>CM039679.1:300237697-300789500 GCA_022537955.1 Schmidtea mediterranea | reverse complement strand
ACATCAACAAGTCCAATGCCAACAATCAAAAACAAAACGACAATACCAATCCAACTATTGAATCAATTCATTCCAACGACACAACAGCATGTTCAAGCACCAGCAAACGAGAAATCGGAAGGTAGAGGTAAATAACCAAGTAAGTCATTATAATAATAATTTCAGGAACAATCAAATACAAACGAAAATGCGCTCCATCATGTCAAAGAAGTAGGACATCGATTCAGAGAATTGTTTCCGAAATACACTTAGTCAAAAATGTGTAGGGTAGACAGAGGGGGCATACCTGAAGAAAATTATTGGATAGACAACCTATTAACAAAAGCATGTTACAATTGTGGGACAACAAGGACACTTCGCCAAGCAATTTTACTTTGTAACATAAAAAAGAGAACCAAACAATCAAGATAAACAACTTATGGGATAATCCACAATTAACTGTGATGTCAAGAGATAGACATGGCTACGGAGTAAGGACAAACACACAACGGACATGCCCATGCGAATTTAACAAGAGATGTGACTGCAAACAGATTGCCCCACTAATATACAACAACAACGAATCAACGTTTAATGAAAAGAGGCAATGAGTTCTGATTTCAAAGAGCTTGCGAACTAAGAATATCAAGAACAACAACAAGAAGCTGAGAATGGCAAAGACTACAAACAGAGGCGGAAGCCCAGGAAATCCAGCAAAGAGGGGCGAAAATTCGAAAACAAACCCCGAAGAGAATCAATATGATGAGAAAAAATGGGAAATTCCAGGGAATTGAAACTCCACACAGCGGAGCAGTTGTGTGAGAACGAGATAGGGGATGGAATATTGATAACTGATAACGAGAAAACTCAGTCGAATTAAATGCGATGCAGAAAATAGAGGCCATAAAGATTTTGCCCAGAGGAGGAAAAAAACAAACAGGACCGTCGACAGGTTTTAAAAGAAACCGATAATGGAGAGAAACCGAAAATGAACCAGGTCAGATATACCCAAGAGAATTAAACAGAGCAGAAAATGATGATAACGAGGCATCAAAACAAGGAGGAACATAGTGTACGAGATAGATGAACTCGAAAAAAGGGCCAAAGAAAAATTATATGACACAAAAGACAGAGAGTACACTTGAGGAAAATAAAGGCAAGAAGAGAAGCTCTTAGACAAGAGGAGGAAGCCCAATAAAAGAAAAAAAGAAGCAACTCCTGAAACAAGGAGGAAGCGGAATATAGAAAAGAAGGCGCTAATCATCTAAAAATAGACGAGCGTTTTAAAACACCTGAGCAAGAACAAGCACTAGATCAAAAAATAGAAGTGGATGGCAAAAGAAAGTGCTATCGCCAAGAAAATGAAAGAGCCAGAAATTGAGAAGAACGAACAGCGGAAGTATCAACGCCCAAAAGGGAAAAAGAAAAGATGTAATCAGAACAATAATAACAAAAAATCCGATTCAAGGATACTGCTACAAAAAATAGAAAACAAGAATCAGAAAAGAACAAACCTACGTGGAGTGAAACTCAAATCTCGAGAATAAATAAAAGAGATTATGGTTCCAAACAAAAGGACCAACAACGATAATGAAAGAGGAATCAGGAACAACTACATATCAATATGGTTAGGACAAATACCAGACGATCAAACAGACGAAGATTGAAGTGAAATAAGCGTCTGGGTGGAGAAAATTCAGCATGCGAGGGAATAAAACCATATAAAGATGATTATCAAAATCCGAATTAGAGGAAATGGAACGAGTGTCTTGTACCAAGAGGAAGGATGAAACCGAGATATTAAAAGAAAGAAACCAACGAGACTTGATAGAAGAAGTAATCGAATCAAACTTGTTCCTAAAACTCAGAGAATAACCAACCGCATACAGTAGAACTAATGAAAATTATGCGAGAAGGATATCAACAAGATAACGTACAATTTAACTGGCATCAGGAAAGATATTTTGATAAAAAGTACCAAGAGAACTTGACAAGAATATGAGTTAGAGAAGGAAACCAGGTAATTAATTGATTTTCCAGAGATACCAAGACAGATAATAGCCCACCAAGAGGGGAAAGCACAACGAGTTGTATGATTGGGTAGTGAAAAGCTAGGACCCAGCTACAAAAAAATAAACCTTTTATATTATCAAGAAGGAAAATAAAGCGATATACCCTAGCGGATAGCTCTTAATTTGGCCAAAAGGAATAAATGTGTAACGGTTAACACAAAAAATGAAAAGCGAAGAAAGACAGCAGAAATATGGGCAGAAAATTCAAATATTTGTAATACCAAAGAAATTAAAACCTGGCAATTAGAAAAAGAGAACAAAAGTAATGAGGGACAAAACCAGATTCAAATGAACAGAACAAGCAAGTAGACCAGGACTAGAAAATATATTAATCGATTAATCATTAACGAGACCGATCTCAATGAAAATGTTTCGTAGAGGCTGTACGAGACACAGACATTATGAGATCTTGACAACGAGAGAGAACGATGAGTGATAACCAAATACGGAGCAGAACATTCAAAATATATGAGAGGAGATGGAAACCAATAAAGATAAGAATAAGCTACAAATGATGAAAGTAAAAGAAATACTCGGTTGGATCCGAATTGTCAATGCACGAATTATACCGACGATAAATCGAGCAATTATCCAACGCAATAATCGAAAGTAGTGACGATGGCATGTAGAGGACGTAGCCATAATGTACCACAAACGGCAATAAGTCCCGCGGAGAACGAACCCCAGAATTACGAATTAGGTATATGGGAAGACGCGACAAACCATTAATATCATAGCGAATAGACGAACCAGAGAGAAAAAATACGACAAAAAGGAGCAAACAGGATCCAAGAATTTCAAGAGAAATGAAAAGAAAGATGGACCAAATAATAACTAATTACAGTTATGGAGACAAGATTGCGAAGTGAGTACAAAATTACAACCTATAGAACGACTCACGATTGCCGATAAACACCATGGAAAAAGGTGTATGATGAAAGACGAAAAGAATGGAAATGGAAAATGACGAGAACCGAACCAAAGTGGAGAAAATAACGTACCAGGAGAAGCGCCGTAAAGACGCAGCTAACGGAATAACCTTAGAGATTATCATGAAGATGAACCATATGAAAATTTACCAGAGGAATGATAAAACGGAAATGGAATGGCAACCAGAAGAAGACGAGGAAATAAAACAATAAAAGCTCGACTTAGCCCCATACACATGGAAAATAGGTGGTATGGGCGGAAAAAGTAAAATCGCTGAGAAGCAGAAAATCATCGGTATTACAATCATCAAGTCTATACAGAAGATCGGAGGATACCGATGAATTGAGATGTACCCAAAACGGCAGATGGGGTAGGGAAAGGAAAATAATCTATCAGTGTATTTTCTATTAGCAAGAGGCAGATATGACGAAAGTTTAGAGCTGGCCACATTTAATCGATAAAGTCACAATTTCAATCGCTAAACCGGAAAATGGGAAAGAGCGACACCGCGAAAAAATTAGGAGTAGGACCAAGATCAATGATAAGCCAGAACCAAAAATCCACTGAAATGTCGCAGGAGGAGTACCACAATTTCTGTTGAAAAAATATGTAAACACCTCAATTTGTAAAAGGACGACACGATTTATACATTCACGATCGAAGTAGAAACAGAAACGAGAAAATGAAAAATACGAATTCAACAAGAACAAGCGAGACCGCGAATCACGTACTCGAGAAGAAACGAAATACCCAGGAACAAATACTTGCCACGATATAGACGACCCTGTGGAGGAGGATTAACAGATTAACAGAAACGCAAAAGTGCAGAGATTAGCAGCAATATTGAAGAACCGGAGCCAAAAAATCCAAAGACGAACTTGTAACAGATTTAGCAAAAATGATAATCGATTCTATTAGCAGAAGTGGAGGAATCTGCAAATATCGTAAAGGAAATAGAGGAGTATCGGAGATGTATGCGTGAGTACCCAGAAGCAATCCAGAGAAATTATCGAAAAATGGAAACACACGAATGGGCAGCCGACAGCAATAGAAAAGTATACTTTAAATAATTATGATTGCCAGATTTCGAACCAATCGAAAGAGACATTCTACATCACTGCCAAAGTGAGCTGAGTGAAAGAGAATACGTCATACCGCCATTTCATTACAATACCAAGGTCGATCATTAGACGAGATCTCGAAATCGGAGTTACGCACAATGCAATTGGGGATTAATAAATGTTATTAACAGTAGCAAAGACGCGATTAGGGAGAGAATCAATAAAGAGAAATCAGGAACGAGAAAACGCCAATAGGACGGACAAGAGAGTCTAAAATACGCCAGAAGTTCCACCTGCAGCAGATGAAGTAATCGTATTCAACAAACAGCCGAGATGAAGAGATATTAAATGATCTAAACTGATAATCGGTGGAGAGGGAAACAACCCGGAGGAATACCGGAATAGAGATTTGTCATGACAGAAGATGAAAACGATCTGATAACAGATGAACCAGACGAGCTAGTATGGTGGTCAAAGACAAAACAGCTAGAAATATAGAGCCAGATGTTACGAAGAGGAAAATAAAAAGGAGACGAGAAGACGCCGAAGCACTACAGGAGATGAATTGGGATAATTGGCATAAATGAACGAGGAGCTACAACATCCAAAAGAAACAACAGATGAAACAAACCCAAACGAAAAGAAACAGGTACGGCAATGGAAAGAAATCCAGAGGACGACCAAAAATTGATAAACCGCTCCAGAAAGGACACTTAAAGAAAACAGATGCAGATGGATCAATTGACAACGAAATTTGAACAAGCTTAGTCAAGTGACAAAGCAGTCTACAGGAAAACTGAAAGGCCAAGAACAGGAAGCAAAATGGATCAAACATTGACTAATAAACTGATATGCATGGATTAGCAAACCAGAAATAAAGAGAATTTAAAACTCAATAATATCGGTGCAGAAGCGAAACAGCTTGGGCAAGCAATAAAACCAACTAATAAATTAAATCCATGGACAACAAAGTACGAAACCACAACCAGAGAATTCCAGAGGAATTATTGTTGATAATAAATCACTTAACGAAACACGATCTTGATGACCCCAAACAGATATTTGTAGGAGGCCACCTAATGTACAATACGATAGTAATATACAGAAAGCGAACTCCAAGATACAACCCAAACGAGTATGAATTGCAATAACAGACAATTATCAGGAAGGTAAATCGAACCATTCAATCCTTGACTCAAGGTGGATTGGCAAGCCTTTATAAATCTAGTAAGTAAAGATGATCAAACCAGATAATGCAATGCGGAAGTTAAAAGAGTTTATTAACGGAATCGAAACACGAATTAATGCAAGCGATCCAAAAACAGCTAGAAAAGGATGATACGGATAATCACACAATACTCATTATGGAATGATGTGCTGAAGGGGTTTGAACCGTTTGTAGTATACGACTGTGACAATATAAAATTTGGTGATGATAAATACTCATTAAAGAAACGGAAGAGTTGCAAGCAGGCAAATCCGGTAGATTACAGGACAACAGCAACCGCAGTATTCTATAACGTTATACCAAGAAGTAGCAATTTTCATTTAAAACGGACAATAAAGAATGCTCCAGTAACAAGGAAAATTGTAGCATTTCATTGCGGACATCACTCACACTCACAATTAAGAAGCTGGGAACGGAAAACAACAGTGGTTTCTGTAAGCGGAGCGAATAGTGAAGAAGGATTCACGACAGGGACGCATCTCAATTAGCAGGAAGAGTAGAATGTAGCAGCCGGAAGAAGGAAAGATAAAAACTACCCGAGTATACGCGGCGGGAAGAATCAACGGCTGGAGACGGAACGTGTTCAAGGAGGAGAGTAACACCCTATTAATCAATGGTGCAAGGAGTAGTAGTGATCGAAAGCTACCAAGAAGTTGAGAAATATCAAGGATATTTGATCCAATTTACGGCAAGGCAATGAAGAAGTACCCTCAATGTTTAGCAACAGATAGATCTGTAATACGGGAAATGTCAACGATTATATATCACGCCGATAACCAGAACTTGTAGACTCACTTTACTTGAAGAGCGCAATATTTGATGAAGCTGCAAGGACCAAGTGCCACAGAGAAACCGAAAACTAACACTCAAAAAAGTCGCATTAGATGAATTACGGAGAACGGAAGAATCGGAAACCAACATACCACAACCATTGGATCAGAGGTCACAACCAACTGCGTAGTAATATCAACACGGACACCACAATCGGAATGAAGATTTTATAAAAAGGACGAAATGTGAGCAAATGCGACGATGTGCTAGTACAAATTAAAAGAATATTCTTCATCACGAACAGAATACCGAACGCAAGCGCAAATAGACCCCAAGGATTGTGAAACTATATCTCTATATAAATAACAGATGGATTTCTTATATCACAAGGAATGGCATCAACAGAGAAACTATATGACGGATTTTAGTTAAAAATGATTGATCTTGAAACGAGAAATATAATAAAAACAAATTAAGCAAAAATGGGCAATCACAAATCCGGATAACGCTTCCATTACTACCACTCCAGGAAGGATATTTTGGAGAGGAATTGTTGGAGAAGTTATTTGTACACACTACAAACTGTGAAAAGACAATTGCAAAAATTGCCAGAGAATTCAACAATTCAAGAGATAAATGCATAACGGATATTAGAGATAATGCATAAGGAAAATCAGATTCGCTCAACCAGTAAACAATGGATGATAAACCCCAGAGAAAGTACCCAATATGTTCAGTGTAGTAATGTATATTGGACCATTATTTTGAAATAAGAGATGGAAAGTTGGTTTACAGTTCCCAACCGATAGTAATTGTAGAACCACCAAAAATATTTGGAACTAACAGAATTGGCCAGCGAAGCAGAATTCAAAACCAGTTGATATATCAGCAGAAGATGGAAATACCAAACAAAAGATCTGAACGAGCCAGAGAACATCTATTATTCCCGCACAAAGGCAACAAATATTATTCCAACATTGGAACTATAACGGAAGGTAAAAACAACTAATGAGAGAGAACCCAACTACGGAATTGTTATATCGCCCGGATCATTTTTAACACGCTACAGCTAATATGATTGAAGCCAATGTGGCGGAAGATTCTAATCTTCGGGACAAATGATGGCAGGAATATCTAGATAATACTTATCATTCAAATCGTGAAGAGTAATCATAAGCACAAATGTTAGCATGTTTTCGATTATCTACAAAAGGAGAGAGAAAAAATCAACTTGGAATAATGGCAATTGGATTTCTTACCGTTTTTAGCAAAGCAAGGGTTTACATGGACACTCCAAAAGATATTCACAAGATAAAAAGCACTAAGTAGGAATTCTAACTAAAATGAATGGTACCGATGAGGAACGTTGGAACAAAGTTGTAAAGCAGATAATGAACTAAGCGAGAAAACCAGAATGAGCGACAAAAAACGATAAACTGGAAACGATGGGATAAATTTCAGGAATCGATAGCCAGTAATAACAGCGACAATGATGAAAACAAGGAAGGAACAAAATGATTAACTCAAGAGCAACTCAAACAATGGGAAAATCGAAAGACAAAGACATTAGTGGACATTTAATCATCCACCCAACCAGTATCATGAATGTTAAGAAAGCAGTCATCATCAGTAAGAGAAACAGGCAGTTAGAACGACAAGTACCAATACCAAGCATCAACAACATTACGAAATATATTATTCCAGTACCATACGAACCAAATTGGGGCAGACTTAGCTGCCAAGAACCAGCCAAAGATCAAGAAGTGTTGGATCAGGATCCCAGAGAAACTCGGACTATAGCTATGTTACAAACATTAGACTGGCGTAACCACATTAACGTACCCATAGAAATAAATGGGTCGAGGTAGAAAATAAAAGCAATGATTGGGATACCGGAGCAAACATCTCAGCAATAAAAATGGATAAAATACCCGGAAGATTGTGTGGCATGGTAATAGAAGAAGCTAACATGGGATGTAATAACTTGCAGCAAAGGAATCGGTAGCAGGTCATCGGAAAAATCTGGTCGATAATCGAATATAAAATTGTAAAAAATCAACACGCGTACTTAGCAGTTATCAGGGAGATTGAGCGCAGATTGTTATAATTGGAAACAGATCTCATGCCAGAATTATTAAAAGAGATAATAATAGATCTAGGAATCAATTGGAGCTGAGAGATAAAACGGGGACGAATATGTATGCTGAAAATCAGAGTGAGAATTTTTTTCAGAGAAAAATAGTAAGTGCCAGGGCGCAAACACAAATGAATTTGCTATGTGAAAGTGAATGAAGAGAAAACCAGAGGAGAAAATGATTTTGACCTAATCACCAAATTTGAGAAAAGAAGGAAACTGCCATTAGCCAGAGAGCAGTGTATGTAACGACAACAGTAAATTCCGATCAACATTACAAATTTTGACGAGGAAGATAAGTTATCTATTGAAAACGAAAGATTGGGAAAACTAACCACCGATGATGGACATTGAACTTCCAACACAAAACTGAAGGAACTGAGGAAGAATTATGACAATCGACAGTCAGCTACTTAAAAACGAAAACGAGGAAAGAACAACTACCAAAAACTGCTAATGGCAATTTAAGGGATTATTTGCCATCATCTGACTTAGATCTCGGTACAAGCGAATGTTAACGCAACATACAATACCACTAACAGACGATACTCCAATACACTACGGCCATATCGATTGGCAGAAAGCTCAAAAAATCCTGTAGCAGAAAAAGAAGATTTCAAAAAAGATGTTAGACGCAGGAGTAATCGAACCAAGCTTGTTCGCCAATGGCAAATTCCCAGTGGTCATGGTAAAGAAAAAAGATCGGAACACAACGGTCTGTATAATTATCGACGACTCAATGCGGGTAACAAAAACGGATACCAACCCGCTACCCAGATATAAACGAGATGTTTACAAATGTTACACGGAGCAGCTTATTTACATCGCATAGACTTAAAAAGTGGCTTATTGGCAGATAAAGGTCAAAGAGGAGTGATAGAAGCAGAAAACTGCCTTTCAATTGGAAAGACCTATATAATTTAAGAAAATGCCTTTCGGACTAACCAACCGCACCGCTTATTTCAGATTATGTTCATGAATTTTGTAACTCACCGGCATTAAAACAATTGTATGTATATATTTGGATTTGTTATTTTTATTCTAGCACCTTCGTAAGCACATTTTAAAAGATTTCCGTAATGTATTCGTTCGACTGAGACAATGGAAATTAAAATTGAAAACCATCAAAATGTGATTGGGCAAAGGAAAAGTCCACCTTCTTAGGACATATTGTGTCAGCAAAAGGCAAAGAACCAGATCCAAGAAACATCGAAAAGATAAGAATTGCCCTGCACCAAGACAGTCACGCAAGTTAGCAGAATTCTTAGGCTTATGTGGTATATTTAATCGAAAGTTTCCATCAAGAATTACGCACTATTGCGAAACCAAATACAAGAATTAACCAAAAAAGATACCCCGTTTATATGGAAGAGGAGAACAACAAACAGCTTTTGAAAACACTCAGAGATAAAACTCGATAATCAGCACCAATACTCGTACACCCGTATTTTAAGAAACCGTTTTTATTAGGAACTGACTCAAGTGGATATGCATCGGGAGCAGTATCTAGGACAATGGGCGATGACGAGAAAACGAGAACGAGTTATTGGATATTATAGTCGTAACGGTTCAGAAACATGAAAAGAATTACTCTGTGACCGAAAGAGAAGCATTAGCGATAATCCAAGCTATTAAACATTTCAAATATTTATTATGGGGTCACGAGATATACATCACCACAGATCATCAACCATTAGTATGGCTAGGCCAACACAAAGAAGCCTCGAGTAGATTAATGAGATGGCGACTGCAGTTGCAAGAATACTCGCCGTATATAAAATTCCAAATCAGGGAAAGCGAACGCCAACGCAGATTGACTGTCAAGATTCGTATTTGGGAAATGATGGATCAGGATGTAAGATCGCATATGCATGATTAATCGCCAGAGGACATCGAACTTTACAAAGCTGAAAAATGAACAGAAAGAAGACGAAGAGTTGAAAACAATAATTGAATTCATAGAAACGAACGATATGAAAATCTTTGACAACAACAGTAAACTAAGAGAGCATATGGAGAAACACAGACATCGATATACTATAGAGAAAGGATGGTTATTATTGAATGGATTTGGTGAGAAACGACTTTATGTGTTTACCGGAGAGTAGACGAAAAGAGGTCATTGTTGCAATATCACGAGAAAACTTGTAAGAGGGACACATGTCAGCAAAAAAAAGGACGGAAGGCAAAGACTGCGTCAAAAATATTATTTGGCCAAATATCGGAGAGGACCGTTTTAAAAGGGATGGACTAAGGAATTGATCTGATATGTGCAACCAGAAAACACAGGAAGTAAATTGAAAGCACCGCTAAGCCAATGCCAAAATTCCACCAGAACCCATGACAATGATCGCAATGGATGTAGTAGGACCATTACCGAAACCAACGACTGGAATATTTACATCATTGTAAACAGCATATTTATCAAAAATTCCCGGAAGCATTCGCAATAACCAGATCCAAAAAGCTAGAACAATAGCGAGATCTCCTAGTAGAAGAAATAATGCTGTTAGATACGGAACACCAAACCAAATTCTAACTGATCAAGGAACCAACTTCATGAGCGAAATCATAGAGGGAAGTTACAAATTACTTCAGATTGCGACGCTGAGAACATCGCCGTTACCATCCGGCAAACAAATGGGTACAACCGAACGATATTAACGGGCATATTAATAGAAATGATGTCAAATTATGTAAGCAGACACCAAAAGGATATGATAGATATTATAAATCTATCTTCAGGCTTATTAGAATGTCAACACTCAGCAACAAAAAATGAGTCCATTCAAAACTAATGTACGGCAGAGAATGCGTAACATGCAAGACTTAGAATATCAACCACCATGATCACAGTATATGGAAATTTTGATGATATGTAACGGGAATTTCAAGGAAGGCGAATGCAAGAGATCTGGAAAACAGGCAGGTAATGAAATATTAGATTTTAATCAAGAAAAGCTATAAAGAATTGCACGATAAAAACGGAAGGGGGAAAACCCGTTTTTACGCGAGCATAACTTTCAGGTTGGAGATTGGGGTAATAATCGCAACGCCAGAAATTATCCCAGGAGTAGCCAGAAAATTTACAAGATTGTTGGTAAAGGACCATTATGAGATAATGTAGTAAACGAGTAACAATGCTCGAGTTAAATTGGTTCAACAACCCACTTCACCAGACCTATTTACGTGAACGTGAGTAGATGTAAGCCGATACCGAGAACAATAACAAAAGAACCAGAGAATCGAGGTATGGCAAACTAGATACAAAACTCAACAGCTAAGTATAAACGGACTAACGATGAGTCGAAAAATAGAAGCAAACACAAATAACAACCGTGGAGGAACCTAAATCGGATGAATCCAAATAACTCTCAAAACGCGACTCAAGACAATGTAGGACAAGATGGGATATAATAGTAAAGCCATCGAGAAATAATGCCAGAAATGGTCGAAGGAAAAGGATGGATGGAATAAGATAACAACAAGCTGGAAAATCGCAATGGATTACCAAAGGAGCTAAGAAGTCACCAGAAATGGATCGTTCAGGAAAGGCATACCCATGATTTCACATATGGCAGATGTAGAAGGGAAAGTACCTTTACATTATTGCAGTACAGCATAGAAACACTCAAAGAATTAATGGATACTAATCCAACTTATGCAGAAATGGGACACGCCTCAAAATATACCAAACGAAAGAGGACAAACACCTTAATGTTCGGCAAGTTTGCAGCAGATGCTCACACAGTTCTGAGAGCACTATTAAAAACAGGATCACTCGTTCAAAGAAAAGGACAATGGAGGAAACAATGTACATACACTATTCACTGAAATCGAGAAACAAGCAAGTGCAATAAAATTTATTAACCGAATGCGACAATTAGAGAGAGAGAAATGAGGGTACAAACAATCCACATTATGGGAAGCTATCGACCCAAACAAGGGACGAGGCAACAGCCAATCTTGATGACAATGGACTACGAAGGTTCACCACTTAAAAGTATTTCAATCGAATTATCATGGTAAGAAAACAGAAATGTCTATTAAAAGAAACGAATTATATGCTCACTAGCCCATTTTCCCAAAGACAATTAACAAGCAATGTTGAAGTGGGAAGGACTGAAATTCACCATCATCAAAGAAGCAGTACGAATCGGAAGATAGAAAGGAACAATTTTGATGTAATACAGCAGATGCATCGAAAGCAAATAAAGATTTCAGCGAGCAAACAAGAGATAAAAGAAATGACGATATAAAGCGAGAATAATAAAAGTTATACGAGGAAAATAATTCTGAAATAAAATAAATGTCGAGGACGACATTTCAAAGCGAGACCCGGAGGAGGTAATTAATTAGAAAGGAGGAAGTACAACAGCAAAGATCAAGGCGATCAAATGCTAGAGACGGAAAACAAATCCACACAACAAAGAAAAAGGAATCATCTAACGAGAACGTCAAGAAACGAGCAGCAACAGCAATAACGAGGGGAAAGCGAAACAAAGGATGATGCTACTACAACAAAGGAAAAAATCAAGACGAACCGACCCTGCTACAAAAAATATAATGATATTAATCACGTTCCATTCACTCAAGTTAACTGAAGCCGACGAAAACATCACGAAGGAGAATAAAAATCGTTCAGGAATACGAACAATAAATGAGAAAGGAAAGCGCAAAGCAAAGGAATATGGCTAACAACTGACCGATGGATACAAGCATAAGTTGTCAATTCGAATTCCATAGGAAAACCAGGAAAGATGGAAATCTACGATCCGAAAACTCATCATTCATGCAAACAACCAAAAGATTATGTAGAGATGCCAAGAAGATAAAACGTAAAAACTCCAAGTAAGCCAGGAATAGGCAAATTGCGAATAATAAACCAAAGGAATAGAAACCAATTGAACAAGTTGTGTATACAAAATAAAATTACTCGATTGTTGGAAAATGAATATGAAAGCAGGGAAAGAAATGTGATGGGGATTAGCTAAGAAGGTAAATGCGGAATACCTATAATATGGCTGCAACAATGACTATAATAATAACATGCACATTAGCAAAACCCTGGAGAAAATTTCACAACACCAAAAGAAGACCATTACAAACGTCGAGTTACGAGAAAAATAAAGAAATAATAATAAAAGAGAATCAGATCCAAAGAGTGGGAGAAAGATATAGTCGAAAATATGGGCAAAGAACACTATCACAAAAGTCTGTATATTCGAAACTAAAAAGAACGGACAGATAAATGAAAGAATCAAATGTCATCGAACGAGATATTCAAAAATCAAAAAATACCGTATCCCAACCAAAAGAAAGGTGGAAAGATATATAGTACAGTTCAGAAAGGAAGAGTATGATTACTTGGAAATTAATAACAAGAGAAAAACTACTAGAATCAACTACGACAAAACGTCCGGAAAAGAAAACAAGAGAAAGAACCGTATCAACGACAGATCAGAGAAAGTAAAGCAGTAATAATAAACATAGAGTCAAATGCTCAGCAAATGGAAGAAGAAATAGTAATTAGAACACAGGTGAAACCTATTCACAAAAATCTGCGTATACGAACTAAAAGAAACGAACAACATAAACAAAAGAATCCAATCGAAACAAGCAAAAGATATAAAAGATCCAAAAGTTATAGAATCCACAAAAGAAAAACTGGGAAAATATGTATAAATATCCTCAAAAGGGAACTCATGAGCATTGGAGAACGATAAACAGGAAACATCCAAAGTGTCAAATGCAACAGATCAACCTATAGCTAAAACCACGTGAAGGAAAAAAACAAACATGGAAAAGGGAATGATCCATGGACGACAGCCACCTTTCAATTCACGAGAAGCATTACAACTTCAGAAAGCACTCAAACGAAGAATGTACAACCAAAGAAGGGAATTAATGGAGACAACCAAGCAAGGAAAGCACAACCATGCAGCCTAACGAAAAAAAGATAATTACATGATTAAAATGATCTGGATAACAACAGCAAATTGTAAGCAAGCGTAGTAATGCTGATAATAACTTACAACTTAGGCAAGAAACTACCAAATGCAAAAAGGAAGCCACGCGAAGAAAAGATTTATGCCAGCGTGGAAAAATTCAACTAATGGTACGAACATTAGGACAATACGATGCAGAAAAAAACCGAGGAATATGGAAAATCATTAGGCAAACTCTAGATACAAGCAGACGTCTGGTTAAAAGAACCGCCCATTATTCGAAGCAACAACAATGGTCCAACGAATTTGATGATATACAGGATAACGAACGAGAAATACGGGGATATACGAACATGCGTATAGAGGCCCCGCGAGACGATGTGTTTGTAAAACCGAGAAGAGACGTTGTATTATAGTGGCTAAAATATTATGTAGCTATATTAGTAAGTAACTAAACGTATGTAAATACGTACAAAATGCGTAAGAGACATACGCAAACAGAGAGAATGCAGATGAATTAATGATGTGTTATAATCAACAGATGAATCCGAACAATGCAAATCAACAAAACCAAGTCAGAATACCACCGTTCACAGAAGGAAGTCAACAACCAGCAGCTGCCAATGTACCTATAGAGATTGCAGAATTAAATCAAGGAATATACCAAGATCCAGGAATTGAGGCAACATGGAGACGACAATGTGAATTAATGACATTAATAACGAACAATGCGCAAACCCAGTGGACAAATACTCATCTGGTATTAACAGAAAGTGTGAACAGAGGTCTACAACAAGCCATAAGACTAGAAGAGCAACAAAGAACTATACTACAATTGCAGAGAATAAACGAGCAATTAGCAGATCAAGTTAGATGGCAAGCTGACGAAATTAGAAGACTACGTAACAATCAACAGCGCGTAGATCCAGCAAGTTGGGTGGAATGGATAGCATCAATGTCAGAATTCACCCCAGAACCGGATTCAACAGTAGAGTAAAAATAAAGCGTACCTTGTAAATATGTATAAATAACACGACAGAAAACGAAGCAACGTCAAGTAATCAGAAAATTTTTGTAGATATGCAGACAATCATCGAGAGAATTAGAGGAAGCGAGAATCCATCCGAAACTACGAGACGATTAATGAAGGAAAAAATCAAAGTGGTGAACGATATAAAAGAAAGACTAAAGTGTTGTAAATGTAAAGAATTACTGATTGGAGCGAGACAGACGAAATGCGGATGCAGAATATGCACAGATTGTACGATAGAAGTAATAGAAACAAAAACAACACAATGCCCTGGATGTGACGAAATGATCGAAAGAGATGAAGACCCTACAACAATGGATAAAGCCACCAATAAAGAAGTAAATAATCTATTAGCTCAATGCCGAGTAAAAGAATGTGAATGGAAAGGACTTATGAAGGAAGCGGAAAGTCACGCAAATGAATGCGAATATAACGAGATATTATGCGAAAAATGTCAAACTATCATAACAAAAAAGACTATGAAAGAACATCACCAAGTGTGCATCAAGAGAGAGGAAAAATGCGAATTCTGTGGAGTCATCGACGAATGGATAAAAATAGAAATGGAACATCGGAATCCAGAAGAGGAGCAAATATGTGATCTATATGAAGGAGTATGCGCAAACAACTGCGACAGGAAAGAGAAAGTCAAATTAAAGGAACATTGGAACGAATGTAGCGGCAAACCAGTCAAATGTCCGTTAGAACTATTCAATTGCCAAATACAACTACCAATTGCGGAGATGCGAAAGCATATGATAGAAAATAGTATCGAACACACCGAAATTATGATGAAGACGATAGGAATGTTGGCATGGGAAGTAAAAAGCCTACGGACAGAAAACGATGCACAAAAGGCAATAATAAAAGAAATATTAGAGTCCAAAAAGAATTTCGAGAGAAGCCAAGGAGACACACTCAAGAAAATGGCCGAAATGGAAAAGAAAATGCAACAGATGACCAACAGCATAAAGGAACTAGAAACCAACAGCTCGATAGCCAGAAAACATCTTACAGCACCATTTATACGGAAAATAACCGAATTCGCAGAGAAACTCCAGAGAGCAAAAGATGGAACACAGAGAATCCTAGACAGTCCACCAATATACAGTTGGGAAAATGGATACAAATTGGGCATTAGATTATATCCGAATGGAGATGGGAATGCAACAGGTACCCATATCAGTGTCTTCATCAGAGTAGGAAGAGGAGATTATGATGAATTATTAACATGGCCTTTTAAACAAAATATGATATTAACAATGAAAGGACAAGAGGATTATCGTAATCCAATCAGAACAGGAAATGAACCACAGATGGGAAGGCCAACAACTGACTGGAATACAGCAATTGGAACACCACGTTTCTATCCACAACAACGATTGAGAGGAGAAGGATTCTTGCGAGAAGATAATCTGTATATAAAATTAGAAGTAGAAAGGCCGGACAAGACGTTGTAAAGAGAGAAAGAAAGTGTAAATAAATGTAAATAAAATAATAAAATCAAATAAAAAAAAAAAAAAAAAAAAAAAAAAAAAAAAAAATTACAAATAACCAGAAAAATCAGAAAAACAAAAATTCAAAAATAATGACAATATTTAGATGGCAAGCGGAATCAACGAAGAGATAACGATACAGATGAGAGAAGGACCAGATTCGATATGGACGAGACTATGGAAAAAACCGGAAGAGGAAGAGAAAGTTAATACACTTGCAGCAGCAATTATATACTATAAAGACTACGACGAAACAAGACGGCCAACGCAAATCATAAAAGCGATATACTCACAAAGGAAAGTGAGAGACGAGGAACTGAGAAAAGAGGAACAGAAGATATTTGACGTTTAAAGATAATAAAGTATTTACCGACCGGCAAAGCAAAGAAATGGCTGCAGAAGGATTTTATTTTACGGGAACGCCCGAACTACCAGATGAAGTTACCTGTATTTATTGTAAAGGAAAACTCGCAAAATGGGAAAAGGGAGAGACAGCAAAACGAGAACACCTGAGGAAATTTTCAACCTGTCCATTTAGAATTAATATTGACGTCAGAAACCAAGCAATGAACAGATCAGAAGGACTCCGAAAATCAGAATTAGACCAAGATGAAAAGGGAGGCGAGAAAAAGATAACGATAATAAAGAGTTTCGAAGATCCAGCAGAATTAATATGGGAAAAAGAGACTATAAATAGAACATTCGAAGAGAGAATCAAAACCTTCAAAGGAAATCCAAGAGCAGCAGAATTTGCGAGTCAAGGGTATTGTCAAACAGCAAGAGGAATAATGTGCGAAGGATGCAAAAATCAACAGCCAATACCAGATCAGAATGTCAAAAAGCTAAAGCATAAAGGAAATTGTATGTATAAACAAGAAAAGGAGTCAAAGAATATCGAAATAATAATTACCAACCAGCAAATAGAGGATATCTTAGATCGACCAAAAACGAGAACCATAATGCTATTATCAGGAGTAGATACTCAAAAGATGAGGAAAATAATCAAAGAAAGATTAGCTAATAATTTAGAATGGTACGACTCGACACAAGCAATAATTCGAGCAATCAAACGATATCAAGAGAAACCGAAAGAAAATCGTGACAAATCAATAATAAAAGAAGCTATTTTGGAGCAGTATCAATGTGTGACATGTTGGCAGAAACATGTAGAAATAATTTATATTCCTTGTGGACATATGGTCACATGTGAAGCATGCGGGATAAAAATCGATATATGTCCAGTATGTAGAAAAGCCGATCAACGGGCGGATCAAAGGATTCCGTTTCGCTGATCAGTAATTGAAAATGGAAGCAATATGTAAAAAGTGTAAATAAAGATAAACGTAAAAACCAAAAAATTATAAAAACTCAAAAAGCCACAAAAATACGAGACGATGTAAATTATGATAAAATGTTGAGATGATTGAAAAGTGAGAATAATCGAATAATTATATTTAGAAAACAATTATGAATCCAAACGAGACAAAAGAAGTTGTAAAAGAGGCTGAAGAATCAAAACCAGCAGTCAAAGATCAATCAGAGTCAATAAAAGTAACAAGTGAGGAAGTAGAATTATGGAGACAAAGAACGTTACAATTAAAAGAAATGCTACTAATCGCAGAAGAGGAATTAGTGCAAGAGACTCTAAAAACGAAAATGATGAAAGAAAAGTGGGAAAAAACAACTAGAACAAAAAATAATTTACCCGGAAGGAAAAGAGAAAACGTACCAAGAGCGGGAAGAGGAAATGATGAAGGAATTCATGCAGAACCAAACTAGAATCAAAATCAACGGAAAGAGATACAAACCCTAGAGCAAGAGAAGCAGGACCAACAAAGTGAAATCGAAAGATTGCGAGAAGTGATAAAAGACAAAGAGCAGAGATACGAGAAGAAGGAGAGGAGACTATAAAAATCATACAGCAAATGCAGGAGGAAATTGGGCAAATTAGCACCCAATACCGAATAGAGAAACAAAGAGAACCCATATGGAACAAGCCAAAGAATGGGCAAAAAGACAAGCGCGATATTGGAAATCAAATGGACGGAAGATAGAGAACAATCAAGAAGTAATTGGGAATCGCGGATCAGACATTATATTCAGCAAATAGCCGAAGAGGAAGATAGAACAAGAGCGTACAAAGCTAAATGGGAAAACGCAAAGATCGAGATCAATAAACTGAGAAACCAAGGCAAAAACCAGCAAGGAAAATAAGAGAGCCCAGAGACGATAGACAAGAAAGAATGCTGACTCAGATAACTGATCAAGCAAGAAAATGGCGAATAGAATGCAGATTATGGGAGGACGCAAACGCAAAACAATCTAGCTATATAGTGAAATTAGAGCAGGAAGTTGAGTACCAACAAACCAGAGTAAAAGAGATGCAAATCGAGCAGGACGAAGCTCATCGACAAAGACGAATACAACAAATAAAAACGGAAAAGAAAGAAGTTGGATTAAATTAGAAGCAGGAAAATGGAAGGACCAGTATCAGGAAGCCAAAAAAGAGATAAGACGATTACCCAAGAAATTGCTGAATACCGAAGATTGGGAGCTATGGGAGCAGATTGAAGAGCAGAAACACACCCTCGACGATTACAGTAACCAAATACAAACATTAGAATTCAACGAACGAATCAGAAAGAATACCATAGACAGACTCAGAAAAACCGAAAGGCCCACAGAAAATGGATTGATCAACTAAATCAGAAGATACTGGAAACCTTAAATGAACAAACTGATGAAAGACGACAAATCCAACAATTAAACGAGAGGATAACAGAACTCCAGCAGGAGGTGAACGGACACCGAGGAGTCACAGTATTTAAAGAGATCCAGTTGAGACATCAACTCGAAGTCAACGATCAGTTGAAAAAACAAGTTGAAGCAGAGATAAAAGCGATAAAGCAAGGATACGAGGAAAACGAACAGAATTTGAGAAAAGAAATTGAAAAACTAAAAGCGTTAGAAAACACGCATCGGTTAGAAACGCGAGTGGAGGAATTAACCGAAAATACAGAATATCTTGCCTATCTCTTAGACGAAGAGATACAAATATCAAATTCCTTGCGAGAAGAAGTAAATATGTTACAAAACCGACCACCAATCCTGCTTATGCATTATACCCAACTGAAATTTTAAACCAAGTACCCGCCGAACCCGATGAAGGATTCGGGGAGACGGACGAAGCGGCAATATAAACCTAAAGAGGAAATTTGTAAAAAGTGTAAAAAGACAATAAAATAATAAAAACGATAAAACAAAAATTGTAATCGATGTATATTTAGTATGAATCCAAATGAAATAGAAATCCGAATGAATCTAGAAGACGGAGAATACGTACCAAGCCCAATTCAATTAGTAAAACCAATCGAGCAAGACCCACTGAGATATTACAGTAAAAGATGGAGAGCCGAAAGAAAAGAATGGCAAGAGTTAGTGGAGGAACAAGACTCAGAAATCGCCCGGATAAATCAACAACTAATACAGTCAAAACAACTAGTCAATATGATAAAACGAAAACTAACCTCCAGCATGGGAGAGAACAGAAATCAAAAGAGAGAAAATGAACGATTAAGGCGAGAATTAGCCGAAATAAAGACTCGTGTAATCCTGGAAGATTATTGGAAAACTGAAGCAGAACGAATGAGAAACAGCAGAAAAAGCGAACAGAGATATGTAATACAACTAGAAGACAGTTGTAAAGAAGCCAGAGAGATAAAAGAAAGTCATCAACAGACTCAGGACGAAATTAAAACATTAACAGAACAGCTCCAGGAAGCGAGACGAAAGCTGGAAAAGCAAACAGCTAAACGAATAAATTATAAAAGTCAACTTAAAAGAAAGCAAGCGAAAGAAAGAAATCTCCAAATGAAAATCTATAACCAACAAAGAGTAATCAAAGAAAGCAAAGAACGACTAAAAGAACTCCCAAAATTAACCGAGCGATTAATAAAAGCCCAAATCCTAATAATGAGATTTTCAGAAAACAAAACTAAAGAGGAGTGCGAGAAACACTCAACCCCAGAAAAAGAGAAAGAATAAAAAGGGCTAAAACTACACTGTAAATAAACGAAATAACCTTGTAAATAAATATAAAATTAATTACGTATAAAAATAGAAAGTATGAACCCAAACCTGTGGATAATAAGGATGATAATAATGAGAAAATGCAATACTGAGAACCCGTTAGAAAAATGCGAGAAATCCCAACCCTTCAGAAGAGAGGACAGCACCTGTGCCGATTTCAAAGAAATTTGTAGTAACCCCAATAATGAGGAATGTCAGCAGATAAACCTCCAATGTATGCAATGCCCCACAAAAGAAAACAAGGACGAACTAAAACAGAATATCGAGAAAACCCAAATAATGGTACAAACCCTACTGAAAAATAATGAAGAGATAGCCAATATAAAAAATGAGAACCGAGAGATAAAGAAAACCCTAGAAACCCTCATCAGACAAATTCAAAGAAAGCCAAAGCAAATCCCAATAATAAACCAATCCAAGAAATCGCCTTATCAATCAAAAGGCAACAAGGAAAACAAATTAAAAATGAACCCAGTACAACAAGTCTATCAATCGAACTTATACTACCGATTAGTATAACCTCTAACATGATACTCCTAATATGCTGTCTCATCCTCGGCCTAACAAAAAACAAGCAAAGGCAAAATACCCCAATTCAGAAACTCAGAAGAATGTTCAACCCAATCCAAAATACCAATCAAGTTAGCAAAACTTCAAGACTCTCGCAGATTTCCATCAATCACCCCGCAAGATCAACCCAGCTCGAAAGCGAAACTCAAGCCGTCAGCGATTCATTCGAAGCCAAATATAACTGATTTACATTGATTGATTAATTCAGACTGATCTATAGTGATTTGAACTGATCTTATAAAACTTGCATTGATATTAAAACTGAACTATCCAATTTTGATTATGTATTGTAGCCGGACCTTAAGTCCATCTTTATCTTGATGATTAACCTTACCGTAGATATTTTATGAATGTGAATATTGAAAATGGAAATGTATGTATCATTTTGAAATCAATTGAAATTGCGGGTCGCAATTTTACGGACCCCCGAGTGTTTTATGTTGGGCCAGAACGTAAACGGCCTTGGGAAATGTTTAAATGGATCAGAAACACACACGCAAAAATAACACGCAATTTAAATAAACCCACTGAAACATCAAGTAAACCCGATAAAATCTGAGAAATAAAGAATTAAATATAAAATAATAAACATAAAATAAATTAAAATATTAACAAAATGCACCAAGATCCGCACGATACCTATACAAATATAACAAGAAAACACAACAAATTCGACGAAATTGAAAAATCAATTAAAGTTCATTAAAGTGAAATTTAAATCGAAAAATTGAATTAGTAATAATTCAATAAAAATTTTAAATAAAAAATTATAAAAATAAATCGAAAAATAATAAAAATAAATAATAGAATTTGCTAGAAAACAACAAGGTCGAATTTTGTTTTACTGCATCAAATTTCACACGTCACACAAATAGGTATATATACTGATCCATTTTCACATTTAACTTAACCATTAACCATTTTTAGAAACCATTTTTTCAAACCAAGTTTGAACTTTAACCATTTTGAAATTGTGAATTGTTTTTAAAACTATTTGTAAACCATTTTTCAGACCAGTTTAGAACCATTTCGAGAATTTGTTTTATTATTCTAGGTGAGAAATATTTATGTTGGAGCCATCTTTCCACACCACGTTCATAGCATCTCTGTAGAGCTCTGCTTGACGGCGGTGTGGGGAGAGAGGCATTTATGTTTTCTATTATGACATTTTATGGTTTGTATGAAAATTTTGGAATGGTCATGAAGGGTAATTTCTGTTATTTTGTCCTAATTAATAAATATTATTAATATATTAAATTATTCTACATATATCTAACTTATTTTATATGCTTTTATAAATTTTAATGTCGAAATTTTTCCGGCCCACAGCCGACACATAACGCAAGTAATTAAAATCTACATAGTACAGATGCATGTAAGTGCGTGGAAAATCGCCAATGATATGTACCGTGAAGACTCAACGTGCGCAACGCAGCGGTCGTAACGTCAATATTATCCCTATAGCTGAAAAGAGAAATAAGGAAGAAGTCTCCGGCTGCTTCCTCGTTTCTCAATTCTGTAAAATCGACCTAAAATTATGTTACATACGGCTTAAAATTATCACACCGAGTAGTCCAGTGGGCACTCAGTAAATATAATATGAACACAATATGCGTCTAAGGCCTATTAAAGGGAAAGGGTACTCGGGTTAAATTAACTGAAATCGTTGTTATAACTATTTTGATTAACATTTTGAAATAAACGAAATTTATTGGGAATCATTGAATTTGATTAAATTGAAATTATTGATAATAATTAAAATAACCATTAAATGTAGAAGTAAAGTGCTTTATTTGGATTAACATTTTGAAATAAATAAAATTTGTTGAAGTCGATTAACTTGAGATTATTGATAAAATTTAAAGCAACCATTGATTGTAGAAGTAAAGTGTTTTATGGCTAAAAATCTAAGTAAATGTTGGGTAAAGATAATTTGAACGCTCGTAAGTTATTGATTAGGGTAACAGCAAATAATTTCATCAGTTAATTCGCTATAATTCATTTCAATAAAAGTAGTCTGATCTTGGAGTAAGAACGAGTAATGTATTGATCTAAACAAAATCAACCCCCGATAAAAATGAAAGCAACTAAGAATCGAATTCATTGATTTCAAATAAAGAAACGTATCAATTAAAGGTGAATCGATTTTCGAATAACAGTATGAAATCCCTTAATTAAATTGTTGATTAAAGGTCCAAATTTTCATTGATTAAAGCAAAGGAAAAGTCTTAAAACAAAGTAATCATTTAGTTAAATGTTGAAAACTATTGATAAAAATAAAATAATCTGTTGATTAACAATCCAAAACTTCATCGGTTGAATATAAGGAGAAACGTTAGGAATTAAAGATTTATTATAAAGTAATCGTTTAGTTAATTGCTAAAAATTATTCACTGCTTAAATAAAAGGAAAGATTACGAATTAAAAATAAAGCACTCATTTGGTTAAATGTCGAAAACGATCGATAATAATAAAATAATTTGTTGATTAATAGTACAAACTCATTGCGTAATAAACGGAGCTTTTCCTTTGATTTAATTAGATGGATTAAAATATATAAATTCCTCACTTAAAACTTAGCAATTCAGAATAAAATGGGGTATAAAATATTATTCACTGACCAAAATAAAACAAAGTCTGATTAACATAAAGAAATCGGGATTAAAAGAACCAAAATGAATGAATCAACAAATGAATGCCAATCCGTTATTGAATAAAATCGACAAAAACCCAAGTTAACACTATGGTAAAAAGGCAGGGATAAAATCGAAAATGATCCGAATTGGAAACGCGAACCGGCTAATAATATTAGATGCAACTTGACGATAGCCATTCAGTTTAGAAAGACTTTCTCGATATCTGACGAATATCCTGACGCCAAACGAATAACTATAAAGTTAATAAATACACCAACAAAATCACAAGAAATTAACTTACGACGCGCGTAAAATCCGATATAGTCCAACTTAGACGAATAAACATATCAAATGATGAATATCAAAGTGATGCTTGATAAGGAGTCCCATCATTAGAAAATCTACGCGCACTCCGCAACCGGAAATTGCACTAAGTCGATAGTAGAAGTCGCCGATCGATAACTAAATTAACTTGAGAGAATCAACCGGAAACCGGAAACCTGCCTTGAATGAATCTAACATCCGCTCGAGCGAAGGGATTGACGTTTCCGCCAACATCGTCCTGACAGGATGTGACTAACTTGAATATCGTCGGATTAGGTACAACCGGTAAACTTTAACTCTGTTTCGAATAAACATTAGCATCATAGAATAGCGGATTTTAGAATTAGTTTAATCAATATCGATGTTATGTATTAGTAAATTGTAACTTCATGTTAATTAATATGACGTTTATATATTTAATAAATTTCAGAATTAATCTCAAGCAGTAGTGGGTAGTTGGTAAACCTTAAATCAACCTCAATATCTGATAACATCGCGGATCCTTTGAGTTTTGAAACTGATTTGTAACAGATAGTATCCCTAAGTACTTCGTAAATTTTAAATGAATCTTAATTAGTAGTAACTCCATCCACCAGACAAATACTAACTTAACAAACGCTAATGCCTGATAGATAGCGGATTTTCGACTCACCCATCTGCCCAACACTAAGAATATTATCTGACATGTTCTAATTATTACCATCATTAACAAGAGTTATATGGGAGTGTCGTGAGAGTTAACAAACGGAATACATCACGCCAGGAAAACACAGATAAATAACCTTAGTCGTTTCGAGTTGCAACAACAATCAACTAGTAGAGTTTAATCGGTCTAAGAGCAATGATATAATCAACGTTTAGCCTAGTATTATTATAAGCCGACGACTAAATCGAATTTGATAACGATAACAATTTAGATATGCCTATCGACCAAATCACCATGCAAGTAGCTGAGGAACCACACCTAGGAGAGGTACCAACAGTTGCCGCGACTACCGAACAACTTCCACCCCGGTGGCCACACCCGACTATTTGGCGATTGTTGGGTCTCGAATCCGATCCTTGTGGACTCGCCGGACAACAATACCCGGCCGAAGAAATATATGATCACGCCAGAAATCTCCTCACCTTCTGGGAACAAGTACAAGAGCAAGTGGACCTCAATGTGGTCAAAGCCCGGATGTACCTCACGAACGTGGAGGAGGACATCCGCGTCGGGCTCATCGCGGAGGCATACCCACCTCACCCAGTCCGCGACACCCGACGGCCCTATACAGTGGCGGCTCTGAAGAGGAGTTTAGAGAGAGAATTCCCGGAAGATGTACTATAGTAATGACGAAGTGTTGTAGAAATTGATTTAAATATTAAGTGTTATTGTTTTTTTCTTATTCGTTATTATACCTCTTAGATAAACTAACTCCATACAATTTGTTTAATTAAATAATAAGACTTTGATTTAATGAAGACCACAAAGAATTTAAATGCTCTCCTATTATAGTGATGTCATCCCTACAACTTCTACAAGCGGAACTGGAACGGGCAAGACAATCAAACGCAGAGTTACTCGCCCAAATCCTTCAATTAACACGAGAGGCTCAACAGTTGAAAGCAACCTGGGTTGATCCAGCAAAGGTAAGAGCTGTATACCATCGACTCACAGCGGCTCAGAAAGGCTGGGAGGAAGAGCGGCAGCTAAATCAAAGCCTGCGCACTCAAATTCGGGGACTCGAAGTCGCCCTAGCAGTATGCCGAGAAGGTGAAGCGGTAACTTACCCGCTCATCTTCGCCCCGACCCAAATGCCGCAGACAACCACTAAGCCAACAGAACAACCCATCAATAGTCGTCGACCGGGACGTAAGGAACGTGCCCGACGTCGAGCAACGCAGCTTCAAAACGTCAAACAGTAGATAGTCCACATGTGATTGATTCAAATAGAGTAGTTTTAGTCTTAGTTGAGTAGTTCCTTTGAAATTGCATGTCAGTATTGTCACAAGTAACCTTATTACGTCTCAGTTTTCTACAGTCAATTAAGAGCTAATCTTGAATAGTATGAGGGACAGAGCTAAGCGAGCACAGGTCTTCTATCGACAGCTCGTGAACCCGAGGGTTGTCCGAGCAACTACAGTACTAGCACATGGTACTCAATTTTTGCGGGCAATCCACCACTTGAACACATTACCAACGTTGCCTAGCAACGGGTGCCAAGTGGCGATTAGTATCATTTTGTATGGCGTTACGAGGGCAACCACCGATTAGTTCAAACAAACAATGAAACCCTGTAACCCACCATTTGTGCTATTATTATTTTTATGAATTATTCATTTGAACTTAATTTCGTAATTTGCGAATAAAACATTTAAATTTAATTTCGTAATTTGTGCTATTATTATTTTTATGAATTATTCATTTGAACTTAATTTCGTAATTTGCGAACAAAACACTTAAACTTAATATTAATATTTCAGGAATGAGACATTTAAACTTAATTTCGTAATTTGTGTTGTTATTATTTTATGAATAAATTATTTGAACTCAATTTTATTATTTTTATGAACAAATCGCTAAACATTAATTTGGTATATTATAATCACCCATTAATGCGTTAACTATAACATATGCCAACCTAGGTGGTGTTGGGCCAGAACGTAAACGGCCTTCAAAATGTTTAAATGGATCAGAAAAACACACGCAGATACAACACGCAATTTAAAATAAACCTGAAAAACACCAAGTAAACCCGATAAAATCTGAGAAATAAAAGAATTAAATATAAAATTAAGAAACATAAAAATAAAATAAAATAATAACAAAATGCATCAAGATCTGCACGATACCTACACAAATACAACAAGAAAACACGACAAATTCGACGAAATTAGAAAAATCAATTAAAGTTCATTAAAGTGGAATTTAAATGGAAAAATTGAATTAGCAATAATTCAATAAAAATTTTAAATAAAAAATTATAAAAATAAATCAAGAAATATAAAAATTAAAAAATAGAATTTGCTAGAAAAGAACAAGGTCGAATTTTGTTTTACTACATCAAATTTTACACGTCACACAATTAGGTATAAATACTGATCCATTTTCACATTTAAAACCACCATTTTTCAAGACACCAATTTTCTTGAGAACAAAGAATCGTTTTGAAAAGCGTTAAATCTTTAAAACTAATTTAGAAAATCTTCAACTACTTTTCAATTATTGTGAACTACATCAAATCTATTTTCAAAATTTTTATTTAGGTGAGAATCATT
Organism: Schmidtea mediterranea; assembly: GCA_022537955.1. Classification (NCBI taxonomy): domain Eukaryota; kingdom Metazoa; phylum Platyhelminthes; order Tricladida; family Dugesiidae; genus Schmidtea; species Schmidtea mediterranea. The sequence goes on along the minus strand of CM039679.1, from coordinate 300,761,971 downwards.
TACATTGGAACCCTCTTTCCACATCACGACCTTGCATCTCAAGGGAGCTCTGCTCGGCGTCGATGTGGGAGGAGAGGTATTTATGCTGTTATGCTATTTTATGCTTATTTTATGGTTGATGATTTTGGAATGGTTAATGGGTAACTTATTTGTTTCATGATTAATAAAATTTATTAATATGTATTTATATGTTTTCATAAATTTATAAAATTAACCTCTTAACTGTCGAAATTTTTCCGGCCCACAGCCGACACATCACGCAAGTTAGCAAAATCAACATAGTGCAGATGCATGTAAGTGCGTGGAAGATCGCCAATGATATGCACCCGTGAAGACTCAGCGTGCGCAACGCAGCGGTCGGATCGTAAATATTTATCCCTATAGCTGAAGCGAGAAATAAGGAAGAAGTCTCTGGCTGCTTCCTCGTTTCTCAATTCTGTAAAATCGACCAAAAATTATCATACAAACGGCTTAAAATCACCACACCGAGTAGTCCAGTGGGCACTCAATAACTATAATATAAACATACTATGCCTTAAGATCAATTAAAGGAAAAGGGTACGGGGGTAACGTAAATTGAAATTGCTGATATAATCACTTCCGTGTCAATGCCATAAAATAAGTTTAATAACGATACGATTAATAGAAATAAAATGAATTTAATAAAGATATGGTTAATAGAAGTAATGTAAATTTAATAAAGTTATGATGAAATAAAATGAATAAAGTTATGATTAAGATGAAGTAAAATGAATTTAATGAAGTCATGATTGATAAAATGAATTCAATAAAGTTATGATTCATAAGAAACAAAACGAATAAGGTTATGGTTGAAAGGAAATGAAAGAAATTTAATAAAGATATAAAACGAAGTCAATAGAGTCATGATCAATAGGAAGTGAAAGAAATCAAATAAAGTTATGATTAGTATGAATTTAATGAAATTATGATTAATAAGAAATAAAATGAATTTAATAAAATTATGGTTAATATGAAATAGAATCTCAACGGTAAAGCGATTTAATATGATATAAAAGAAAATCTTAATTGTAACAAAAAATTGGCAAAGTTTAATAAAGAATAAAATCTTGTTTATAAGAAAAAATTAGATGAAATCTTCGATTAATGAAAATAAAATCTTGTTGATAAAGTGAGTAAAGTAGATAACTGAGACGAAAATCAAATTTTATTTGTTAACTCTGATACAATTAACAATTATAGGACTTAAAAATCGTACCTACCAGGTTATAGGATTCACCCCAAATCAAGATCATGCCGGTGAGATAAATAAAAGCTACGATCAATAATAAAAATCCAATAGTGTAGTGGAATAAATGAAAACCATCAATTCGAATTAACAATAAAATTGTAACATTAATTAGATAGTGTTCGACGAGTTAGGATTATGTTGTAGTTGCGCAAAGATTTGAAATTGACCAATAAATCCGAGCCATGTTTTAGACAAATTGATTGCGAAATTAGACAGGGAGTTTCCATAAAATCAAAGTTAATCCGACGTAGCGTAAGATCCAAATTTGAAAATAACAAAAATCCATGTTCACCACGAAAAATCGTTTTGTTCACAACACCATCGCTTTCCAAAGTTCAATAATATTAGAAAAGGTCCAGTCGAGGAATGTCGAGAAAATCTAAAGCAGAGGTAGCCCCAATATTGCGACAAGAACAAATGACAATTATGTTCATAATCATACTAATTGTGAAACGTGATAAGTAAAAATTCCGAGACGATGGAATTCGTTAGGCGGCTCAATTAACGTCTAGAATTAATTAGTTAATGCACGCCCGTCCGGTCGATAAAATAAACGCAGAAGTGACCAGTTTTGAAATCTATTTTAAGCTCAAGTCAATTGTAGCAATTGGTTTTCTCGAATTAAATTCAAAATTCTAAAACCACTCGAAATAAATTCAAAAATTATAAAACCATCAGGGTCCTGAAAAAACTTCAATTAGAAACAAAATAAAATTAACAATAGTATACAAATTTCAAGCTGTAAAAATTAATAATTTGTTTTTTCCCTTACTTGACAGCCATTACTTAAATGATAATCTTATGAATATCACAGAATAGTTGACCCTTCTTCACACTAATTTGTTTTGAGTGTGGGTTTATTCATTGCAGATAAGTCAAGTCTAGGAAAACCTCAATGTTAGTCGCTAAATGCACCAAATCTTGACCCACCTAAACTCTCTTTAACTAATATAGTAAAGACCCTATTCCCCACACTATCATTTTTCATGATTTAAATTTCAATCGTTACAGAGTATGTCCAACAATCAGATTACTACTCAGAAGAAACGCTCGGAAATGAGATTACGAACCACCGACGCAAATGGAAGACCCCGGTCACAGTGGCCTTATTCTATCCCTCGAAAAGCACGGGATCCGAGTAGAGACCCTCTCGAACCAATGAGGCAAGAATACCCAGCCGCTGAAATCTTCGCAAATGCGCAGGACCTCCTCACCCATTGGGAGCGGGTGCAGGAGCAGGTGGACTTACAAGTCGTCAAGGCAAGGATGTACCTTGCAAATGTACTGGATGACATCCTTGCTGGGCGGATCGCCGTCGCCCATCCACCTCGTCCGGTTCGGGACACTAGGCGTCCGTACACAGTAGAGGCTCTCAAAAGAAGCCTAGAAAGATTCTGCCCGGATGAATAAACTGACGAACGAGACATCATAGTGATTAAATAGCAATAAAAATTAGAACCGTGTGTATTTCTTTTCTTATATAACGAAAAATGAATGTCGAGTTGTTTGAAAGAGTTAAAATATTTAAGCTGACTGTAAATCGACGAGTAAAAATCCATTTAATTTCAGCAATGGCTTCTCTACGGATCCTGCAGACGGAGTTAGATCGCGCGAGGCAGGCGAATGCCGAATTACTTAATCAAGTCCTACAACTAACCCGTGAGATGCAGCAGATCAAAGCGACGTGCTTAGATCCTAAACGAACCAAAATCCTATACCAACGACTCACCGCAGCTCAAAAAGGCTGGGCCGAAGAACGCCAGCTCAATCGGAGTTTGCGAACGCAGGTTCGGGGGCTAGAAGTCGCACTAGCTGTATGCCGAGAAGGTGAAGCGGTCACCTACCCGCTCATCTTCGCCCCAACTCAAATGCCGCAACCAGCAGTTAAGACAGCAGAGCAACCCACCGCCACCAACAATCGCCGACCGGGACGTAAGGAGCGTGCCCGACGTCGAGCAGCGCAACTTCAGAATGCCAAACCATAGATAGTTATCATGCGATTTGATTTAATAGAGTAGTTTAGCCTTAGTTGAGTCGTTTTCTTTTGAAACTACTTCCCAATATGGTCATAAGTAACCCTATTACGTCTCAGTTTTCCACAGGCAATTAAGCACTAACCATGAACAATTATTTATGAGGGACAGAGCAAAGCGAGCATAGGTCTTCTATCGACAGCTCGTGAACCCGAGGTTTGTCCGAGCAATTACAGTACTAGCCAATGGTATTCAATTTTTGCGGACAATCCACCACTTGAACACATTTCCAACGTTGCTTAGCAACGGGTGCCAAGTGGGTTAGTATCATTTTGTATGGCGTTACTAGGGTCGCCAGGAAGATAAGCAAGATTTGAAACCCTGTAACCCACCAGTGGTAAATAATTTTCGATATTTTCATTAATCTCACCTTTGTCTGGGCGAGTAACATTAATGAATAGGACCATGGATAATAGAGTACCGATACATTTAATTAAATTTAGGTACAAATTAACCCGAGTACACTTGCGTGTAGGCATCATAGAGGTATGACGATATCACATAGATTGCATGGTATCGGTATGTACAGTCAACATGTTTATTTACATTTTTATACCTATAAAACTTAAGGCAATGACTTATTTATTCTATTTCATGAAGCTGCGGTTTAATATTTAATTCATAATTTCAATCTTTTGCCATCAATGGTTCCTAGGCGACTGAATATAATAAGTTAAAGTTATTATACTTTTACGATCGATAATTAATAAAAGTTGAAAGCGAAGTGTTAAATTTATGGTAAGTGCAATAAGAAGTAACTAACAATAGGATTAATGGAGGGCTTAAATTCTATCAAACTTTAGTAACGGAGGATTCTCGCTTACGATTTGATTGAGCAATAAATTTCAGGATCTAATATGACGAGTATTACAATTATCAACTAGCAGAATAGAAATGTATTAAACGGCTCTAAACAACTAATCGTTCAGTTGCAGTTGGTTTCAATCTGATTACTTACATCTTCAATTTCGTTAAGTACTTAAATTAGCATATAAATGGCAGAGTCCGGAGATGAACTATAATACAAATAGGGTGTTATAAATTAATTACTTTAATTTATTCGTGTTCAGAAAGATCAGGACCCTTTGTATACGTGCCCACGCACGTTGCCAATCAGTGGCGACAAGCTTGGAGACTTGTCTGGCGAGAAAAATATCCCGACGTGCCACAACCGAGAGAGATCCAATGGAACACTCTCCCATCAAAGGAGAATAATCGGAGACCGCTGACACAGAACGGACAAATCGGCGGTCAGAATCCGGCCCAAGAAATCCATGCTCGAGCCCGATCTCTTCTGACACACCTCCAAGACCACCAACGTCGGGTCGACTCCCACGTAATCTGGGCCAGACGATACTTAGCAAACGTGGAAGAAGATATAGCGACTGGCATAATTGCCAACACCGACAGGTATACGCCGCCGCACAGCCCCGCGCTAGATCATGCTGGCGGGAGAATGGATAATCGCAGTAATGATCCTCCGATGCCTCGAGCCAGTCGCATCCGAAACACGAGACGGCTCGTCTTTGTGTACCCAGGCTACTCTGCCGACGAGGGAGTGGAGAGATGTTTCCAAGATTTCTGATCCCGTTGCTCTGTGGAGTATGGATTTCTTAATCTGACCCGTCGCATTAATAAACTTAAATTCATTTAATAAATAGCTTGTTGTTTAAGATTTCAATTTTGTTTCTCTTCTTAATGTGACGCTTGTAATTTCATGTTTAATTAAATTTATGTTTAATAATTCTGCTTTGGTGACAAACAAAAAATTTAATTTCGTTATTACAGAAATGGAACCCCAAAGAATTCTACAAGAGGAGTTTGGAACGCGCGAGAGCAGCCAACAAAAGCTTATATGAACAGATTATCCAACTATCCAGAGAAGTGCAACAGACGAAAGCCACCTGGGTGGACCCAAAGACGGCCAGGTTAACGTATCAAAGGCTTACGACAGCCCAAAAAGGATGGGCAGATGAAAAACAATTAAATCAGAGCCTCAGAACGCAAATAAGAGGTCTGGAGGTTGCACTATCTGCTTGTCAAAAAGGGGCAGCTGTAACTTACCCACTCATCTTTGCTCCTGCCAATTAGCCTATCGAGAGGCGGCAGCAACCCCAAAAACGACAACAACACCGAACAGTTCTCGCCCTGGACGAAAGGATAGGACGAAACGCCGAGCCGCTCGGATGTTGGAAAACCCGCAACCAACGCGCTAAAAGGCATCATCAAGATATGTAGTCACATGTTATAATTTAATATATAATTGTCGAATTTTATTTTGTTTCATGATGAACTCAAACGACAAAATCTACGACATAAAGGGGACCTAACAATGAAACAGGTCTTCTAACGACAGCTCGTTGAATCCAGAGATCGTTCGGGCAATTACAGCATTAGTAATAGTGCTCACTTTTTGCGGACGATCTTCCCACTCGAACACAGTTCCAACGTTGCTTACCAACTGGTGCCGAGTGGCAACAAAGAATTTTTATATGGCATTACCTGGGTAACCACAGTAAGATTAAAACAAACCATAATACACAGTAACCCACCATATAAATTTGGGGGCTCAGTCGGGATTCTGAATGATTATTTTGCAAGGAACCCAAGGAAATAAACTGACATGAAACCATCTTATCAATAATTGGCATATGAATCAATGCCCATGCTACCTGAGACATTAAATTGAAAAAAACTTACCAATACCTGATAAAACAATATCCAGTTAAGGTACCAATAACACTCACGCGACGCACAAGTAAACGACACATAATTAAAAGGGTAAATTTCGGGATAAAATAAAATGGGGTAAGTAAGGGGATTAACGATAAAAAACGAGGGAAAGCAATGAAACCAAAGGAGTAAATGAACGATAATAGAATAAATTCCAACAAGTAATTATAACTATTAAATCAGTATGTTAAATAAGACAAACTCCAACGAGTAATTATAACTAATAAACTAGTATTTTAAACGATAATCGGATAAATTTCAACGAGTAACTATTTAATTAAAATATTGATAGATAAATTTAAATGAGTAACTATAAATATTTAAATTAGTATTTTATAGATGGAACCAGCCAAAATAATAGCAAAACTAAAGGACATTTTAGACATCGAAAATGATAACCTAGAAGAGTTGATTAATAAACAAAATCTTATTAAACGAGTTAAAGACGACATATCAACGATTTCAAACCTGTACTCGAATGAACTCTGCATATTAATAAAATTGATCGATGTTGACCAGGTTGTGACAACTGAACGAATATATGAGATCCTATCAATGAGATTAGAAATAGCCGAATTCGGCAAAGATTGGAACACGTTAACGAAAAAAGTCGAAAACATTGAGGAAGAGATAACGGCAACGATGAAAGAGCAGACTAAAGCTTATCAAGAATGTTATGTGTGCAAAACAGAGGAAGCACGAGTAATGGTGATACCTTGCGGACACCTGAGTTATTGTCACGGATGCGCACAAGTGTCGCACTGCATGTTATGCCAACGGAAAATAAAGGAGAGACTAACTATCTACTTTCCATGGACGGAAATTGTTATTTTAATACGAAATAAATACGTTTATTAGTTGAATTAAAGTTGTTATCATGATATGAAATAAAAGTGTATTGATATTTCAAATTAAAAAATTGTTATTGTTAAAATATCAAAAGCAAATATGCAGTGTTCGAGAGTAACTAAACGTAAATAAAAATAACCCAACAACGATAAATAAAAACAAATTAAATATATGAAAGCCGAATCAGGGAAAAATTAAAGCACATGCACAGAGACACAAAATATTGGACGGAAAAATTTTCGACAACCGAGTTTCTTAGTGTATAATTTTTTTTTGTTTTATCTATATTATATTGAGATAGGACGAGGGAAAAACGATAACCTGAGCTATCAAATGATAGTACGCTCACCCGAGGGAAACCTTGATCAACCCTACTGAGAAAGGAAATTGTAGGCCAAGTCGTGTATGTCAGCAAGCAACCAGCGAGAGATTGATCACCTCTTTTGGGAAGTTTGCTGATGCGATTACCACAAATTTTGATGAGGGAAGTGAAGAGATGGACCTAGAGGTGAGAGAAAGTGCACACGATTTAGAGAATTAAAGCTTTTGTAAAGGTACTTAGAGATAATTTTTTTCCCTAGCTGGTGGTGAGGCACCAGAGGACAGCTATGGACTGTCGTGTTCAGGATGTTATCACCCAAGGGACTGGTAGCGCTGAGCCGTTCGATACAAAAACCCGAATCCCACACCGAGTATCGAGGACACCAAACGGTAGGCGAGATGTGAACTAACCGGTAAATGGTTCATACTCGAAAGGACCTACTAAGGATCAGATCAGGGCGGCCAAATTGAGCCGGAAATCTGACAGGAGAGCGGACGGATAGTAAATAGATATATTAAGAATTTCCGCGCCCATTTATCGTTTCTTTTTCTTTTCACTATTCGGGGATTCAAGTTAACCCTTTTTGGAACTTGGTCGAACGTCTAGGCATTTCCATACTTTTATATTCTCCGAGGTACACAACCCGGATCGCACACCAAGTACTGAGGGAATGTTCGTTTTAGTTTTCCCAGCGAGGAGTTTGGTACAACAACCCGGACCCCACACCGAGTACCGAATATCCGAATGGCGGTGAGAAAGGCGTAACCGGTAAATACGCTAGACAAAAGACGCCATGGATTGAGAGTCAGTGTGAGGCCTCAACTCACCCAAAAGTCACTGATGAAACTCAACTCCGATATTAAAGATGAGATATAACTAGAATTAAAGATAATATGAATATGATTAAAGATGAGAACAGGTATTAAAGATAGAATACGACTATGATTAGATAAGAGATGATTATGAAATAAGATATGATTATGATAGTAAAGATGAGATATGATCCCGACGAGACATTACAGATGAGATAAGATTATGATTAAAGGAGATATGATTAGGTATTAAAGATGATACGATTATGATTAGAGATTAAAGGCCACAGAGGGCAGTTGGAAATAAAATGCCGAAGGCCGGAGAGCTAACGGAAACAATAGAGGGTATAGAGCGCCAGCGGCTGAGGATTAAGCAAACGATTTTTGAATCAATGAGACATAGGAAAAATAATTAACGGATTGAATGAGAGTATGTGATGATTTTATTTTTTTTATTTTATGACAGAGATAATTGATATGACTATATAGGATTAATAAGACTATATAGATAATTGATACGAGGTCAATAGATAATTATTATGAGATATAGATAATTAAAAATAGACTTAAAATGAGGGGGGTGAGTCGGATAAAAGGGACCACCACGGAAAATGCGAACAAGTGATAATAACATATATAGTATTGTAAACGGAGAAGAAATTGGTATTAAGTATAAAATATTGGAGTGTCATTTATTTTTAGATCAACGGCAAAACAGTTACAGAGCAATAGCAAAGCAATCCAAACCAATTTCAGAGCAATCAAAGCAGAAAAAGACTTCAGACCAAACGTTAAAGCAAAGCAATAACAAAGCAATTTGAGCAAATTAGAGGAGAAAAAGATTTTGGACCAAACGTCAAAGCAGTTACAGAATAATAACAAAGCAATCCCAGAGATTTCAAAGCAACCAAAACAAAAGAAGTCAGGAAAACGGACAACCGTAACCATTGCGAATATAGCAGATAATACGAGAAGCAAAAAGAAAGGAGATAAGAGCCTACTAGAAGAAGATGAAAGGAAAAGAGCCATCAAAAGCAGAAGCATTAATACAGGAGTATCAACCACACCAGCAACAAGTACAGATAGCGGATTAACAGATTTTGAATTCAACAGCAGCGAAGAAAACGAAATACTTAATACCGAGAACCAGTTGCCGACAATAGAATCAGGTAGTGAAGAAGAGAACCTAGACAACAATTCAAACATGACAACACCTCAAAACCCAAATCTCACATCAAGTCCAGATCCAGTACCAATTAATAATAATGCAACAGAATTCAGAGAAAGTTCAGAGGAGAACGTTTTGACGGCAGTCTCAATAAATTGGATATATTTATAAAGGAATTCGAAGTGTACAAAACCATTTGTCACTGAACAGATCAAAAAGTAAAAGAGCGACTACCTCTATACTTGAAAGGGAGCGCCCAAGATGTATTTGTGGAGGAAGCAAGAGACCCAACGAAATTAACCACATGGGCAGAGATTAAAGACTTCTTAGTGAAAATATTTGGAATAGAGAAAAAAGGAAATAGGAAGATATTAGACTTCCTACATCGGAAACAAAGACGAGACGAATTGAATACAGTATACGCCTGTGAACTAAAGAAATTATGTAAAGAAGCCTTCGGAGATACAGATATGCCCGAAGATAAAATGGTAGATGTCTTCATAAGAGGAATTAAAAGTTAAGACATACGAGCCAACCTCGGATGTCTGGCACTGGAAACACTAGATAATGCGGTAGCCATCGCAAGCCAATGTGAGGCCCATCTTGGATTGGGATATCAAGTAGCAGCAATGGCCACAGAGCCAGCAACTCCAGCAGCCAATACCAACAATCAAAACAACAATGCAAATCCGACCATGAATCAATTCATCCCAAGAGCTCAACAGATGTTCAAGCCACCACCAGCAAGGAATCCTGAGGACAGAGGTAATAACCAAGTAAGTTATAATAATAATTTCAGGAACAACCCAAACGCAAATGAGATATGTTCCACATGCCAACGAATGGGACACCGAACAGAAGACTGTTTTCGGAACCACAACTGCCAGAAATGCGGCAGAAGAGGACATACTGAAAGAATATGCGGACAATTTGAAAACAAGGCATGTTACAATTGTGGTCAAAAAGGGCATATTGCAAGGAGATGCAACATGAGAAGAGAACCGAATCAACAAAGATCGAATAACCCTACGAGAAACCCACAGATTAATGTAATACAAGAAATAGATATGTTGCGAGAAACACTACAACGAATGCCCATAAAATTAAAGGAGATGATGCAACAGATGCCCGCTAATATACAACAACAACGAATTAACGTTATGAGAAGTAATGAAGAAATTCAAGAGCTGCGAACAAGAGAATATCAAGAGCAACAACAAGCCGAATGGCGAAGATTGCAAACAGAAGAAGCTCAAGAAATCCAGCAAAGATGGGAAAACCGAAAACAAACCCCGAAAAGAATTAATATGATGAGAATAGAAACCCAGAGGAAATCCACACTGCGGAGCAGTGTGTTGAGAACGAAGGGGGAGGAGATATGATAATTAATGAGAAAACAACCGAATTAAATACGATGGAAAAAATAGAGGCCATCAAAGAATTTGCGGAAGAGGAAAAACAAAGACGTCGACAAATAAAGGAAACGACAACTGAGAAATTAGATGAACCAGAAACTCAAGAAATAAAACAAGCAGAAGAGATGATAACGGAAGACCAAAGCGAAGAAACATTGAAATATGAGATGGAAGTACTTGCAAAAGAAGTAATAGTGCAAAACCTAGATAACGCATTCAAAAAAGTGGAGCAAGAAGAAGCTCTGGAACAGAAAAAAGATCAATTAAGAGAAAAAGAAGAAACTCTAAAGCAGGAAAAGGATCAATTAAAAAAGAAGGCACTAATACTGAAACTGGACGAAGCATTAAAGAGAATAGAACAAGAACAAGCACTAGATCAAAAAATAGAATTATTGGCAAAGAAAGCCTTATTACAAAAGGCGGAGAAAAAACAAGAACTAAGATTAGAACTACAAAATGATGAACAGGAAGCATCAACGTCAAAAGAAAAAGAAAAGATATCAGAACCAGTAATAGCGAAAAATCGAATCCAGAGGATACTGCTACAAAAAATAGAAACAAGAATCAGAAGAGAAAAACCCACTTGGAGTGAGGAGCAAATTGAGAACAGAATAAAAGAAATATGGTTTCAAACAAAAGGGCCAACAAAGAAAATAAAAGCGGAAGAACGACCGCATATCAATATGCTAAGACAAATATCAGACGACCAAACAGACGAAGACGAAAGCGAAATAAGCAGTCTGGGTGGAGAAATATTTCAATCATATGAGGAAATAAACCGAATAAAGATGAACCCAAATCAGAAATATGGTGGGTTACTGGGTTTCGCTATTTGTTTAAAACCATCTTATTGTTGCCCCGGTAACGCCATATAAATATCACTTTGACTACTACTCGGCAACGTTGGAAATGTGTTCGAGTGGGTGGATTGTCCGCAAAAAGTGAGCACTATTACTAATACTGTAATTGCTCGGACAACCTTCGGGTTCAACGAGCTGTCGATGGAAGACCTATGCTCCCTTTATAATGTCCCCTGTGTGAGAGTGTTCAAGATCAGACTCATGTTGATTGGTAGAAATAGAGCGATGTTCCGGTGACGTGGTGCGAATACTCACGACTTTTCGACGACCATTCAATATTAATCATATCTTGTGACCTGCTACTTTAGATTTATTTAACAATAATTACAATTTTATTTAATGAAACAAGGAAAACGATTAAAATATGTACAATCTCTGTAAGTTAATTCGGTGTTAGAACAGTACTGGATGCTTTAGTTCAATTGGCTTGCCAGACGTGCAGCTCTGCGACGGGCACGTTCCTTGCGTCCCGGCCGGTGATTACTTGACGGTACTGGCGATGGAGTCGCTGCTAGTGTGGAATTGTTGATTGAATCCCGTTACGCCAACTGAGATGGGGGCGTATTTCTAATTCTGAGATTTCTAATTCAAATTCTTTGATTAAATTTCATTTTCATGAAATTTTCCATTTTTTCAGATTTCGGTCGAATTCATTGGGTTTTCATGTTATGTTTGTATTTGTATCGTGCGGATCTTGTTGCATTTTTGTCATTATTTTAATTTATTTTTATGTTTATTTATTTTATATTTAATTATCTTTTTTCTCATATTTGATAGGGTTTAGTTGATGTTTTAATAGGTTTGAGTTTGAATTGGCATGTTATGTTTGCATGTGTGTTACCGATCTATTTAAACATTTTCCAAGGCCGTATGTGTTCTGGCCCAACAAATAGAAGAAATGGAAACGAACGTGCCAAGAGAAGATGAAACAGAAATATTAAAAGAAATCAACGAGATAGTAGAAGAGGTAGATCGAAACCAGATGTTTATAAACCTCAAAGATACAACAACATACAGCAGAATAATGAAACTAATTGCGAAAGGATATCAACAAGATAATGGTACGTTCACAGCATCATGGAAAGATTTGATAAAAAAGAATCAAGAAAATTTGAAAGAATATGATAGAGCAGAATATCAAGTAATTATCAGTAGTGGGATACCGGCCCTCTAGCTCAGAAGCCATCTAGCTCACATACCCCCCCGGCAAAAAATTTTTTTCTAAGTTTAAAAGTACAAATTTTTTAGAACAAAGACAATGACTCATTCAAGGTCATTTAAACAAAGACCATGACTCATCAAAACTTTCTCAAGGTCATTAACCCAAAGACCATGACTCATCAAAAAAAAAATCAAGGTCATTGGATGAGTCATCAAAATTTTTCAAGGTCATTGGATGAGTCATCAAAAATTTTCAAGGTGATTCAAAAGTAGGTCAAGGTCATATCATTTTTTAACATTTTTAAATTTTAATTTACTACTTATTTTTATAAGTAGTATATATTTTGTAAATTTATTATTATTATTATTATTATTATTATTATTATTAATATTATTAATATTATTATTAATATTATTATTACTTTTTATTATTCTATTATTACTTATAACAATTTATTAATACTTATAAAAACTTTAATTATTATTATTATTATTATTAATATTATTTTTATTATAATAATTATTATTATTATTAATATACTTATTACTTATAAAATTTTATTAATACTTATAAAAACTTTAATTATTATTATTAATACTTTTAAAAACTTTTATTAATATTATTATTATTAATATACTTATTACTTATAAAAACTTTTATTATTATTATTAATACTTTTAAAAACTTTTATTAATATTATTATTAATATACTTATTATTTATAAAAATTTTATTATTATTATTAATACTTTTATAAAATTTTATTAATATTAATACTTATAAATACTTATAAAAACTTTTATTATTAATATTATTATTAATTTTATTAATAATAATAATAATAATAATATTAATATATATATAATAAACAAATATATAAAAATAACTACACAAAAACAAAAACAAATACATAAAACAAAAACAACTACATAAAAACAAAGAATTAATTATAAATACATTAAAATATATATATAGTGTTTTTTACATTTAAAACATCTATAAAGTAATATTTCGCGTTTCGTCACGCTGCGGTTTTTGCATGAAATAATAATAATAATATTATAAAAATGTAAATTATAAAAAATTAAAATTTTAAAAAATTATATCTAAATTTCATAATAAAAATGAAAACTATTACAAGTTTTCTAAATAAATAAGTTTCCAAATTAACAAAAACAGTTTTTAAAAACATTTATTATTCTGATAACAACACGTCATCTATATCAATGTTATCTTCGTTAAAACCATCGAAAAGCTGTCCATTATCGCTGATTTCGGTAGAGTCATCAAAACTGGGGCTCGAACCACCGAAAAGCTGCTCATTCAAGAAATTAACTTGGTCACTATCTATTGCATCAACCCCAAAATAATGCCCAAATGCGATACTGGTATTTTTCCCCACCCATAATCGCTTATCATCGTTATTACTCAAAGCGGTTTTACTGTTTTTAAATGTGTACAGCTGATGGTTCCGCGTCCCTATCCTACTTTGAGGTACTGTGAAAACTACGTTTTTATTGTAGCAATCCAAATAAGACTGATGTTTGATGTCAGTCCCCAACAACTTCACCCCCTTAGCCCTCAGTGTATCAGATTTGCCTAATAAACTATAGCACTTGGGTCTTAAGAAAACCCACTCCTTATACCCGAGACCTTTACTTTCATCTTCGAATTTATATTTTAAGCATGAAAAAAATTTACACATTGCCATTCGATAGCACCGTGCAGAAGGCCGGTGTTGAGAGTTCTTCTTTTAATTATAAACAATTACTAATTTCCTTTATAGACAACTTAGACAAAAACAGTCTCGAGAGATTAGTAAAGGAAACAATGACGACTTCTAAACAGGGGGTAGCTGGAAATAATCAGAAGAAATACCCTTTCATGGATGTAACTGAAATGAATGCTAAAACTGCATTTATGAACTGCCATTATGAGATTCAAACAATTGCTAAACAAGAAGAACTTAACGGGGATAAATTAATTCTCTGTTTTAAGTTGTTTACTTTCTTTCAGGGGCATACTAAAGTATCAATAGAAGATGCTGCCAGCTGTTGGTCCATTATGAAGCAGAGGGGATTTGATACAATTATAAACGATACAATCGATGACCTATTATTTAATCCTTGGAATATTAAAAACATTCAAGGAAAAATCAGATATGTCCTGAACTTTCTCAGGGGGATCTTTTTGGATGCGGTAACTTATGATGTATTGGTTAAATTTGAAAATTTATATTACTTTCTCATCTTTAAACACAATGATTTTAATAATATTTTCCACAACTTTATTAATGAAAAAAATAAAATTAAAATCTCATATAGGGATACTTTAACCTCTCCTTTTAAAAAAAATAATACTAAAGAGAATATTCATAAAACCGAATTAATTAAGAATAATGAAAATTTAAAAACTAAAAAGGTAAACTATATAAATATACTTTTTGAGAAATTAACTAAAATAACTGACCTTTTCTTTAACAACTTAGAATTTTATTTTAATAAACAACTACTTAATAAAAAACAACTTCACACGTTTTTAAAAAATTTTTTATTTATAATTAAAATCAAGTTTCAATTTAATCAATAAGAAAAATAATAATAAAATAGACTTAAAACCAAGCAATGAATTTGATAACCTTACTAATGCTTATTTTTTTAATCTAAATGAAATTATTTTTAATTTTTATAAAATATATAACTTTAATTCACTAGAATTTTTTAATAACTTTTTTTATATTTTCATAATAAAACTAAATAAAATCTTGTTTAAATATTCTAATTTAAAACCAGTTAATTTATATTTTAAGCATGAAAAAACTAGTACACGCAGCTCACCGGCCTCCGGCCGACTCGCACTTGCGGTTACACCCTCTTTTCCGCTAGATCTTACTATAAATCCTATGAACCAAAATCTTAATATCCCCACTAGACCCAAAAAAACTGATATAACTACCACCGTCATACCTACTAAAGAATCAGACCATTATAAAAACAACAGATATAGCCTTTTTTTAGATCAACAAGAATCTCTTGACCTCTCGATTATTAATCATAATACAGATACTACCAAAACAGAAACCCTAAAAGTAACTACCGTCTTACCTGACCTGAAAACTGCTCGTACCACCAAAACATCTAAGGCTCAATATACAAGAAATATAAATACCTCTAAAAAACCTCACTTTTCGATGCCTATTCCACCTCTAAAATCATCACACCCCTCACCTCAGTCTGACCTCTACTTAAAACTTTCTGATATACCACACCCCATTCTGCAACTTCCCACATCACAACATCTCAACCTGCATTCTCAAAAAACACCACTACAAAGCTTCAACTCTCACTTTAAACCAAAATCTGTTGACCTTGACGCTGATAGTACCCCTGTTAACCCTCACTTAGAAAAAAAAGAATGTACCACCTTAAACTTCAACTAAACATTGCCCAAACCTCTTTATTCCAAAAAACGTTATACCAATAAACCCAAATATGGAGATTGACCATAAATTACTTTCAAATACCACAGCATCTGACGAAACAATGTCATATAGTCCTTTAACACAAATTCAAAGTAATGACTCTTCTATTAAGACACAGGCGCATAAAATTATTGAACAAATTAACTCAGACATAGATCTTTTTTCACAATCTCCACGCTCTTTTGAAATTCCAAACACAGCAACCAAGGAAATATTTACTGTGTATAACAACCTAGATATAGCGGAAAAGAGGGTGAAAATAATTATTGAAGAGGATATCCTCAAAACTCAAACTCAAGCAGATAATACTTCTAATATTAATAATAATAACTATATTAATAATAATTCTCTTTTTAAAAATATCCTACTTTCAAACGAATCTGTTGAAAATTTATTTAGCGACACTTCGGATAATGTTTCTATCACTTCAAAATCATCTATTAATAAAAAAATTAATAATCAAGCCTTTTTTGAGAGAACTGTTAAAATTAATAAAACTATGTTTAATCTACGTAACGACGGCTATTTAATATGTATTGGGGGAAAATGTGAAAAAAAGAAAATCGGGATTCATAATATAGACAACATTATCGAACATCGTAAGTCCAATCATTTTGACACAATTGATAAAAACACCACTTTTATATGTCTACTTTGTGAGGGATCAGTTAAACGCAAAACAATACTACTGAATAGAATTGTTCAACACACAGAGACTTTTCACTCTGAAAAACATTTCCCTGTCACAAGAGAGGAACTTAACAACAAAAACAAAATACTTGAGTTAGTAATGAATACTGAGGGAACCCTCAACTGTAGATACCCAAACATTAAAAACCATTGCCAAAACGACTTATCCTATAAATCTACATATGCACAGATAGTTAAACACATAGCAAAAAAACATAAAAGAAAAACATGTAATATAAATGAAATCATATGTCACTGCGGCGAAATATTAGAACATCATAATATCATAGAACACCACAATAAACATATAGGTGTATTACCAGTTGAAGACAAATTAAGAGTGATACCAGATGACATACCAGTCTCAGTTAAAGATATTGGAAATGACTGACTAGATCAGCATTCTATCAACCTTTTTTTGCACGCTTTTGTTGCCACAAGGTCAACAATTGTTATACATTCATACACTACTGAAGCCCTCATCAAACAGAATTTCAAGACCTTTTTTGAAACTTTTCCTTTTTGTCAATACTCAAACTGAAATGAGATTATTTTACCATTTAAAACATCAACACTTAATTGGGCGTTGTTTTATTTTAATAAACTTAAATGTCTTGCTACAATTATAGATCCTTTACGCCCTCAAAGTCTGCAAAAACATAGGAAAATAGCCGATACGATACTAGATACAATTAAAAATATCCAAAATATTATATACCCATCTAATATTAATTTAACTGAATTGAATTATCCAATGTGTGCCAACACTAATGAAAGCGGCTTCTTTATTTGTCATATTATTCAATGTATTTCTATTGATCATAACTATATTACTATACCTAATATATCTGAGATTAGGAAAAGATTAGACAATCTTATTAATAAAGTTATAATAGATAGGGCTCCTATTGATAATATATTAAAATACACTAATATACTAAACAATATTAAAATTCTTCAAAATAATAACTCAGAAAACCCGGATGAAGGTTTAGCTGAAATTATCCGTATCCACGAATGTATTTTCCCTCTTAAACATAAGATTAGAAAAACTGACTTTAATCCACCATCTACTAATATCAATAAAAAAATTGAATTAACGTATAAACTTAGATTTAATTTTAATATTAATTTTATATGTACGATTAATAAAATTTTTAATAACTCTATAAATACATTGTCTCCGCACCCAGACAGGATAATAATGAACTTCGAAAGAGAGATTATTATTATTAATGATATTAAATTTAAATATAAGCTACCATATTACCCTGAAAACTTTATTCATAAACCTACTACTATAGATGAAATAACAAATACCTTTAAAATTGTTGACTTATCTTCTTTACCTGGTAAAGACCAAATATCTTACCTTGACTGGAAAAAAATTGACCCTAATAATTCAATCCTTTGCTCGCTCTTTAACAATATCTTATTTAAATCTTTCTCCCCCCTTATATGGAAAACCTTTAAAACTAAGTTAATAATTAAGCCCGGGAAAGAAAACAGCAGTCATGACCTTTCTTCTTGGAGACCTTTGGCAATCTTAGATACCTCCTATCGTCTTTTCGCTACTCTTATAAACCTTAGGCTGCTTGAATGGATAAAATTAAATAACCTTATTAATATTAAACAAAAAGCTATAGGATGTCCTGATGGGTGTGCGGAGCACAACTCTGTTTTATTATTACTTAATGAAAGAGCAGTGCGCATGGGGACTAATATAAATATTGTATGGTTGGACCTGGCTGATGCCTTTGGCAGTATATCTCATGACCTTATTTGGCATGTACTTATAAATATGGGTATTAATAATAATACTATTAAACTTCTTAAAAATATGTATTATAATTGTAACACTTATTATGAATGCGAAAAAACAACTACTAAAACCATCCCAATCACCAATGGAGTGAAACAGGGATACCCTATGTCAATAACGCTTTTTTGTCTGACAATTAACTTCATTATCACTAATATTCTGAAAGACCATCCCTTTATAATTAATAATTATAATGTCAGTATACTAGCATATGCTGATGATATAGTACTCATATCTGATAACTGTATAAAAATCACAAAAATATTGACTGACATAATTAAATATACATCTGATGTTAAACTTAAATTCAGACCTGCTAAATGTGGTTTTTATGAAAACAATAGGAATCACGATGAAATACCATTAAAAATACATAATGAAATAATTCCAATAATTGATGAGAATAACATCTACAAATATCTAGGGGTAGGTTTTGGGGGGAAAAGCAACCACAACATAGATAATATTCTAGAAAAAGCCTTTACTGACGCTGAAGCAATTTTTTTATCTGACCTCCACCCTTCACAAAAATTATTTGCGTATAAAACTAGCATTCACTCTAGATTAATTTTTCCATTCAGAACATGCATTGTCAAACACATGATACTTGACTGTGATAGAAACCGCATTGTAGACAATAGCACTAAGCAACTTGGATTTGACCAAAAGATTAAGAGACTCATAAAAAATTCTATAGGTGATATATTTCAGAATATTAGCAATAACTTTATATATGCACTCTGCTCTATGGGAGGTTTAGGTATAGTCCCTAGTATCGATGAGTACCTTATCCAAAGCACTATTCAACTTACCAGATTATTTATGTCAAGCGATCTAAAAATGAAAGATTTTATTATTGGGGAACTTATAGAATGTGTAAGGGCCCGATTTAATTATTTAGAAAATGAAATTGAAATGGCGATGAAATGGCTGAATGGAGATATTGATGAAGAGAAAGTTGGTAAGCCTTGTTTGTTTTTAAAATTTAAAAAGTCTGTACATAGACTTAATGTTAAATTTTCTATTATATGCAAATTAACATATATTAATAATATATTTAGTCTTGAAATCAGTAAAAATGATTTCAAAATAGTGATAAATAATGAAAATATTGATAAGGCCTCCAAAATAATGCACATTCTCACTGGTGAGTGGTATGCCCTCGAATGGTACAAGATGACACATCAGGGTCACATTGCTGAAACAATAGGAAAAAGCCAGTTCTCTAAACACTTGATTAAATCTACAACATTAGGAGATAATCAATACTTTTTTTTAATAAAAGCTAGAAATAACAGCTTAAACTTAAATTCTAACCCCTCTAACCATAAAGATAAAAAAGATGTTAATTGTAGACTATGTAAAATACAATGGGAAACACAGGCCCACATACTAAACCACTGTACCCTATCCCAAAATGCAAGGAGAAACAAGCATAATCATGTACTTGAAGTTGTACACAATTTTTTTGCAAGTAAAAAATTTGACATAGACATAGAAAAATCGCCTCCTAATGTTGATTCAACCTTAAGACCTGATCTTATTATTAAGACAACTGACAAAAATAAAGTAAAACTTTCATTGGTTGATATTAAAGTACCATATGATATTGAAACAAATTTTATTAATGCACGCAAACAGAATCTTGATAAATATAGAAACCTTGCTATTGAAACTGGTAAAGCTAACAACTGCAAAGCGGCAGTATACACTATCATAGTTGGATCGTTAGGGTCCTGGGATAAAGAGAATAATAAGGATCTTCAAAAATTAGGATTAAAAGTAAATGAAATAGGAGAGATGGCGAGAATGTGCATTAAAGCGGCTATAGAGGCGAGTTACATGATCTTTATGAATCATGTAACTAATAACAAATAACTTCTATTTATATCTATTATACGTATTTTTTCTTACTGAAGTGACCTCATATTTACTGTTGGTTTTATTTTACCTTTTTATTGTGTCTTTGTTTATGTCCGATTTTATGTCTTTTTTGTGGAATATTTTTAATTTTTATTATTTTGAGTATTATTATGTGATATTATGTGTACTATTTCACTTTGGTTTTAATTGTTGTATATGATATACTTTGTTTTATTTATTTTTTTATATAATAGTTATATTCTTGTTGAAGTGACCTCATATTTACTGGTGGTTTTATTTTACCTTTTTATTGTGTCTTTGTTTATGTCCGATTTTATGTTTTATTTTCTTTCCTGATTTGTGGAATATTTTTATTAATAATTTTTATTATTTTATGTGTGATATTATGTTGAATATGTTATACTTTGATTTATTTTGGTGTTTTCTATATTGCGGATTTTTACATGTGTAGTAATTATGGTTATTCTTGGTTCTTCTATTTTGTACTGTACTGCTCACCATGATTTCATCATTGGCTGGGTTGCTAAAATATTTCTAGAAAGGAACAAAATACTAAATTAAGAAAACTGTGTAATTGGAGAACCCCGATGGAAATTATTAAGCGGATGCCCGACCTAATAAACTGCCAATACCACCAATAATGAGATGGAGAATGGACCTGGTCCTTTGCTGAAAGGAACAAAATACTAAATTAAGAAAACTATTTAATTGGAGAACCCCGATGGAAATTATTAAGCTGATGCCAGACCTAACAGATGACTAATAAACTGCCAATACCACCAATAATGAGATGGAGAATGGAGCTGGACCTTAGCTGAAGACGGGATAAGAGATGGATGAAGATGAGGTGTTTGCCCGATTATTTCAATTGTACAGAAGATACGGAAATTAAACAAAACAAAAACTCCTGATTTAGTCTGACCTACTTAATGGTCGGGCTAGTCCCCTTAAAAGGACACACAGACTCCTCGGAGTCTGTTTTTATGAAATAAAATTTATTTAAATATATTAATCGATTATCTGTAACTAGACCGATCTCAATGAAAATGTTCGTAGAAGCAGTGCGGGATACATATATCATGAGATTTGATAACGAGAGAACAGATGAGTTAATAGCCAAATTCGGAGAACATCAAAGAGACATGAGGGGAGACGAACCAATAAAGATAAAGATAAAATTACCCAACAACGAAACAAAGGAAATATCAGTGGACCCCGATTGTCAAATGCATGAACTATACCGACGGATAAACCTCGAAATCATCCAACGAATAATCGAAAATAGTGATGACGGTATGGTGGAAGATGTGGCAATAATGTACCACAAACGACAAATCAGTCCACGAGAACAAACCCCAATATACGAATTAGGTATATGGGACGACAGACAAACCATCAACATCATAGCCATGGATGAACCAGAAAGGAAAAATACGACAAAAAAGGAACAGCAAATCCAAGAATTCCAGGAGGAAATGAAAAGAAAAATGGACCAAATATTAACAATTTACCAAGTATGGAGACAAGATGCGAACCAGACACCGAAGAGGAAAAAAAAGGAAAGAGAGAAGACGTCGAAATTCGACAGGAGACGAATGGGACAACTGGATAAATGAGCGAGGAGCTACAACATCCAGAGATACGACAGACGACCAACCCAAACAAAAAGAAACAGGTACGGCAATGGAAAAGAAATCAAGAGGACAATCGAAAACAGACAAACCAGTACCAGAAAGAAAAACCAAGGAACAAATGCAGATGGATCAATTAACACCGAAATTAAACAAGCTCAGCCAAGTAACAAAACAGTTGCAAGGAAAATTAAAAGGTCAAGAACAAGGAGCAAAGTGGATCAATAGATTAATAGCTGATATGCTGGGATTAGCAAATCCAGAAATAAAGAGAAACCTGAAACTTAGTAATATCGGAACAGAAGCAAAACGGCTCTGGGCAGCAATAAAGCCCATAATAAACAAGATAATGGACAATAAAGTGCGAACTACCACCAAAGATCCGGAGGAATTATTATTAATAATAAACCACCTAACAAAATGATCAGATGACCCAAATAGATATTTGGTAGGAATGGCTTATCTGATGTACAATACGATAGCGGTATACAGAAAACGATCTCCAAGATACAACCCAAATGGATACGAATTCGCAATAACAGACATTATTAGAAAAGTGATCGAACCATTCATCTTAACTCAAGGCGGATGGCAAGCCTTTATAAATTTAGTAAGTGGAGACAATCAAACCGAAATGATACAAACAAAATTGAAGGAACTATTAATGGAATTCGAAACAACCATTAATGAAAGCGATCCAAGAACAGCTCGAAAGGGAATGAATGCAATCATCACCACAATACTCATATGGATGATGTGCATCAAAGGAGTAGAACCGTTTGTTGTATATGACTGCGACAACATAAAGATTGGTGATTAATATTCACTGAAAGAAACGGAAGAGTGCAAAGCTGCAAACCCCGGAAGATTGAAGATAACAGCTACAGCAGTATCATATAATGTATATCAAGAAGTGGACTTCATAAAAACGGAAATCAAAGAATGTACAGTGACAAGGAAAATCGTAGCATTCCACTGCGGACATCACTCACATTCAACAATTATAGAAGCCGGTACGGAGACAACCGTAGTCACGGTAACGCGAAGCGAATGTGAAGAAGGATTTAGGATAGAACGCATCCAAATAGCCGGACGAATTCAAGTGGCAGCAGAAGAGGGAAAAATATAAACTACCAGAGTATACGCTGCGGGAAGAATAACGGCTGGAGACGGAACATGCGAAGGTGGAGAGTACACTCTACTAAATCAATTAGTCAAAGGCGTAGTAGTAATAGAAAGTTATCAAGTAAAGTTAGAAAAGTATCAAGGGTATTTTGATCCAAACACACAAGCAATGAAAAAGTACCCTCAATGTCTGGCAACAGATAGATCATGCAATACGGGGATGTCAACGATCGTATATCACGCCGATACCAGAACTTGTCGACTCACCTTACTGAAAAGTGCAATATTTGATGAAGTACAAGGACAAGTGCACAGCGAAACAGAAACCAACACGCAAAAGAGCGCAATGGACGAATTTCGGAGAACCGGAAGGATTGGGAAACCAACCATCACTACTAATATCGGATCGGAAATCACGCCAACAGTTGTAATATATCAACCGATACTACAATCGGAATGAGATTTATAAAAGGACAAATGGTGAGTAAATGTGACGAAATGGTAATTAGGACAAATTACAAAGAGATATTTTTATCGCAAAAGGCAATACCAAGTGCAAAAGCACAAATAGACCCGAAAGATGTAAAATTGTACCTCTATATGAACAACAAAATAGATTTCCTATATCACAAAGGCCTAGCATCGACGGAGAAAAATATATTATGACCTAGTTAAAAATGACTGTATCTTGAACAGAGAAATATTAAAAACTAAATTAGCTATGGCAATCACCAATCCGGATAACGCAATTCCATTACTACCACTCCAATAAGGATATTTCGGAAGAATAGTCGGCGAAGTAATGTATAAACCAGTGAATATATCACAAAGCGGGATATACCAGACAAAGGATCTGGAACGAGCTAGAGAACACTTATTATTCCCAGCACAAAGACAGGCAATATTATCCGACATTGTGACGATAACGGGAGGCAACTACTATGACTTGTTATTATCACTAGACCATTTCCAACATGCTACAGCAAACATGATGAAAGCCATGTGGGGGAAGATTCTTAATCTTCGGACAAATGATGGCAGGAATTTTGGGGATCATACTCATTATCCAAATTGTAAGAGTGATCCTAACACAGATGTTAGCATGCTTCGATATATACAAGAGAGAAAGAAAATAAACTGGAAGATGGCCATAGGATTCTTACCATTCTTAGCAAAGACAATGGTGTTGCACGGACATTCAAAAGACATCCACAAGATAAAAAGATTAGTAGGAATCCTAACCATAATGAATGGCACCGATGAGGAGGTCGGACGGAAATTCAAAGCGATAATGAGACTAGAGGCCGAGAGAACCAGAATAAAACGACAGAAAGCAAGCAACTGGAAGTGATGGATGGACCTTAAAAATGATAATAGTGACAACAGCGACAACGACGACAATCAAGGAGGAACACAGATGCTGACCCAGGAACAGCTCCAGCAATGGGAGAACCGGAAGACAAGACATAGAAAACATTACAACCATCCACCACCAGTGTATGAATATCTTAAGAAAGCAGCGAAACCCGTAGAGAGAAATACGCCGGTGGAAAGACGCGTGCCGATACCAAGGCCAACAACACTGCGCAACATATATCCAGCACCCTACGAACCGAATTGGGCAGAACTGATACCAAGGACCAGCCAAAGATCGAGAAGTGTGGACCAAAATGAAGAAACACGAACAATAGCCATGTTACAAACATTAGCTGGACCAACGTTAACAATACCAATCGATATAAATGGAGTGGAGAT
Source organism: Schmidtea mediterranea (assembly GCA_022537955.1). Classification (NCBI taxonomy): domain Eukaryota; kingdom Metazoa; phylum Platyhelminthes; order Tricladida; family Dugesiidae; genus Schmidtea; species Schmidtea mediterranea. Next base: position 300,736,960 of record CM039679.1, on the reverse strand, counting down.
AAAAGCAATGATTGATACTGGAGCAAACATCTCAGCAATAAAAATGAATAAGATACCAGGAAGATTATGGCCATGTATAGAGGAAGCAAAAATGGACGTAATAGCCTGCAGCAAAGAATCAGTAGCAGTCATCGGAAAAATCTGGTCAATAATCGAATAAAAAAATGTAAAAATTAATACTTATTTGGCAGTCATCAGGATTGCATAATTGGAACGGATCTAATGCCGGAATTATTAAAAGAAATAATAATAGATCTAGGATCTATGGAGTTGAGAGATAAAACCGGACGAATATGCATATTAAAATCAGAGGTGAGATGCTCAGAGAAAATAGTGGTACCAGGACGCACACAAATGATCTGTTACGTAAAAGTGAACGAGGAAACCAGAGGCGAAATGATTTTTGAACCTAACCATAAATTTGAGAAAAAGAGAGAACTGCCATTAGCCAGAGAAATAGTATATGTAAACGATAACAGTGAAATTCCAATCAACATTACAAATTTTGATGAGGAAGACAAAGTAATTTACGAAAACGAAAGATTGGGGAAACTAACACCGATGATGGACATTGAATTACCCTCAACGAAAACTGAAGGGACTGAGGAGGAACTATGGACAATTGATAGTCAACTACTAAATGAAACGGAGAAAGAACAATTACAAAAACTACTAATGGAATTTAAAGATATATTCGTGGCATCCGACTTAGATCTCGGTACAAGCGATGTGACACAACACACTATACCATTGACAGACGATACCCCATATCGATTAGCAGAAGCCCAGAAATCCGTTGCAGAAAAGGAAGTTTAAAGGATGTTAGATGCAGGAGTAATTGAACCAAGTTGCTCACCGTGGCAATTCCCAGTGGTCATGGTAAAGAAAAAGGACGGAACACAACGATTCTGTATAGATCACCGACGACTCAACGCAGTAACCAAATGGGATACATACCTGTTACCAGATATAAATGAGATGCTACAAACACTACATGGAGCAGCTTATTTTACATCGTTAGATTTAAAAAGCGGCTATTGGCAAATAAAGGTCAAGGAAGAGGACCGAGAAAAAACTGCCTTAACGATAGGAAAAGATTTATACCAATTCAAGAAAATGCCTTTTGGATTAACCAACGCACCAGCTTCATTCCAGAGATGTATGAACTTTGTAACCCACGGCATCAAACAATGTATGGTATATATTGATGACTTATTAATGTATTCTAGCACCTTCGAGCAACATCTAAAGGATATCCAAAACGTATGCGTTCGATTACGGCAATGGAAGTTGAAATTAAAACCATCAAAATCCGATTGGGCCAAGGAAAAAGTCACTTTTTTAGGATATATCGTGTCGGCAAAAGGTAAAGAACCAGACCCAAGAAACATCGAAAAGATAAAGAATTGTCCAGTACCAAAAACAGTCACACAAGTGCAAGAATTCTTAGGCCTATGCGGATATTATCGGAAGTTTATCAAGAACTATGCAACCATCGCGAAACCAATACAAGAATTAACAAAGAAAGATACCCCATTCATATGGGAAAAGGAGCAACAAACAGCCTTCGAAACACTCGGAGATAAACTGATATCAGCACCAATACTCGTACATCCAGACTTCAAGAAACCGTTTTTATTGGCAACAGACGCAAGTGGATACGCATCTGGAGCAGTCCTAGGACAATGGGACGATGAGAATAGGGAACGAGTCATTGGATATTACAGTCGAACATTTAAGAAGCATGAAAAGAACTACTCAGTAACAGAAAGAGAGGCATTAGCAATAATACAAGCCATCAAGCATTTCAAATACTTGTTATGGGGTCATGAAATATATATTACAACAGATCATCAACCATTGGTATGGTTAGGCCAACACAAAGAAGCCTCTAATAGATTATTGAGATGGGCAATGCAGTTGCAAGAATACTCACCATATATCAAATTCAAATCAGGAAAAGCCAACGCCAACGCAGATTGCATGTCAAGATTTGTATTTGAGGAACTAATGGACCACGACGTGAGACGAATCTGCATGATAATAGCAGAGGATATCAATTTCACGAAACTAAAAAATGAACAGAAAGAGGACGAAGAATTGAAGACAATAATTGAATTTATGGAAACCAATGATATGAAAATCTTCGATAACAACAATAAATTAAAAGACCATATGGAAAAACACAGACACCGATATACCATGGAGAAAGGATGGTTATTACTAATGGATGGCGAGAAACGACTCATGTGCTTACCAGAGAGCAGACGTAAAGAAGTACTAATGCAGTATCATGATGGGAAGCTTGGAAGACACATGTCAGCAAAAAAGACGGAAGCAATACTACGTCAAAAATACTATTGGTCAAATATTGGAGAGGATGTAAAAGGATGGATAAAGAATTGTTTGACATGTGCAACCAGAAAAAGCACAGGAAGTAAACTAAAGGCACCGCTAAAGCCAATACCAATTCCACCAGAACCTATGACGATGATTGCAATGGACGTGGTAGGACCATTGCCGGAAACCAACGACGGAAATATCTATATACTGGTAGTAACAGATTATCTAACAAAATTTCCGGAAGCATTCGCAATACCAGACCAGAAAGCCAGGACAATAGCGAGAATCCTGCTAGAAGAAATATGCTGCAGATATGGAACACCCAAACAGATTCTAACCGATCAAGGAACCAACTTTATGAGCGAAATCATAGAGGAAGTAACAAATTACTTCAGAATTGCAAAATTGAGAACATCGCCATACCATCCACAAACAAACGGACAAACCGAACGATTCAACGGCATATAATTTAAAATGATGTCAAATTATGTAAGCAGACACCAAAACGATTGGGATAGATATATAAATCTATGCCTTATGGCATATAGAATGTCGATACATTCGGCAACAAAAATGAGCCCATTCAAACTAATGTATGGCAGAGAATGTAACATGCCGATAGACTTGGAATACCAATCACCGATATCACAATATATGGAGATATATGATTATGTAACAGGATTCAAAGAGCGAATGCAAGAAATCTGGAAAACGGCAGGAATGAATATTAGATTTAACCAAGAAAGTTACAAAGAGCTGCATGATAAAAAACGAGATGTACGCGAACATATCTTTCAGGTTGGAGATTGAGTAATAAAAGCAACACCAGAAATTATTCCAGGAGTCGCCAAAAAGCTACAGAGGAGTGGTAAAGGACCGTATGAGATAATATATGTAAACGAGAATAACGCTCGAGTCAAATTGGTCAACAACCCGCTTACCAGACCTATATATGTAAACGTAAGCAGATGCAAGGCGATACCCAAAACAATAACAAAGGAACCAGAGAATCGAGGTATGGAAACCAGATCGCAAACCCAGCAACTGAGTATAAACGGGCTAATGTTAAGCCGAAAAATAGAAACAGCACCAAACAATACGCAAATAACGGAGGAACCTAAACCAGATGAACAGAGATTAATGACAAACTCCACAAAGGACAATGTGGACAAGATGGACATAATAGTAAAAGCCATCAGAGAAATAATGCCAGAATGGGTAGAAGTGAAAGGATGGATGAGAATAGTCAACAGAGCGGGAAAAATCGCGATGAATTACGCAAAAGGAGCTAGAAGCCCACCAGAAATGGATCTCATCAAAGGAAAGATACCCATGATCTTCACCATGGAAGATGTAGAAGGTAATGTACCCCTACACTTTGCAGTACAACATAGAAACATTCAAAGAATAATAGACATAATCCAATTCATGCAGGAATGTGGACATACCTCGAACATACCAAATGAGGAGGGACAAACGCCATTAATGTTCGCAGTTGCAGCAGACGCTTCTACAACAGTTCTAAGAGAACTACTAAGAACGGGATCATCTTTCAAAGAAAAAGATAACGGAGAGAATAACGTATTACATTACGCACTGAAATCAAGACAGGCAAGTGCAATGAAATTTATAACCAGCAATGCGACAATAAGAGAGAAATAGAAGTAATGAGCAAAACGATTCAAACATTATGGGAAGCTATCGATGCCAAACAAGATGAAGCAGCGGCAAATCTTATGAAGTGAACTTACGAAAACTCATCACTAAAAGTATTCGATTTAAATTATATGGTGAGAAATAGAAAAGTCTTACTAAAAGAAACAATATACGCTTACTATCCACTCCCAAAGACGATAAAAGCAATGCAGAAATGGTAAAGACTGAAATTCACAAACCATCCAATGGAAGCAATACGAATCGGAGACAGAAAGGAACAGCTACTAACAATAATACACAGGTGGCATCGAAAACAAATAAGATTCCAAAAGAGTAAACAAGAGATAAAGGAAATGGACGATCTAAAAGCAAGAATAATAAAGGTCTATGAGGAAATAATCGAAGCAATAAATGTCGAGGACGACATTTCAAAAGAAACCCCGGATGGAGATAATAACGGGGAAGGAAGCAATAACAATAACAAAGACCGAGACGACTAAGATACCAGGCCAGATACGGGAGATGAGAATAAACCAGCACAACAAGAGGAAAAAGAACCACCCAATGATGAACATCAAGAAACGGAGAAGAGGAAAGGAGCGGATAACAGCAACAACAACGGGAAAAGACAAAACTGAGGGACACTACTACATAGGAAAAATATACAACAACCAAGAGAAAATCAAAACCGACAGTCCCTACTACAAAAAATAATGATACTGATCACGTCAATCAAATTAACAGAAGCCGATAAAGATATTCTAAACGAGCTGAAATCGTTCAGAATACGAACAATAGATGACAAAGGAATTCCAAGTAAAGGAATATGCCTACATCTGACAACGAATACAAGCATAAGTTGTCAATTCGACTCAATAGGAAAACCAGGAAAGATGGAAATACAGCCTGAAAACTCATCATTATGCCATACCACCGAAAACATATGCAGAGATGCAAAAAAAGGAGATGGAACCATAAGAATCCAAGTAAACCCAGGGATAAGCAAACTACAAATAACAAACATAGGGACAGAAACAATTAAACAAGTATGTGTACAGAACCAAATTACCGACTGTTGGGAAATGAACCTAAAAGTAGGAAGAAAATGTGAATGGGACAGTATAGAAGGTGATGCGGAATATATAATATGTGCCAACGATAACATAATAATAACCTGTGTAATAGCCAAAACTCTGGGGGAAAAACCCACAACACCAAAAGAAGAACCATACCAACGTCAAGTACGGGAAAATAAAGCAATAGTAATAAACGTAGAATCAAAAACAGAAGATGGAGAAGAGATACTAGTCGAAAATATGGGTAAGGAACCCATTACGAAAGTCTGTGTATTCGAAACCAAAAAGAACGGAACGATAAATGAAAGAATTCAATGCCAATTAAATGAATATATAAAAAATCAGAAATACCGCATCCCAACCAAAAGAAAACGTGGAAAATACATAGTACACGTTCAGAAAGGAAGGGATGATTATTGGAAATCGATAACAAGAAAACTACCCAAGACAATTACAACAATTCACCCAGAAAAAGAAGCGAGAGAAGAACCATACCAACGCCAAATTAGAGAGAGTAACGCGGTAATAATAAAGATAGAGTCAAATGCAGCAAATGAAGAAGAAATACTAGTCGAAAACACGGGTGAGAAACCCATCACAAAAGAATCGCTTATTATTGAAACGCCACAGGAATGGTCAAACGAATTTGATGTATACCAGATAACAAATGAGAGATACGGGGATATACGGACACTACGTATAGAGCCCAAGGAGACAATGGTATAAAATGAGAAGGAGAGGATGTATATAGTGTAAAATATTATGTGGTATAATAGTATTAATACTATGTATAATTGTGTGTAAATATTGTATAAAATGCACCAGAGAAAATAATCAAACAAAAAAGAATGCAGATGAATTAACGATGTATTATAATCGATAGATGGATCCGAATAACGTCAATCAACAAAATCAAGCCAGAATACCACCGTTCATAGAAGTAATCCAACAACCTACAGCTGCCCATGTACCCATAGATATCGTAGAATTAGACCGTGGGATATATCAAAATCAATCAGTCGAAGTAATATGGAGACGACAATGCGAATTAATGACGCAAATAACAAACAATGCGCAAACTCAGTGGACAAATACTCATTTAGTATTAACAGAAAGCGTGAACCGAGGCTTACAACAAGCAGCGAGAATAGAAGATCAACAACGAATGATATTACAACTACAAAGAATAAATGAGCAACTAAATGATCAAGTCAGATGGCAAGCTGATGAAAGCAGAAGATTACGTAGCAGCCAACAGCATGTAGACCCAGCAAGTTGGGTGGAATGGATATCATCGATGCCAGAATTCACCCCAGAACCAGATTCGACGGTGGAATAAAATAGAGCGTACTGTGTAAATATGTGTAAATAGACTGATAAAAGTAAAACGACGTCGAGTAATTAGAAATTATTGTAGATATGCAGACAATTATCGAGAGAATCAGAGGAAGCGAGAATCCATTTGAAGCTATGAGACGAATAATGAAAAACAAGATTAGAATGGTGAACGATACAGAAGAAAGATTAAAATTTTGTAAATGTAAAGGATTACTGATTGGAGCGAGACAGACGAAGTGTGGATGCAGAATATGTACGGATTGTACAATAGAAGTGATAGAAACAAAAATAATAAAATGTCCTGGATGTGACGAAGTGATCAAAGGAGACGAAGACCCCACAACAATGGACAAGTCACCAACAAGGAAATCAATAATCTAATAGTCCAATGCCAAACAGAGGAGTGCGAATGGAAAGGACTTGTGAAAGAAGCCGAAAATCACACAAAAGAATGTGAATATAACGAGATACCATGCGAAAAATGTCAAACTATCACAACGAAAAAGAATATGGAAGAACATCATAAAGTGTGCATCAGGAGAGAGGAAAAGTGCGAATTCTGTGGAGTTATTGGCAAATGAATAAAAATATAAAAGGAGCATCGGAATCCAAGTGAAGAACAAATATGCGATTTCTACGAAGGAATATGTGCCAACAATTGCAACAGTAAAGACAAAGTCAAACTAAAAGAACACTGGAATGAATGTATTGGCAAACCAGTCAAATGCCCGTTAGAATTATTCAATTGCCAAGTACGACTACCAATTGCGGAAATGCAAAAAAATATGATGGAAAACAGTATCGAGCACACAGAAATCATGATGAAAACGATAGGAATGATAGCATGGGACGTGAAAACCCTACGAACAGAAATGGACGCACAGAAAGCTCTAATGAAAGAAATACTGGAATCCTGAAAGAATTTCGAGAAAAGCCAGGAAAATACACCCAAGAAAATGGCTGAAATGGAAGAGAGAATACAACAGATAATCAGCAGCATACAGAATCTGGAAATAACCAACCCGGTAGCCAGAAAACTACCTACAGCACCATTTATATGGAAAATAACTGGATTTGCAGAGAAGCTACAAAGAGCAAAAGATGGAACACAGAGAATCCTAGATAGCCCACCGATATATAGCTGGGAAAATGGATACAAATTGGGCATTAGACTATATCCAAATGGGGATGGAAACGCAACAGGTACCCATATCAGTGTCTTCGTTAGAGTAGGAAAAGGAGAATACGATGAACTATCAACATGGCCTTTCAAACAGTATATGATATTAACAATGATTGGACGAGAGGAACGTCGCAACCCAATCAGAGCAGGAAACGAATCACAGATGGGAAGACCAAACAACCGACTGGAATACGGCAGTAGGTACACCATTCTTTTATTCACAACAACGATTAAAAGGGGAAGGATTCTTGCGAGAAGATAATTTGTATATAAAGTTAAAAGTGGAAAAGCCGGATAAGACGTTGTAAAGGAGAAAAAAGGAAAGTGTAAATAGAATGTAGATAAAATATAATAAAACCATATAAAAATCAAAAAAAATAAAAATAAAAATAATCAGAAAAATCAGAAAAATTCAAAAATTCAAAAATAATGACGACATTTACTATTAGATGACAAGCGGAACCAGCGAGGAGATAACAGTACAGATGAGAGAAGGACTAGATTCAATATGGACGAAACTTTGGAAGAAACCAGATGAAGAAGAAAGAATCAATATACTAACGACAACAATCGCATATTATACGAATTATGACGGAACAAGAATACCTCAACAAGCCAAGAGAATAAAATATTCGGAGCTGAGAGTAAGAAACGAAAACCTGAGGAGTGAAGAACAAAGATACCTAAAAATTTAAAGACAATAAAGTATTTGCCGACCGACAAAGCAAAGAAATGGCCGCACAAGGATTTTACTTTTCAGGAACTCCAGAACTACCAGACGAAGTAACGTGCATCTATTGCAAAGGAAAACTCGCGAAATGGGAAAAAGGAGAAACAGCAAAACGAGAACACCTGAGGAAATTTTCAACCTGTTCATTTAGAATTAATCTTGATGTCAGAAACCAAGCAATAAACAGATTGAAAGGATTCCCAAAATTGGAAGTAGACAGAGATGAAAAAGGAGGAGAGAAAAAGATAGTAATAATAAAGAGTTTTGAAAATCCATAGGAACTAATATGGGAAAAAGAGACTATAAGGAGAACGTTCGAGGAAAGGATTAAAACGTTCAAAGGAAATCCAAGAGCAGCAGAATTTGCAAGTCAAGAATATTGTCGAACAGCAAGAGGAATAATGTGCGAGGGATGCAAAAACCAACAGCCAATACCAGATCAAAATGTTAAAAAATTAAAACATAAAGGAAAATGTATGTACAAGGAGGAAAAGAAGTCGAAGAATGTAGAAATAGTAATCACGAATCAACAAGTGGAAGACATCTTAGACCAGCCAAAGACAAGAACTTTAATGTTATTATCAGGAGTAAATACTCAAAAGATGAGGGAAATAATCAGCGAAAGATTGGCTAACAACCTAGAATGGTACGACTCGACACAAGCAGTAATTCGAGCCATTAAACGATACCAAGAAAAATCGAAGGAAAATCTCGAAAAATCAATGATAAAAGAAGCCATATTGGAACAGCATCAATGTGTAATATGTTGGCAAAAACATGTCGAGATAATTTATACACCCTGTGGACATATGGTCACATGTGAAGCATGTGGATTAAAAGTTAATATATGCCCAGTATGTAGAAAACCGATCAACGGGCGGATCAAGGGATTCCGTTTCGCTGATCAGTAAAAAGAGGATGAAAACAATGTGTAAAAATGTAAATAGTAAACAAAACGTTAAAACTAAAAATGATAAAAACCCCAAAAAATCACAAAACCACGATATACGATATAAATTATGATATAAATTGCGATATGATTGAGAAGAGAAAATAATCGATATTAATATTCAGAAAAAAACTATGAATCAGAACGAGACAAAAAACCAAGTAATAAAAGAAGTTGAAGCAGAGAACAAAGAATCAAAAACAACAATCGAAAATCAACCAGAACAATTAAAAGAAACAAGAGGAGAAGCAGAACAATGGCAACAAAAGACAACCCGATTGAAGGATATGTTATTAGCCGTGGAAGAAGAATTATTGAAAGACACGATAAAGATAAAAATGATAAGAGAGGAATGGGAATAACAGACAGAACAGCGAATAGTAGACTCAGAAGGAAATGAAAAACCATACAAAGAACGAGAAGAGGAGCTGATGAAAGAATCCATTCAAAACCAAACCAGAATCATAAATCAGAGAAAAGAGATACGAACGCTGGAACAAGACAAACAAGATCAACAGAATGAAATTGAGAAACTACGAGAGATAATAAAAGACAAAGAAACAGAAATACGAGAAGAAGGGGAAGAAACTTATAGACTCTTAACTCAAATGGAGAAGGAAGTAGAACAGATGAGAACCAAATACCAAGAGGAAATGACTAAGAAAATGAGAGAAGAGCAAGCCAAAGAAGCAGCAAAACTTCAAGCATCATACTGGAAAACGAAATGGCAAGACCTGAAAGAGCGCACAAGGAATAATGAAGAATCGCGCACCAAATATTATACGCAAATGATAGCAGAAGAGGAAGACCGAACAAGAGCCTACAAAGCCAAGTGGGAAGACGCAAAAACAGAAGTCAACAAATTGAGAAATCAAGAGCCAAAACCATCGAGGAAAATAAGAGAGCACAAAGACGACAGACAAGAAAGAATGATGACTCAACTAACAGATCAAGCGAGAAGGTGGCGAATAGAATGCAAAATATTAGAAGACGCAAATGCGAAACAATGCGAGCACATAGTGAAGCAAGATCATGAAATAGTATTTCAACAAACCAAAATAAAAGAGATGTTATTAGAACAAGAAAGAACTCTCAAACAGAGACAGATATAGCAAATAAAAACGGAAAATAAAGAAAGCTGGATTAAACTAGAAGCAAGAAAGTGGAAGCAACAATATCAAGAAGCCAAGAAAGAAGCAAGACGATTGCCCAAGAATTTGTTAAATACCGAAGATTGGGAGCTGTGGGAGCAGATTGAAGAACAAAAACATACACTCGACGACTATAGTAACCAGATCCAAACATTGAAATTCAACGAACGAAACAGACAAAATACAATGAACAGGCTCAGAAAAAACGAAACCAGCCACAGAAAATGGATCGATCAGCTAAACCAAAAAATATTGGAGACACTCAACGAACTAACCGAGGAAAAACGACAAAAACAACAGTTGGACGATAGAATAACGGGACTCCAACAGGATGTGAACGGACATCGAGGAATAGTGGTGAGTAAAGAAATCCAGCTGAGACATCAACTCGAAGTCAATGAGCAATTGAGAGGACAAGTCGATGCGGAAATAAAAACGATAAAACAGGTGTATGAGGAAACGAGCAGAACCTGAGGAAGGAAATCGAAAAGTTGAAAGCGTTAGAAAATACGCATAATTTAGAAACGCAAGTGGAAGGATTGACGGAAAATGTAGAATACCTCACCTATCTATTAGATGAGGAGATACAAATTTCAAATACCCTGCGAGAGGAGGTAACCACACTGCAGAACCGACCGCCAATTTTACTCGTACCTCTATACCCGACAGCAATACCAACCCAGGTCCCCACAGAACCCGATGAAGGATTTGGGGAGACGGACGAAACTTTTTGTATAATTAAGAGAGAAAAGATTGTAAAAAGTGTAAAAACATAAAAATAATAAAAATGATAAAAATAGAAAATTTGTAAAAAGATAAACCCATGTATATTTAGTATGAACTCGAGAGAAACAGAAATTCAAATGAATCTAGAAGACGGAGAATGTCTACCAAGCCCTATTCAGTTAGTACAACCAATTGAAAAAGATCCGTTAAAGTATTATAGTAAAAAGTGGAGAACCGAAAGAAAAGAGTGGCGAGAAATAGTAGAGGAGCAAGAATCAGAAATCGCCCGAATAAATCAACAACTGATACAATCAAAACAGTTAGTTAATACAGTGAAGCGGAAACTGGCAACCAGTATAAGAGATAACAGAGAACAGAGGAAAGAAAACGAATATTTGAGACAAGAGTTGGCAAAGATAAAAACCCGTGTAGTCCTGGAAGATTACTGGAAAACAGAAGCGGAAAGGATGAGAGACAATAGAAAAAGCGAACAGAGATATTTAATACAGCTAGAAGAGAGCTGTAAAGAAGCAAGGGAGATAAAACAAAACTACCAGCAAACTAAAGAAGAAATTGAATCATTAAAAGAGCAACTCCAGGAATCGAAACGAAAACTCGAGAAGCAGACAATCAAGCGGATCAACTACAAACGCCAACTCAAAAGGAAGCAAGCAAAGGAAAGAAACCTCCGAATGCAAATCAACAGCCAGCAAAAGATAATCGAGGAGAATAAAGAGCGGTTAAAAGAACTCCCAAAATTAACAGAGCGATTAATAAAAGCCCAAGTCCTAATAATGAGATTTTCAGAGAAAATGACTAAAGAAGAGTGCGAAATACACTCAGCCCCAGAAAAAGAGAAAGAATAAAAAGGGCTCAAACTTCACTGTATATAACTGAACAATACTGTAAATAAATATGAAATTGACTAATGTATATTAGAAATGAAAACCATGAGCCAAAAACTATGGATAATGATAATAATAATGATGAAAGAATACGTCACTGAGAACCCTTTAGAGAGATGCGAGAAAACCCAAACCATTCAGAAGAGAAGACAGCACCTGCGCAGATTACAAAGAGATCTGCAGAAATCCCGAAAATGATGAATGTCAGCAAATAACCCTACAATGTAATCAATGTCCCACAAAAGAAAACAACGACGAATTGAAACAAAGTATCAGAAAAACCCAACAAATGATACAAACTCTTTCGAATAACAATGATGAAACGGCAAGAATAAAAATGAGAACCTGGAGATAAAGAAAGTCTTAGAAACAATCATCAGACAAATCCAAGAGAAAGCTAAAGCAAGCCCCGAGAACAAACCAATGTACGAAATCATTAAAATTATAATATCAACCAAAAGACAACAACAGAATAAATCTCGACAAAAATACGAACCCAATCAAAATTTCTGTCAATGGAAAAAACCCTATCACTCAGTGTAGCATTAAATGTCGTATTCTTAATATGCTGTCTTATCATTTGTCTAACGATAAAGCGACGAACACAAAATACCCCAATCCAAAAATGTAAAGGAATATTCAACCGAATCCGGAACAACGAAGCATCAAAACTCTCTCGCATCTCCATCAACCAACCAGGCCAATCAAAATCAACCCAAAGAGAAAACCAGCTTACAAGCGAAACCCAAGCCGTCAGTGATTCATTCGAGACTAAATATAACTAATTTACATTGATTTTATTGAGTTACATTGAGTTTAAAAGCTAAACTATTTGACTTCATTTTGATTTTAATCATGCGTACAGTAGTCAGACCTTAAGTCCATCTTTATCTTGATATTTATTTATACCGTAGACACTTTTTATGAATGTGAATTTTGAGAGCAAATCAATGTATGAGCCGAAAAAGACTATTGAAATTGCGGGTCGCAATTTTATGGACCTCCGAGTGTTTTATGTTGGGCCAGAACACAAACGGCCTTGTAAATGTTTAAATGAATCGGTAACACACATGCAAATATAACATGCAGATTTAAACTCAAACCTATTAAAACACTAATTAACCCTATCAATACGAGAAAGAAGACAATCAAATATAAAATTATAAACACAAAAATAAATTAAAATAATAACAAAATGCAACAAGATCCGCACGATTAAATATAAACATAACACGAAAACCCAACAATTTTGACCGAAATTTGACAATTTATTAAAAATGCAAAATTTCATGAAAATGAAATAAAAATCAAATAATTTGAATTAGAAATAATTCAATTAAAAAATCTAAAGAAAAAATTGTCAAATAAAATCTCAAAATTAAAAAAAAATTAAAGATTAGAATATACCAGAAAATTCCAAGGTCAAAATTTGTTTTACTAAATCAAAAAGAACACGCAAGGTTAGGGTCGTACAATAGGTATATATACCGATTCATTTCTACACAATTTTAATCGGTTTTTAATTAGAATCAGTTTTCAGAAACTTTGAATTACGATGTAAGTGAGAGTTTTATTTGGAACTCTCTCCACGTCGCATCCTCGCAACCTCAATGGAGTTTGCTTGGGTGTCGGCGTGGGAAGAGCGGTGTTTTTATGCTATGTTGTTGAATGTATCGGGTATTTTATGCTTTTATTTTTTAATAAATTATTATAATGCATAAATTTATTTTTCATTGTCGAAATTTTTCCGGCCCACAGCCAAAGACACATCACAAGTTAATAAAATCCGACATATTATTCGAATTCGTGTAAGTGCGTGGAATATCGCCAATGATTCTTGTCCGTGAAAACCCGGCGTGCGGAGCGCAGGAGTTGGAACGTCAATATTATCCCGTATAGAAGAAAGGAGGGATAAGGAAGTGGTCTTTTGGCTACTTCCTCGTCTCTCGATTTCTTTAAACTCGACCTAAACTATCTTACACACGACTCAAAATCATCACACGAGTAGTCCAGTGGGCACTCATTAACTATAATATGAACACAAGGCGTTTAAGGTCAACCAGGGGAAAGGTGACGGGAATATAAAATGAAATCGTTGTTATAAATTTAAAATCAATTATAGATTCAAACTATCACTAGGTATTTAATATAACTGTAAATTTTCAAGCTATTGAGGCAAAGTTGAGTAGTTACCACGAACTAATTTTAATATAGGGATACAAATTTAAATAAATTATAGGTTCAAGTAGCTGCTATGAACTTAAAATATAAGCTTTAATAAGGGTTAAAATGAAATGCTAAGAATCGTTTTCTTTAATTGTTAATTTGGGCTAAATACAACATGTTAATTAATAACCTAATAAGTATAATTTGATCAAATTCGGATAGCGTGTAGTTATAGGTTTTAAGACATTTTTCCACCCTGAAGCTTAATAACTAGTTCAATATAAACCCAACATAAGGTATAGAATTAACGCCTACTTGAGTGAAGCTTACAGTTAGTGGGGTAGGTATAAGATCCCAATTGAGAATCAGATACTTTCTAAGGCAAATAATAAAATAAAATCATGAGTATGAGCCTCGGACAACATGTTCTGAGGCCAATAGAAATTTTCCTTAAATTAAACACGGAAACCATTCGCATATTAATCGGAACCAAATAAATTTAATAAAGGGAGAAAAGCGGAAAGGACTTGGTCACTATCACTGCTAGATATAACAATTGCCATGATAAGTTTTCGATACAAGGAAAATTGAATTAAGAAATATTTTAAATAATAAAAGTACAGTAGATTAAAAATATACAAACATCCAAATAACTACATAATAAAGAACATCGTTATCAAGTAATACCAAGACTCCCTCAAACCCACGGAATACAAGGATAAATGGCGGCGGATTTTTTCCGAATTCCTCCGGGTTAGGTTTAACGTCTAAGGTTCTGACGCCAGAAAAATCCCTGAAAATACTAAGAATACAAAATCCAAAAATTTAATTCCTAAATAATACCTGTCATCAATACGGTCAACTCGAATACCCCGAACAACTAAGAACAATAAACGTTAAGAATTTAATTTCCAAGCCGTGATTACTAATAATGCGATCTAAATAGGACATCCCTGAAAAGCATGAATAAAGAATTTATGAATTCAAATAGTACCTATCACCTGTGCGATTAAGAAATAAAATTCTTCTTTAGTTTTTATGACCTAGACATTGACAATTCCGAATAACACTTCTAATTACAAGTACGAATTTAGGCGATAAACAAATTCCGAGTGGCAATTGTAATGAAGAATTTTCTATAATAGAACTCAAATAATAAACATTTTAGGAACAATTTATCAAATGGAGGGATTAAATCCACCATGGAAATTGCGACAATGGAAATTTCATCTAGACATAAAAAAATCATAGAATAATTCTCTAAAAGGCTAAAAGTCAATAACTTAAAATATATAATATCTATTACTTGTTATGAACTAATTGATTGCCCACGAGGATTCATCCACCAGAAATAGTGTGATACACCGAAAGTAAATAACCTAATCAGAGAATATTTTGCTCTACTTGACATTTACGTTCCAATCGATCAATAACGATATGCCCTCTCACATAACCAACCTTAGCATCACGCATGCAAACTTAATCGCAGACATCCGCATGCCAATAGGCGATGCAACTCGACAACACACACTCTCGCAAGGACAATCAATCTCATCCAGCATTGGTGGTAACCGCACACACTTTCCCCCCACCGATCTACACACCCGAGTATATAAGAACAAAATTGCCAATCAGCATTTCATAACCAATTACAATTTATCACAAAGTAAATCGAATTATCAAGGACACAGCTACCCGGGTTCCGGACGACCACCCGATTCTACCACCCAGGACTCATCCATTAGGTATAGTGTTTTTTTTATTATCATAAACTTCCTATTAACCTACGTAAGCCCTAGGAAAAATTCCGCAGCGCCATGGACGCCTATTGATTTTAAAATACCAAAAAGCGCGACATGTCAGAAGATAATAAATGGAGAGCCAATATAGATTAGCGTTTTTTTGGTTTTGGTTGTGGTTATATTGTATCAGAATCCCACTGTAAAAGTGATTCGAATATTTGGGTAAGACAATCATTAAATCACCAAATTATTAACTAGAATAAGCTACTATTATTTTTTTTGCCCTTTAGTAAGTAAATCATATGATCATCAATGTTGTACTTTATAAATCAACAGCTATACGTCCGTAATTTGTGCTGTTATTATTTTTAGGAATAAAACATTTAAACTTAATTTCGTAATTTGTGCGTCTCTGAAGCTATGTAATCTACCACGTCTTCATCACGGCACTTCTATTTTAGTGGTTGCCCTAATTGCGAGGCGTCAGGAAATTCTACTACTATATTCATGAGGGAGTCTGTACCTACAAATCTACTGGTATTAATGTTCGTCAAACCAGAGTTTGCCGCGCGTATGGTGGTACTATTTATTTAAATTTCATTTAGAAATCACGGAATAACTAACGTCTAATAATATTTATCACCAATTGATTCTAAATTTTAATAGAAGTAATGCTCATTAGGTACATAATATCAGTTTAAATTGTTTACGTTCTCCGAGTTGACGTTGCACACGATAATTCACGATATGGATAAGTGTTACTTTGACTTTAACGGGTCTATTTCCGTTGGGATGTTTATCGATTTGTATTTACTAGTCGAATGACATCGACATCACGACCTTTGGTAAGATTTACCTTAGCTGGGGTTTCCGTTTCTACATCCGTTGTGTTTCGAATTGTACTACAATACCTAACTGGCCTTCGCCCTAGGTTATCTCACTAGCGTGGGCGTCTACATCCGTTATCTAATGCGTATGCGTTAGTGAATGACCTTCGCTCTGTTTATCCGGTACGTTTATTGTCGACGGAAATTTCTAATTCTCGGCTGGCATAAACTTACTAAGATTTGGACTTACAATTTCCGGTCGACTGGTTTACTAATTCGGATGACTTTGGTTCTTAATTAACTACTGTCTGATATTATATCGTGGCATCTACTATGGTCGTGCGTGGCGATGAGGCAAATTTGGAATATTTCAGATACCTCTGTTATTCATATTTAAATATTTTATTGTTTAATTTTAGAAAAACCCAGTGTCTTTGATTTCCTTATGATATTCTGAAGTTATTTGATCGTTTCGAAGAAGACTTATCTGTTGGGTTCTCATCTTACGCCTATTAACGTTTCGCTTCGAATTCGCATTGGGCTTTTATTATATTGTTACGTCATTTTTCGCCTACGAATTTAATGTGAATTGTATTTGGAGTTTACATAAGTATTTGAGTGGTGCAGGTTTTGTGAACTTTACGGGTGTGAGACACTATCATGATCAGGTTCTTAATAAATTATACTGCTAGCTTTCTCTTACGTCAACGACTCTTATGAATTTCGTGTCGATTGGTTTAGCTACATTAATCCCTTCTCAGCAATTTATTTAGTTGGTTTACCTTTGAATGATGGGTCGATTTATAATTTATGTCATTCTATCCTTATACTTTTCATTAGTTCAGCTTCACTCAATAACTTATCCGTGGGTTGAGTTTTATTTCAAATTAATAGATTCTTATTCCATAATTTATTCTGCTGTTACATTAATTGAATCAGTGGCTTGCTTAGTTTTATCTATAGTTACCTTACCTTTAGAAATTGAATTACCTTATGCTAATTCAGAGTATTAGTTTATTTTAACCCATGACTGCTTTACTTAATGATTTTCGATCAATTCACCGGTAATTTCGACTAATTTAATTCAGCTACGTATTTAATTTACTTTTAGTGATGAGTTTTACTTAACTCGTTTCACAATATGCATTGATTTACTTTAGTAATGCGTTTCACCTAATCTATCTCAAACATAAGTTTAAGTTACTTCTAGTAATATAATTTATCAATTCAATTTACATTTAGGAATAAGATTTATCAGTTTAATTTACTTGTAGATACAAGATTTATTCATTCAATTTACTATTAAATGAAACGTTTGATTGATCCAATTTACCTTTAGAAATAAGTTTTATTAATTTACTTTTAGAGAACTACTTTAATTCACTTTTAGAAATGAGATTGTTTAATTTACCTTTAGAAATATGATTTAATAATTTAAACAATTTATACGTTTATAATTACACCATTTAATTTACCTTTAACAATAAATTTTAGCTAATTTATTCCAAAATATTAGTTAATTTACTTCGGGTAATAAGTTTTACTTCATTTAATTCAAATTATGAAATTAATTTACGTTAGTAATAGGTTTGTCTAATTTATAAGAATTTAATTTTCTTTTAGTAATAAGTTTAATGATTTCAAAACATTAACACGGAATCAGTTATATCAACGAATTTCAATTTAATCTATCCCCGTACCCTTTCCCTTTAATAGACCTTAGGCGCATTTTGTGTTTATATTATATTTACTGAGTGCCCACTGGACTACTCGATGTGATGATTTTGAGCCGTGTGTAATATAAATTTAGGTCGATTTTACAGAAGTGAGAAACGAGGAAGCAGCCAGAGACTTCTTCCTTATTTCTCGCTTCAGCTATAGGGATAATATTGACGTTACGACCCCTGCGTTTCTCAACGCCGAGTCCTCACGGGTACATATCATTGGCGATTTTCCACGCACTTACATGCATCTGCACTATGTTGATTTTACTAACTTGCGTGATGTGTCGGCTGTGGGCCGGAAAAATTTCGACATTTCAATTTAGTTTATGAAAAATATATATCAAACAATTTATGTATACTAATAATATTTATTAATTAGGACAAAATAACAGAATTACCCTTCATAACCATTCCAAATATTTTCAAATAATAGCATAAAATATCATAACAGAAAGCATAAATGCCTCTCTCCCCACATCGCCGTCAAGCAGAGCTCTACAGAGATGCGATGAACGTGACGTGGAAAGAGGGCTCCAACCAAAATATTTCTCACCTAAAAATTCGGATTTTCACAATAATTTCAAACAGTTTAGATTTTCACAACAATTTTCAAAATAGTGCTAAAAATAGTTAAACTTCGAAACGGTTTTAACGATTTTCAAAAATGGTTAAATTTTCAAAATGGTTTACAAATGGTTTGAAAAATGGTTAGTTTTCAAAAATGGTTAAGTTAAATGTGAAAATGGATCAGTATATATACCTATTTGTATGACGTGTGAAATTTGATGCAGTAAAACAAAATTCGACCTTGTTATTTTCTAGCAAATTCTATTATTTATTTTTATTATTTTTCGATTTATTTTTATAATTTTTTATTTATAATTTTTATTGAATTATTACTAATTCAAATTTTTCGATTTAAATTTCATTTTAATGAACTTTAATTGATTTTCTCAATTTCGTCGAATTTGTTGTGTTTTCTTGTTGTATTTGTGTAGGTATCGTGCGGATCTTGGTGCATTTTGTTAATATTTTAATTTATTTTTATGTTTATTATTTTATATTTAATTCTTTTATTTCTCAGATTTTATATGGTTTAATTGGTGTTTCAGAGGGTTTATTTAAATTGCGTGTTATTTTTGCGTGTGTGTTTCTGATCCATTTAAACATTTCTCAAGGCCGTTTACGTTGTGGCCCAACATGCTTAGCAACGGGTGCCGAGTGGCAGCAAAGAATGTTTATATGGCGTTACCTGTGTAACCACAGTAAGATTAAAACAAACCATAATACCCAGTAACCCACCATTTTAAAATCTGCGTGTTATGTTTGCGTGCATTTTCCAATTCATTTAAACAAAACTCATTCTAGCCCAACATAATATTTCACAATTTCCTAAAAAATAGTTTCAGTTTTCGAAATTTAACTTTTATTCTATATATTTATAAAATAAAAAGCTCCTATGCAGCATTGAACTTTGAATTTAATTTTAGTTACCAGGAAGTTTAAATGTTGTTCTTGTTTTGACATAACACTGAACACCTTGATTAATTTTTTATTTTAAATATAAATTCTTAATTATACACATTCTTTTATTTTGTTTTATTATAAAAAATTATTACAATTTTTACTTATACCATTAAAGTTTCATTTTTATAACTATTAATATAAAATGTCATTAAAAACTTCAAAATGATTTACACAAATTTTGTTTGAATAAATACATTTTTCTTTAGAATATAAATTTAAAAATGATTTTTAATATTTGCTTAGAAAACACATTCAAAAAGGTAAAAACTTTTTTGGTTTTTATTGAGTCAAGTGTGTAAAATAAATTTTTTTTACGAATCCATATATTTGTTGCATTCAAACTATGTGCAACGATAGTGATTTGTAAAATATATTAACATATTAAAATTTTCATTAATTTATACAAATAGTTTGCTATTTCTTAATATTTATGTATCAGTACTTTGAAAGGTTAACTTTAATGCAAAGTTTTGTAGATATCATCAATGTAAATTTAGAAAAATGGATTTACAGGATGACTAATATAAGCTTGACTTATTAATTCTTTGAAACTATTAATAATAGTGTTTAAGTTATATTAATATTAAAAATATTTAAATGTAGATATTGTATGACTAAAATAATAAAATTAATTCAACATATCTATTTAAATAAATAATTTAACACAATATAAGAATATATACATGTGTAATGAAAATCAGATGGTTTTTTCAAAGTAGCATGTAGCATAAAAATATATATATATGGGTAGATTGAATCTTTTTGTAGGCTTTTTAAAAGCAGCTGTTACTGTTTATTTGACAAATAAAAAAGTATTTTATTTTTTAGAATAATATTTCATAGAGATTGTAAGCTATACTTTGTAATAAAAAAAAAGAGAACCTCACAGGAAAAATTATTATCAATGATGGCGAAGTCGTAGATAAGACTAGGTAAAAAATCAAAATAAATTGCGAAGTAATACTTAGGTAAAAAAATGTAATACAATATTCGACGAATTTTATGAGTGCAAACCTATAACCATATTTTTCCTGAATAAGTATTACAGGGCGGGCCCTAAAAAATACCGGGTAAACGTGCACACAGAAGATGGGATTTAACATATTATAACGATTAACATGTGGTTTTTGGTCTACATATGTTAACCGTATCAATCACAGAGTCACATTCAATGTTAGTAATTTGATTCATTCTAGTGCTTTACATATAAAAGTAAAGTAAATAAAATCTTTATGTATAAAAGATATAATCGATATAATAATAAAATTTAAACCTTTAATTTGTGTTTTTTGAATTGGAAGGGTTGTGAGTAACACATTTTGGATAATTTTTTTTAAAATTTAAATGGTATTACGAGGATCTTTTTAACATATGTTACTATACCTACCTGTTCACAAAACTAATAAAAAAAACGAAAAAAAATGGACGAAGTTCAAAGTCATGTTACTGATTTACGACACATTATATTTTTATAATAATACATGTTTGCCACAAGACGGTTCAGTAAATTTCATTATTATTTATGATTTGTAAACCGAGTATCGATTTGAAATAACTAAAAAAGGTAATTATCGATATTATTTCAATTAAAATGTCAATAGAGGGGTCCTAAATTAAAATGAGAGTGAATATCTTCTATGGTAGCTCGTGAACACAAAGGTTTTCCAGAGTATTAGCAGTCATGGCAATATGGATCACATTTTACTGAAAACCGCCAATTGGAATACATTTCAACGTCATTTTTGACCGGAATCCAATGGTTTTATCTCTTTTGTGCGCATCTGGTGGAAATCCCTTGAAAGTGACCTCTAAAATCTTTTTTTACTCATCATGTGCCCAGCACAAGCATAATTACTAAGTACATCCTTTACTTGGGTATAACGCCATTAAAATCGTTTTATGAATGACTGTCAATGTGACTATGCTACAATAATATAATTTTTTCCAGAAGACTTATTTAGGTTAATCAGTGTAAACGTTTCCCGTCTACAGCCACCACGTAACTCAACGGGCGGTGTAAGCATAGTTTATCTGCAACGGTAAAATGACAGTGAAGGTATATATGGGGTACAGAGAGGGTAGGAAGGGAAGTGGATGTATTGTGGCCTATCGCCCATTTTTAGACACTGATAACATTGATCTAAATTGTATATCGGCTCAAAACCTATAACACCGGGTTGCTTAGTGAGCACCCAATAACCATAGTATCGATATACATAGACTCATAGGATCAATTTCACGGATATCGGGTACCGTGGAAAAGGAAATAGTTGAAAAGACTTAAGTTTTGATAGCCATGGAAAAAAGATCAAACCCAACAAGAAAAATCATAGAATAAATTAAAATAAACTCAAAAAGAATGATCAGAACCATATAAGACCTTTCCATAAAAATAAGGTGTGATGTCGTGAGACTAAGAGATACTGCACGATTGATTGCTCAGTTATACATGTATAAAGATCAAATTCTGAAGGTAACTATGAAAACACGAGTAGTTAGTAGTGCGACATGGGATCTACTAAGAATTTAATTTATTATTTTTTACATAATTCAGTGCTAAGTTGCCACATTACGCTTGATAAATCTGTATTAATATCAACTATTAATAAGAAGAAGATGTGATTATTTTCTATTGAAAATTAGATGTATCAAAAAGACTAAATATTTTTACCACTGTCGGTTCCCAGACAAGACTGATTCTGAACTAAAGATTAACTATAGACAGATTTTTATATCGAAGTTGTCATTTACAAATTCTCGAGTATTAAAATTGTCTCTCGTTATTTCGTAGATGCAGATACAAGGCCCCGAGAGCCACTGGTGACGATCCCGCTTTTTATTTAACTACTCAATTTATTTTTAATCACGGTATTCCCAACCGGGTGTTGGTTCAATGAGTTTATGATGTTTTATCAAAGATTTGGTAGAAATAAGTGGAGTTACTGGATTTCATCACTAATTCAAGGGAAACTAGTTAACATAAATTCATAACATGACAGCAAAGTCAAACACTAGATTTTATTGAATACGTCAAAAATTCATTCATTTTTTACAGTTGAGGCCCCTTCCATTACGAGAATCGAGACATTTGTCGCTTAGCATAAGAATGGCTGGCTCAGGACCACTTTCAGCTCTATGACACCATCTGACAATCTTGAAAGAGCTTAGTATTGGAAAAAAGTTAAAATTTTATTCATATGACAGGTACACCTGATTCAATTCATTAAAAACTTCTATAATTAAATGAAAAAATCAATAAAGTTATACACCTGCTTCAATTCATTAAAAACTCCTATAATAAAATGAAAAAATCAATAAAGTTATAATATAGGAACATACGTACTTACCCGTGTCTGCATGTAATTTGTTCAACTGAATAAAAACTTATATTATAGGAAGGAAGGAAATTGAAGAAAATTTTTTTTAAACATAAACACATAATACATAGTAAATAATGCATGCAAACTTTCAAAATGTAGAAATGTTCAATTCATTAAAAACTCTATATAAAACTATTTTTAGTAACTTTTTAGACAAGTTTTTTTTTAAATTAAAGTCGAAAATTTTTGAAAAAAAATACCAAAAACTCTACTTTGAGTTGTAGAGAAAATTAAGAAATAATTTCGTAAGATTTTTCAAGAAAATCAATCAATTTAATATTTTTACAACTTTTCAGATATTTCAAAAATACCATTGAAACTCTAGGTTTTTGAGTTTTTACCTTATTTGCAATTTACCAGGAGCAGTGGAACCAGAACCTTCAAATGAGGAGTTTAAAAAATACGGAAAACATAAGTTTTCCGATAACTTAAGTTAAAAAAATTTTTTTTTATAAGTTTAAAAAATCCAAATCAATAATACCATTGAAAATGGGGAAGATTTTTATAAATTTGGGAAATTAACAGAAATTTCCAAAGCCTCATAAATCAATAATTATCAACAATTTGAATTTGTCAAAAGGTAAAAAAGATGGCAGCCAAAACAAATTTCCAAGGAACAGAAGAATAGTTTATTCGAATATAGAAACTTTTTAATAATAAATTTTAGTTTTCAATTAATCGGAATTGTATTTTAATAAAATTTATTTGTCAATTAATCTGACTTACATTTATAGTATAATAATTCCAATAAATTGGCATAAATTCCTAAAAAATCCTAAAAAAATTAATTAAAACTGAATTAAAAATAAATGATGATTAAAAGTATTATTTAAGAGCTTGAATAATGATCTCATAACTTTACGAGATCATAATTCAAGCCTTAAAATATACTTAATTAAAAAAATTTACCTGTTAGCCATTTTAAAAATGGCTAATTCATAAAGTTAACCATAATTCTAATTGGTTGTTCATTAAAACTTGTATTATAGAAGTTTTTAATGAATCGAATCAGGTGTAATATAGGGACATACATACTTACCCGTGTCTGCATGTAATTTGTTCAATTGAATAAAAACTTATAATATAGGAAGGAATTAGAAGAAAATTTTTTTTTAACATAAAAACATAATACATAGTAAATAATGCATGCAAACTTTCAAAATGTAGAAATGTTCAATTCATTAAAAACTCTATATAAAATTATTTTTAGTAACTTTTTAGACAAGTTTTTTTAAATTAAAGCCGAAAATTTTTGAAAAAAATACCAAAAACTCTACTTTGAGTTGTAGAGAAAATTAAGAAATAATTTCGTAAGATTTTTCAAGAAAATCAATCAATTTAATATTTTTACAATTTTTCAGATATTTCAAAAATACCATTGAAACTCTAGGTTTTTGAGTTTTTACCTCATTTGCAATTTACCAGGAGCAGTGGAACCAGAACCTTCAAATGAGGAGTTTAAAAAATACGGAAAACATAAGTTTTCCGATAACTTAAGTTAAAAAATTATTTTTTTATAAAGTATAAAAAATCCAAATCATTAATACCATTGAAAATGGGGAAGATTTTTATAAATTTTGGAAATTAACAGAAATTTCCAAAGCCTCATAAAATCAATAATTATCAAAAATTTGGATTTGTCAAAAGGTAAAAAAGATGGCAGCCAAAACAAATTTCCAAGGAACAGAAGAATAGTTTATTCGAATATAAAAACTTTTTAATAATAAATTTTAGTTTTCAATTAATCGGACTTACATTTATTAGAAAATAATTCCATTAATTTGCATAAATTGGCATAAATTCCTAAAAAACCTAAAAAAACTAATTAAAACTAAATTTATAATAAATGATGATGAAAAGTATTATTTAAGAGCTTGAATAATGATCTCATAAATATACGAGATTACAATCCAAGTCCTAAAATATACTTTATTAAAAAAATTACCTGCCAGCCATTTTAAAAATGGCTAATTCATAAACAACCATAATTGTAATTGGTTGTTCATTAAAACTTCTATTATAGAAGTTTTTAATGAATTGAATCAGGTGTAAACAGCCCAATAGACCATAAGGATAGAATTTTCTCAATCCTTTGTGTTAGTTTAATTTGTTTCTGTTACATCAATGAATAGCAGACTCAATGACTGCTATTTAAAGACTCCATCATTTGTTAATCAATTGAAATGTGCTCCCGATATATGTGATAACTAGCGACTGAGTCTTTCTTGGCAAGTTTCTTTTGTTCCTTCTCAGTTAATCAAATTTTCTTCATCATAGTGCGGTTTTTATTGTTTCATGATCCGAGAGTGCTTACAACCAAAGCAGAGATTGTAGTGCCACGCTTATAGTGCTCTCCTAACTTAGTAGAAAGATCCTTATATATTGCATAATTATCGGATCTTGCATTGTCGAAATCTTTTCTAAAATTGCATGGGACCTTAAAATCAGAAACATGGATTAACTTGTTTCTCTTGGATTTTATCAGGAGATTGAGTATTAATCTGGTATATATCTCTACAGGTTGTCTTTCTACATCTACCTGAAAACTCTTTTCATTAAGGAACTCTACAACTGCTTCAAGAACTCAGGCATGTTTATTTCTTTTGACATTGCTCTTCACCTCACATTGGTTGAAAACATGTGTCTGTGTCTTGGGATGGAGTCCGCACTATCTGCACAGTATATCAGCTTTGGTTTTCAGTTGATTTAATGCATAACTTAGCTGAAGTATATTATTTCTCGCGTTGATTAGGAATGTATACTTTGTATCAGTGCGGATGTCCGATTGCATTAAGTAGGCTACTGTACTACTTTATCCGATCAAAGCAACAATGTGCCCCTGGAATTTCTTTTGAAATCCTCTCTCAGCATATATAAGTCTCACAATTTCATGCAATTCAGAATAGGCAACCTTGATGTTTGATCCATTAAAGTAACTAATCTTCCCGCCTTATGATACTTCAAGGTTGATGCGCTCTTCAATGCATTTAAGCCTTGCTGAGATTCTGAATTTTTCTTTTAGTCGCATTAAGGATTTTCAGAATTTTCTAAAGACCGTTTCAATGGCAAATAAGTTTGATGTCTCTATTGATCCAGAACAAAGCTGCTCCAGGGCTCCCATCTTCCTTTGCATCAAACTATTTATCAATCATCATTGATTGAAACTGTTTATCCTTGAAGTTCAGCATATATATTATATGGACTACACTTTAGATGATATAATTGTCTAGTGCTGACATGAAGCCCAATCTTCCAAGTTTACAGCTTGCATAGATAAAGTCATTATTGAAGAGTCTCCGATAATTTGTTTAATAATGTGTTTGATTCTTTGATATAACCAGGCTAGCTGGCTGACTCGCTTCCCGTTTGCTCTCCTTACACAGTCAAAAACAGTATGAATAACTATATAGTTCCTGAGTGTGAAAATTTATCCCAAATGAATAAATATCTGAGACAGGTGCAGATGTGAGAGAAACATTGTTTTAATATCCTTGAATACGACTTCCAATCTGGTGATCCAGTATGGTATGTAGGAAAAAGTCTATTGATAAACCAAAGAGTTTTATAGAGACTGAACATCCCTGCTTAACTCCTTTTATGATCGGTTCAGATCAAACTTCTCTCCCTCACTGTCAAAGCACATGTGCATTCCTCTGTACATGTCTTTGATCAGAGTAATAGTTTTTGTGAACAGTCCCATTGCCTTCAGAATTTACCAGATCAGATCATAAGGTATTGATCCAAAGACGTCTGTAATGTTGAGCCACATGATATGAAGAGGTTTTATCCTATTGAGTAATCCGTTATCATGTGAATATTGGAGTGGTGTTCAGCGTAGCCATCTGATGCTTCAATGGTTTTCTGATTAGAGCATGTTAGCTGGCCTTTTTAAATCTATTACAGAAGTTTGCCATTTATCAGAGTTGCGAATATCCTGTATGACGTATTCATGATTGCTTGGTGCGTCCAAGATCTAGCTACGTGGGAAATTTCAGATTTCCCACTTTTCAGCATGAGTTTAATCTTGAAATTTCTCTAGATGTTCTTTAATGTTCTTTCTGGAATTTTATGGTGTTTATTTGATTTTCTGTATATGATTTTAAGTCTTCTCGGTGCGCTTGTTTTTATGATGTTATTCGAGTCAATAAAACAAATACCATGCTTGAATTTATAATGTAGTTTAAGATACGTTTGCTTTATATTTACCCGGCTTATGATTTATTCAGCAAACTGATATATCATGAGATGAATTGATGGAAAATGCGAGATGCAACTTAGATAAAGTTGCAGATAATATAAGAGCTATTGACACCACAAATAAAAGTGATTATGCTTCTTAGTTTGGGGAGGAGACACATGGACGATGTGCAATACGAAAGCCCAAACAAAATCGCCTGATTTCTATCCCTTTACCCATGTTGGGCAAAAACTAAGATTTTAAATTATTGTTTATCTGGCACGACATCCGATAAAATTAGGGCGTGCAAAATGCAAATGGTCGAAAAATCACCAAATATAACCTACTTAGTATTAAATAATATAAAAAGTAGAAAAAAAGAGTAGAAAAATACAAAAAATATGTAAAAAAATTAATAAAAACATTTAAAAAGAATATAAACACTAAACTTTAGCAAAATTAACCTATTTCATCAAATAGGCTCAAAATTCATCGAAAACTCTTATATTCTAAAAAATTGCTATGAGAATTAAGCTTAAAATGTAATTAAAAACTTTAATAAAAAAGAATCATGAAAATGTGACAACTAGGAGAAAAGTGATGAAATATGGTAAAAACGTGTAGGTGTTTTGTTTTACCGCATCAAAAAAATGCATGTAAAACCCCCTATATAAGTCGATGCCAGATCGACAGCATTTAATGCTATTTTTCTGAAAAGAAGCTAAAAAGACTTAAAAATATTTTTTCGAATATTTGGAGAACTCTAAGAGTAAGGAATTTTGTTAATTTTTATTATTATTTTAATTCATGTTAAAATTTTATGAAACGAATTTTTACAAAATGTTTAGAACACAATTTTTGAATTTATGAACTTTTATGCCATGTGTATGCAGACTTTTGATAGTCGAATATTAAAATTTTTTTTTAATATATGTTTTCAATGGAATTGTTTTTAGTGAAATGTTTTTTATATAACCTTAAATTCAAAATATTCCCTCGTATCTACCAAGTAAAATGAAAACTTCGTTTCCATGGTACTTGACCAAAACGGAATGCCTCATGATTAAGTTTTCCATCTTCTCACGCAATTCATAATAATTTATTAATTTTGTAAAAAAGAATATTATTATTGTTAATTGCATGCAAGTTAAAAAATTATTGTTTACCGAATTAGTTATCAAAATAGTATTTCCGTGTGAAGGTACCCGTAGTAAATGGAAGTTTGCCGGGTCAGTTCTCTACTCCAAGAATTTCAACGCCAGACCTTCAGTAGAGAGCGACTGGTCACAAAAATGAAATTTCTAATGAAATGGGAAAATGAATTTATATTGATTTTATGATTTATTTACTTATTCATTGATTATAAATTATTATCCTTATCATGGGTTTTCATTTTGAAAATCAAGGTTCTTCCTTCCCCCTCTACCTCTAGTGATAATACTAACGAAAACAGCAATTAAGAATTTGGATATTGGTGGGTTACTGGGTGCTATAGTTTGTTTTACTATATTGTGGTTACCCCGGTAACTCCATATAAATATTTTCTTTGCTACCACTCGGCACCCGTTGCTATGCAACGTTGGAACTGTGTTCGAGTGGGTAGATCGTCCGCAAAAAGTGAGCGCTATTACTAATGCTGTAATTGCCCGAACGATCTCTGGGTTCAACGAGCTGTCGATAGAAGACTTGTGCTCGCTTTGAATATCAAGTCCCCTCCTGCCGTAAATTTTTATCCTTTGAGCCTATTGACTTCTTTAAACAACACTCAAAATATAAACAACAGACAAAATATCGACAAATATATATTAAAAACAAAAGTGGCTACATATTTTATGATGCAATTTTTTGGTGTGTCAGCTGCGTTTGGTTCAACATTCGAGCGGCTCGGCGCTTAGCCCACTCCTTTCGTCCGGGTCGATAGCTGCTTGTTGCTGGAGTAGTTTTCAGGGTCGCTACCGTCTCTCAGTAGGCCAGCTGGGCAGGGGCAAAAACGAGGGGGTAGGTCACTGCCGCTCCCTCTTGACAGGCCGACAGTGCCACTTCCAACCCCTTTATCTGGACCCTTAGGCTCTGGTTTAACTGCCTTTTGTCCATCCAGCTCTTGTGGGCTGCGGTGAGCCTTTGGTAAAGCAATTTTGCTTTCTTTGGTTCAACGCATGTGGCTTTGGTCGGCTGCACTTCTCTGGACAACTGGGTAATTTGGTCGTAAAAGTTCCTATTGATTGCCCTTGCGTGCTCCAGTTTCTTCTGTAGAACTTTTAGGGGTTCCATTTCTATAAATAACATTATTAATTTTTGTCTATAAATCTCTAGTTATTAAATTAATCACACAAGTTTATAATATTAACCAAACAAGCAAAAGAAAATTGTGAAAAGAAACTAATTATTTATTTAATTTTTAAAACGTATTTCGCAAATGTTGTTGGGCATCCGTAGTAGAGATCATTGATTGAATTGAGGACCTGGATGGAAATTCTTATCACGATCATCCGGGACCGGCTGAGCGGGAGAGTGCTCGCGAAATACAAAAACAGGTCGTTTTGTATTCCGAGTACGACTGGTACGGATCATTGGGGGGATGCCGGCATTTGTTTCTGTCTGCCAGTCAGAACGATCACGAGCGGGGCTGTGCGGCGGGGTATACCCATAGGCATCTGCAATCCTGCCAGCCGCTATGTCATCTTTCACATTGGAGAGGTATAGCCTGGCCCCGGCTATTTGAAGATTTACCTGGCGTTTATGATCTTTGAGCCGAGAGAGGAGGAACCGGGCATGATTGTGTACCTCCTGGGCCGGACTCTGACCGCTTTTCCGTTTGTCCGACACCAACGGTCTCCCACTATTTTCCAATAGGCGCAAGGCGTCCCATCGGGGCTCCCTCGGTTGGGGCACATCGTTGTATTTTTCCCGCCAGACTCGTTGCCAGGCTTGTCTCCATTGATCGGCAACGTGCGTGGGAACACAAACAAAAGGTGCTGATCTTCCTGAACAAAATCATGATCAAATGGGTTTGTCATCAAAATTCAATAATTGTCAAGGAAGATTAAAATTCTTATTATAGTTTTTAAGATGATATCGACAAATTTTTGTCGTCCTTCAAAAAGCAACTTAACTTCCTAACATGGGTCTAACTTTCTATTAACCAGATTCTCTATATGGAAACGCAATTGGAGCTTCTTAATGTTATCATGCAGATTACCCACGTGTGACAAAACATGCACCATCAATTACATTTATTTTACTATATTGGCCGGCAATTATCTAGCAAAAATTTTCTACGCGTCGTTAATAAGTAAGAATGAACAGGCGTACTTACAAGAAAATTAACGTTGCACTTTCAACGTTTCATGAAATGTAAAAAAATATATATATCAATTTTGTTATACTATACCAAATCTCCTTCATATTTGGTCGCTTAACAACCTTGAATGGCGACGGTCAAATCTTCAAAATACGCCCTTTAATTATGGAATGAAGGAGAAGAAAACTAAATCAAAAAAAATTGAGATGTCGTAAATAAATTATTGTTTTACTTTCAAATGAATTAATATACGATATGGTTACAAAAGTCAGCTATAAATATCACTATAAGATTTAAGAAATGGCTGGATATTTCACAATGCCTTTTAATTTCAAACTAACATTCTTATATTTCGCAACTATCATATATGATTTCCCGATCCATATTTAAGCCGCTCAATTTTGTGGGTCGTGGCACCTTAGTTATTTAAAGATAACTTTTATACAATCCTGCGTTGTCTGAACCTGGCTAGAGCAAATTGGAGTATTTTCCGTCGTAAATCGAGATGCCTTCTACTTCTTTAAGAAATCAATTTCTAAGAATTTAAATTAACAAAAAAAATCTGGGAAATGATTAGAAAGTTCAATTATTCGTCTATTAGAGGCATAATGCTTCCCTTGCTCACTCGACCCTCAGATTCAACAGGATTATGCCGTTGCCTCCTAATTGGAATTATTAGTGAGTTTCACCAATCTAGTTTATGGTTTCTCGTACATACCAATGAGAAGGTTTTAGTGTATTTCTTGTGATGACTTCCCTATGTAGTACTCGTCGGTTGTGATTATGATAAATCGATTTGGATGTTTTCTCTTTTCTTATTTTATGATTATTTAAATTATTGGGATAAATTTTCCTTGAAATCAGAATATCCATGCGTCGCATTTCCTAATACATCAGGTTATCAATGCTATTCGGAATTCATACTGGGAAATCGGGAATTTTGTAAATTGATTTTCGTGTATTTTCGAAAGCAGTTAAATCAAAATTAATTTGGGTAAGTTTTAATTTTACCTATTCTAAATTTCCCTAACTTGGATTTTTATTACGTCAACTTATTTGCTTTGGTGGTTGCGTTAATCTATTCTATCCTCGAGTAATCATATTGAATATTACTAGGGTATCAAACGCTCTAAATTAATTATTTTCACCTACGTTTATCCAAGTAGTACTTGTCTCCCAGTGTGACATTAGAAATTTTATAAATATTACAGAAATCTTAGGTTAACTCAATGATTTGGGCTGCCATACAGCATTAAAATCCTATAGATAGCAAAGGTTCACAATGATTACTTCAATTGCTCAATATTCATGGTTACTTTAATCTCATGTCAACAGCTTGAATTTTATGGTTTTTAGTAATAGTTTGGTTCCATAGTTGATTGGAATTCATAACAACGATTTCATTTTTCTAATTCCCTGTTACCTTTCGCCTGGTTGACCTTAGGCGCATTGTGTTCATATTATAGTTAATGAGTGCCCACTGGACTACTCGTGTGATGATTTTGAACCGTATGTAAATATAGTTTAGGTCGAGTTTATAGGAAACTGGGGAACGGGGAAACAGTCAAAAGGCTATTTCCCTATTACCCACTTCCACTATACGGGATAATATTGACGTTCCAACTTCTGCGTTCCGCACGCCGGGTCTTCACGGGCACGAATCATTGGCGATATTCCATGCACTTACACGAATTCGAATAGTATGTCTGATTTTAATAACTTCTAGTGTGTCTTTGGCTGTGGGCCGGAAAAATTTCGACAATAAAACAAATTTATGCATTATAACTATTTTATTAAAAGACAAATATAAATTACCCGTTACATTAATCAAATCAACAAAAATTCAAAATCTTAAACCCATCGCTCTCCCCCACGCCGACACCCCAGTAGAGCTCAATCGAGGTTGCGAGGATGCAACGTGGAGAGAGTTGTCAAATAAAAACTCTCACTTACATCGTAATATAGATTTTTAAAGAGTAAAACGGTTCTAAACGATTTAAAAAATGGTTTCAAGTTTGAAAAACTGATTAAAATTGTGTAAAAATGAATCGGTATATATACCTATTGTACGACCCTAACCTTGCGTGTTCTTTTTGATTTAGTGAAACAAATTTTGACCTTGGAATTTTCTGGTATATTCTAATCTGTAATTTTATTATTTTGAAATTTTATTTGACAATTTTTTCTTTAGATATTTTTTAATTGAATTATTTCTAATTCAAATTATTTGATTTTTATTTCATTTTCATGAAATTTTGCATTTTTAATAAATTGTCAAATTTCGGTCAAAATCGTTGGGTTTTCGTGTTATGTTTATATTTACTTCGTGCGGATCTTGTTGCGCTTTGTTATTATTTTAATTTATTTTTATGTTTGTGATATTATATGTAATTGTTTTTTTCCTCGCATTTTGATAGGGTTATTTGATGTTTTAATAGGGTTTGAGTTTAAATCTGCATATTATGTTTGCAGGTGTGTTACCGATTCATTTAAACATTTACAAGGCCGCCTGTGTTTTGGCCCAACATAAAACACTCGGGGGTCCATAAAATTGCGACCCGCAATTTCAATAGTCTTTTCAAATCAATACTTTCATACATTGGTTTGAGTCTAAGAGCTCTCTGGTCGTGATCTCAATACTCACATTCATAAAAGTGTCTACGGTATAAATAAATATCAAGATAAAGATGGACTTAAGGTCCGACTACTGTAAGCATGATCAAATAAATAAAAATGAAGTCGAATAGTTTAGTTTTAGGATCAATGTAAATCAATAAAATCAATGTAAGTCAGTTATATTTAGTCTCTAACAAATCACTGACGGCTTGGGTTTCGCTTTCAAGATGGCTTTCTCTTTGGGTTGGTTTTGATTGGCCGGGGTGGTTGATTGAGATGTGAGAGAGTTTTGATGCTTTATTGGTTTTCTTGCTGTTACGGATTTGGTTGAGTATTCCTCCAAATTTCTGGATTGAGGTAGTTTGCTTTTGTCGCTTTATCGTTAGGCAAATGATAAGACAGCATATTAAGAACACGACATTTAATGCTACACTGAGTGATAGGATTTGTTCCATTGATAATATTGTTAGCTTGGGTTCATACTTTTGTCGAGCTTTATTCTGTTGTTGTCCTTTGGTTGATACGATAATTTTTAGGATTTCGTACATTGGTTTGTTCTCGGGGTTGGCTTTGACCTTTTCCTGGATTTTTCTGATGATTGTTTCCCAGATTTTCTTCATCTCCAAGTTCTCGCTTTTTATTTGTGATACTTCATCGTTGTTCTTTAAAAGGGTTTGTATCATTTGCTGGGTTTTTCTGATACTTTGCTTCAGTTCGTCAATTGTCTTTTCGTTTTCTTTTGTGGGGCATTAACTACATTGGAGGGTTATTTGTTGACATTCTTCATTTTCGGGATTTCTGCAGATTTCGTTATAATCTGCACAGGTACTGTCTTCTCTTCTGAAAGGATGGGTTCTCTCGCATCTTTCTAAAGGGTTCTCGGTACTGTATTCTCTCATCCTTATTATTATCATTATCCATAGTTTTTGGCTCATAGTTTTTATTTCTAATATACATTAGTCAATTTCATATTTATTTACAGTATTGTTTAGTTATATACAGTGAAGTTTGACCCTTTTTTACTCTTTCTCTTCTCTCGGGGTTGAGTGTACTTCGCACTCCTCTTTTGTCTTTTTCTCTGAAAACCTCATTATTAGGACCTGGGCTTTTATTAATCGCTTTGTTAGTTTTGGGAGTTCTTTAACCGCTCTTTATTCTCCTCAATTATCTTTCGCTGGCTGTTGATTTGCATTCAAAGGTTTCTTTCCTTTGCCTGTTTTTTTTTGAATTGGCGTTTGTAGTTGAATCGTTTGATTGTCTGCTTCTCGAGTTTTCGTAGTAAAAGGCTTTGTATCCATCCAAACATAGAAAAAAACCAGGATTCCAACTAGAACCGACAATGCCACGGATAAGATTCCTAAACAAAAAAGAATGAAAAATAAAACCATAAATTGAAATAAAACTGTGACTTTTTTTGTCGAAATAATATGAATATTTGATCTTCCATTTTTCTAAAAACTCTAAAAATTAATTGTTCCTCCTAATTATTAATCTAAATGATTATTTAAAGAAACCTTTTAATACATAACTAAAATCTCTCAAAATTCTTTTATTGAACATAAACAAATCAAATACCACTTGATGGAGACTCAACGGGATTTTCATCATTAATTCCAGTAAAAGAGAAAAATTTCTAAAGTAGAGAGAATCGGAAATCTCAATAAAATAATCAATAAATATATGTAGAAACACTAATTTAACTGTCACTACTAGTTGTGGTGCAAAAAATGAAATGAATTTCTTGTATAAATTAATAAAATTTAAAACTTTGAATTTGGGATTTATAAGAGAAAGGGTCGCGAATTTAATATTTTTGACAACATATTTGATTAAAA
Organism: Schmidtea mediterranea; assembly: GCA_022537955.1. Taxonomy (NCBI): domain Eukaryota; kingdom Metazoa; phylum Platyhelminthes; order Tricladida; family Dugesiidae; genus Schmidtea; species Schmidtea mediterranea. The sequence continues at coordinate 300,701,608 of CM039679.1, read as the reverse complement.
CAACATGATTAGGATCTTTTACATATGCCATTTAACCACAAAATTTGCAAAATCCATAAAATGAACAAAGCTCCATAAAAATCGATGAAACTATTACTATTTCACGAGTATATTTTTATAATAATAGCAGAAATCATAATAGTCAATGTTCCAAACCAATAATCTATTTTAGTTAAATATATATATAAATTTCAGTGAACAAAAATCAACCTAAGACACTGAATATCGAGAAATTTCGACAAGATGTGACCTACTATCACGTTAAGGCTCTTGTACAAAGTCAACGAGCCGAGGAAATGATCCATTGATGCCGAAGGATGGGAGAAACTTGGATTAAAGTTATCTGGTATTTTAAAAATTAATTGTTCGTACTTTTATGACTGAAATCAAGTCGAATTGTAAAGAACAAATATTTTGAAACAAATATTTTTAAAAACCAAAAATACTCATAATGTTTAATTTAAAAAGTTATATCAATAATTTTTATAAAAAGTTAAACGACTTTAACTCTGAATTAATAAATTCCAATTTTCAATTCTGATTGTTTATATATTACTTTTATAATTTGAACAATTACAAATTCAAATACATTTCAATTGCGAATGAATTCAAATTTTCCAGATGTATTAAGAGAGCATATCATTACTGGATTTTTCATATTATTTGGTTTCATTTTTCTTACTTATTTTTTGCCCTGGTAAGATAGCTAATTTGAAACTTACAATAATTTAATTTAGGATATTTAAATGGACCATTTCTAAAATATGCAAGCGACTAACCAATTTCGATCTGAAGATAGATGGCATAGGAATATGTTGGTTGTCAAATTTAAAATTTACATTATCACAAGAAAATGTCATACTTCTATCAGGCGTAATTATAGTAATTATAGTGACTAAAGCTGTAATTTATCTTTCTTTAGTATTGCTCCAAAATAAGTGTGAAATTCAACTTATTTGATAAAAAATCAAAGTAACCAGTCTTTCAGTGTTTCATATATTTACTAATAATATAGAAAATATTTTACGATTGTATGTGATAAAATAATTTTCAACTCAAACTTCAATGACTTTTATGGAATTTCTAAAATTTTGAAAAAGAAAAAGAAATTTTCAACCATAACCGAGAAGAATAATTCATCAAAGCAAATTAACTGGTTTATTAAAGCAACTAAAGTTAGTTAATTTTTACAACTTGAAAATATTAATTTGTTGGCATTTTTTATTTATAAAATATTTCTAGATAAAGTAAAATATTACAAAATAATAAAATTATAATAAAATGATTAAATTATAATAAAATTATGTTTCATAATGATTCATTATAATATTTACAAAAAAATCAAAATTTTATTATAAAATAAATGAATCATTTTTATCACCCTTTCTCTCTACACACTCTCCAATCCACATCCCATCTCATCCAATCCACATCCCCTCCACATCCCCTCTACATTCAATCTCCTTCCCTCCACATTCCAATCTCCTTCCCTCCACATCCCCTCCTCTCCACATCCTCTCTCCACATCCCCTCCTCTCCACATCCCCTCCTCTCCACATCCCCTCCTCTCCACATCCCCTCCTCTCCACATCCCCTCCTCTCCACATCCCATCCTCTCCACATCCCATCCTCTCCACATCCCCTCCTCTCCACATCCCATCCTCTCCACATCCCATCCTCTCCACATCCCATCCTCTCCACATCCCATCCTCTCCACATCCCATCCTCTCCACATCCCCCCCCCCTCCTCTCCACATCCATCCTCTCCACATCCCATCCTCTCCACATCCCATCCTCTCCACATCCCTCCTCTCCACATCCCCTCCTCTCCACATCCCCTCCTCTCCACATCCCCTCCTCTCCACATCCCCTCCTCTCCACATCCCATCCTCTCCACATCCCCTCCTCTCCACATCCCCTCCTCTCCACATCCCCTCCTCTCCACATCCAATCCTCTCCACATCCCTCCTCTCCACATCCAATCCTCTCCACATCCCCTCCTCTCTACATCCCTTCTCTCCACATCCCCTCCTATCCACATCCCCTTCTCTCCACACCACATTCTCTCCACCTCCACTCCACACATTTATAGGGCGGAAAATACGGTATTTCCATTTTTTATAGTGAAAAAGCACCAAACTAAAAGTGTCATAACTACAGTGTCAAAACCAAAAGCGTCTCGAGGATAGTCAGAAATTGTACTTTACACTTGAAAACCAAAAGTTTTCATTTTGTAATATGAATTTAATAAAACATAAAGTCAGAAGCCATTATTATTATTATTATGCTGAATTGGAAAGGAGTTTAAAATTGAAAAACATTAAAATAACTATCAAGTAATAAAAACCAAAAAATCTCATTTTATATTAATTAATTGGAAAATAAACTTTACACATTGAATGTGATTTTTAATCAAATTTAATTATTTTTCTGTTTTCATCTGTGTATCTTTTGTGACTCACTTCTCTTTTTGATTATGATATTTAAAAAATGGCTATTGACGTCCGAAAGGATGTCAATCCCTGGGGTAAGATTATCAGCTTGTATTCTATGAGAAATACCGATTTTGGTTTTATTTAATATTTTTTGTTTTAAAAATTTCAATATGGTAAGTTTCTACAACAAAAAGGTTTCAGGTTATGAAAACTCACACTGTGATTTATAAACCCCTGTAATAACAAGACAAGAAAATTAATTTATTTAGCAAGTGTTTTCTCCATGCCTAAGTCGTTTTTTTTTAGTTATACATGCTTGAAATCAAACAAATCGTGTTCCTCATCAAATTATCTCCAACTGAAAAGTCACCAGTGATTTATTTGTCTGGCGATGACGTGCAGTTATGCGCTATTCCTGAGACCAATAGGTATAAGTTATTGGGATAAAACTCATAAACATTTCCTTATCTCAGAATCAATTCGCAATTATCTGTTGGAACGGCAACCGGTAAAATAATTTGCCCATCACTCTCCAATGGTCAATGGAATTTATTGGCAAATTTTCGCTCCCAAATTAATTTTGATTTTATTTTCATTAAAAAACAAAAACTTCTTTTGCATAAATTTCTAATGACAATTGGATCGACGAAATTATTATTGTTAGAAGGTATAATTTAGAGCTTTTTTTGTTACATTTTGAAATTATCCCTCAAAATTTGCTTTCTAGAAATCTTCCACGAATTAGCACAAGTTACGAAATATAATTATGTAGAGCAACCAATTGTCATAGACAAAGTAAAGGTAATTCGTTCTGTGACATTTCACGATTTAATTAAATTATCATATTCATAATTTTTATTTATATTCCAAATGTGTCAATATCGATTATTTCAGGAATAAGAAATAAGTTTTTTTAACCATCTAGTTTGCAATATTATATATATTTTCTTATTAAAAGTACGTATGAATAAATGTCGCGACAATGTCTCTGGTTACTATTTAAAGAACAACTTGCACGCATTTGTCCAGTTATGTAGCGTTTGATTTACTCAAATTGGACCTGAATTATAGATCGTAAAAAATTTGTGCACTAGACGGTTCATTTCGAAGCCGAGTTAATTATTTGAAGTAATACAAAGTTTTTAGGCATCACATTTGTTTGGACAACTGACATTTCAGGCAAAAACTGTATATTATAGATTTTATAAGATTTTTATAGATTTTATTGATCAGTGTTTCTCAACCATTCTGCGCTTACGAAGTCATTGAAATAATATCCACTATATATTTATATTATATTATATAGTAAGATAGAGTCATTCAAACACACACGTTTTACGATAACATTCAACAGTTTTCCTGTCATCTTCAAGCGGGATAGAAAAACTAGATATTTTAGATTTAATAAACAAATGAAACAAGATTTATCAATTTTAAATAATTTTAAAATAGTTCTAATAATTATTCATATATAAATCTTTTTTGATAAAATCATCGACTACGAAATTAATATTCAAAATCCTATGGACACGTATGTGTTTGAAAGTTCTTAAATGGTTTGGATGGTAAATTGTGGATTAATTATTGAATTTTTACATATATTTATTGCAAATAATAAATTGAAAATTAATTGATTATTTAAATTAAATTTAAATATTTTTAAAATTGATAAATTTAGTTTGTTAAATCTTTAAATATCTATAGTTTTTTCTATCTTACCTGACTATGACTGAAAAACGATCGAAATATATTGTAAAGCGTGTGATTGAGTGGCTATTTCTTACAATTTAATTATTTATATAGCATTGCTAGTATCTTTCATTATTATTTATTCATTTAAAGATTACAAGTAAAACAATAAATGCAGATTTAATGTTGCGGTACAATATTATCGTACGAAAAGAGGGCGTTTATTATTTTCTTCTGCTCAAGTTCTTTTATTTGCCACTGCTAGTCATTATTTCTTGCAGAACATCTACCTAGCAATGTTTTGCGAAACTTCAGTTGAGGAACACCATTGCAACAGCTATCCTTTATATACAACTTCAGGAATTGGTTAAGTGCTTTTTCATAAAAATAGAATGTCCTTTTGGTCACCATTTGAGAGCCGTGAATGGTTAAATGGAAACGATCTATTATATCATGAATACTATCAATTAAATGAGAAATTTAAATTTTGTTTAGATGAACTCTTTTCAAATAATAAAAAACTAGGATTTATAAAACTAGTGAAACATTTAGAAAAATTTAATAATAATTTTTTTAATTAATAAAAATAGGAATCCGAAGATAGAAACATTTTTACAACCTATCTTGAATTACTTCCGAAAGAATGCGGAGTGGATTTTGAGAAATTTGAAGTTTCACTCATTAGAATTGATGTCAATAGGTGTATATTTTGAAAATAATGATGATTATTTATAAATTTACTTCACAATAATTAGAAATCTTAATTTGACCTGGAATAAATGTTACGCTTCTATTTTACAACCGAGTGATGCTATTGAAGACATGAGATTCTCGGAATCCACCGATACACTGAAAATGATTAATTTGGATCTTGACATGGAAAAAGTCCAGTCAATGAACGATATTCCAGCTGAAGAATTATTGAAGTTCAAAACTGGATGTTACGGTTTAAATATATCAAGCTCCGTGTCCACAACGACAAGTTGGCGACGCCTAGAATTATCTGGACAGGTTTTTATCTATTTCAAAGCGAATTTTTGTGTGAATGGAGTTTTCTTTTGTTAGGCTGACTTAGGAAGTCTTTCAGTAAAATGCCGAATCGATAACCCATGCTTAATTATTAATATCGACGAATTAGCTTTCTGGAATGAACTTTTTATTGATGCAAATGCTCTTTTCAATCAACTTTTCCCGAAATCCAAAAAGAATGTGATAAGTTCACAGGAAAAGTCTCAATCTAGTCAATTTAAATTTCCAAGTTTACATTACACTCTAAAATTAGAAGTCAATTGTAGTCACCGTGGACAAACTATCAATTCAGACTCTTTAGCTTTAATTCAAATTATTAACAATAGCTTTGAAGATGGTCTTGAGTTGGGTCTGAAAACTTTGGTGGCCTCCTATGAAGCCGATACATCTCACAACGATGCAGGTATTCATTCAATTTTTTAAAACCTTTTCAAAATTTGTATTTTTTTATAATTATAAGCATTTTGACCTCATGAACTCAAATATACTTAATATTTTCTTATATAGATTATAAAATATCTATTTACTTTAATTAACAAGTTAATCCTTCCAGTCCCAATTGGTAATATATGTCCTAGTGGTGTTACCATGTGGGATGTTTTTTCCCCAGCAATATTATTATAAGTAAATTGCGTTCTTTTTCAGAAATATATCCCGTGCCTTAAAAAACTACCCCACTTCAAAAAATAAATAAATAATTATTTTTAGTTATTTGTTATCCATTTGTTGGCACATAAAAACATTAAGTTATTTTAACTAAAGAAACAAATCGGGACTGAAAGGGTTAGTCTCCGTGAAAGTCAGTAAAATAATTGATTGACTAAATTTACTGAATTAATTAGCCCACAATATGGACTTGATAAATAATTTCGTTTAATTATTTAATTTGTTTAATATTATATATTTTACTGACAAATTATAAGCAGAACATTAAGTCTAATTAATTTTATTTTTTACTTGCTTTATTCGATTGTATTAATATAAAATGACATTTTTGGAGGACAATATAAGTTTACATATGTAAGTAAGTGTTATGGTGGTTAAGGGGAAAACGGCCACTTATAAAATAAATTAATAATATGCAATTTAAAATAATTAATTTCTGTGATTTTACAATGGGAAAATAATTAAAAATCTAAGTTCTACATTATAAGTCACGTTAGTACATCCACAGAGCAGATGAACCGCAACGAGTAAGTATGCCGGGTAAGTATTACACAACAACTGTTACATTAAAATATATCAGACGGTTTTAGCAGGGAAAGTAGTCATAATAAGGGGTGTTAAAGTTGTTTTTCTAGAAAAATAGCTCGGCCCCAAAAAGCTTTGGAATCTATGTTTTGACATGAATAATGAGGAAATCAACGCGCTCTCCACTAGAAAAGCCATGTAGAAAATTTGTGTTAAAGATAAAGCAAAAAAAAATTTATACACTGAAAATAAAGATACCTAAAAGAAAAAGAAAATCGATCAATTGTGAAAATAAGATAAAAAAACTTTACTGATAGTGTTGAAATGGAGGATTGTAAATGGATTTTACTTCCAATAAAATCAACACAACGTTAATATATGTTGTAGGACCTATCCTATTCTGCAATGCATATTTTAGTTGATTTCGACATTTAAAATAAAATTTAATGCTATCAACAGAAATTAAAACTAATAAAAAGTTACACAAGATTGATAAAAATAAATTTATAATCCAAATGTCATCGACAAAGTTTTCCGAGTTTAGTATCTGAATTTCATAATAGTTTTTATAAACGATTCAACAAGTAATATGAAAAACTTGGCATTTCTCCTATGGATTTGTGATTTTTATAATTATATTAAGATAAACTGATCCAATCAATCGATTTATATTCGGACATCAATACGGCTTATTGTAAATTAATTAACGATTCAAGCTCAAATAGAATTGATTACATTGATTATTTCCATCGATGGGAAAGTGCGATTTTCATGGGAAACGTTTTTGTCTGGGTAAATAAAGTTTTATATAATCAAAACAATCAAACAAACTATTTAGGTGCATAAAAATCGAGCGGGTTGCTTAATGAATCAAGTTCAACTTGAATGGTCAGATAGTCTTGCTGGGGTCACACGAAAGATTTTTAACACTATTAGATCGGTGAAAAATATCGACTCAAATTCAGTGGGAAAAGAAAGTAATTTACGAAGTCAGTCCGGTTCATTGATGTCAGCATTTGCTAAAATGGATCTCGAAATGAAATTAGAACATGTAGATCTTTTTGCTATCAGTTCGAAAAGAAGTATGTCTAATTTAAATATATTTCGTGTAATATTATTTATAATAATTAATTTACACTTTTAATTTCAAACTTTAGATCTATATCAATATTGATATATCTATATCTATCAATATTTATATATTTATTTAATTATTAATTATATTTAATTTCTACATTTATAATTATCAATATATGATTTTAATGTGCGATGAATGAATAAATTATGATGAATTGCTCAAATTACGAAAAAATTATCTCTGCAATGTTAAAACTAAATATACTTTTTTGGCTTGAATTCTAAATGACGCTTGCCAAATCAGTTTATTAAGCCACCAGAATTATTTAAACTAGAAGACGATTTGGAAAAATTTATGAAATAAGTTGAAAGATTTTTTTAGCTATCACAGACATCCGGAGAAGTCAAATCAACGTTTGTAAAAGCGTTTTATCAAGAATTAGTAAAGAAATATGAAAAATTAGTGTTTATAGTACTAACGATGCGAAAATCCATTGTGCATTTTAAATTTAAGCCAATTAAGTTAATAAAACTATCTATTTTTTTTAAAAGTTAATATTTTTAATTTTTCAATTTTGGCATGATTTTTGAAAATTAAAATCAAAAAACAATTTTTTAAAAAATTTCAATAATTGCACACAGAAAGAATAAAAATTTTGGATCAGTATTATTTTTTCCCAAATGGGACAAATAAACACTAATAAAATTGATTAAGTGTTATTGTTAAAGAGACGTAAGTGTACAATATTTATTCTGACGACAAATCTCCAACACAATCTTTTATAATTATGCGTTGCGTAATATCTACAAGGGAGTTTATTGGGTTTTCTAATACCTTCAGACACACAAACATACTGATATTCAAACCACGCTGAGACATCAAACCACGCTGAGACAAATCACCTATAATATAAAAAGAAAATCAATAAATTTATAGCATATAAACACATCAACTCACCTTGAGGTTGTTTGTAAAATAGTCACCAAGGCAAACCCGACACTATAGAAAATCAAAAAGTGATAGAGAAATAAAATAATGCACATTAACACAACACATAATAAAACTTTTAACACGTAGCCATCAGAAGTTGAAAAAACCCCTATAATAAATTAATTTATTGACATTTTTGAGATATTCTTAGAAAGAAAAATGGCGAAAACAATTTTTAATTTAAATTTTGAGGATTTTGCTAGGAAATTTCAAGTAAATGAGGATGTATCTCCATATGATTTACCCTTAAAACTAAAATGAATTTTTCAGAAATTTCTGTCTAAAAAAACAAAACTTGAAATCCGAAAAAAGCATAAATTGTAAATTATATTGGTAAGTTTTAAAAAATAATCATAAACCCAATTATTATTTTGTGTACATATTCGAAGAGTTTTTTCAAAAGATGTATAAAAAATATAATTATTTAATGCAATTAATAATTTTTATAACTTCAAAAATAATTTAACTCACTTTTTTTGAATAATTTCCAAAAAATAAGTTATAATAAAATAAATCAATTCCTGAATATTCATAATCATTATTAATAATAATATACATGAGCTTTTAGATCAAAAGTTATAATTTTAAGTTTGAATAATGATTTAATTTCCTTGTAAAATCATAATTAAACTCTTAAAACTTTAAGCTTATAACTTTAAAAAATAACTTACTTTGCAGCCATTTCAGAAATGGCTGAAATACATTAAATTTTCTCAAAAAATAAATTCCAATAATTTGATTTATGTTTCAACTTGCATTATAGCGGAATTTATCTGAACTTCGCTTGGTGTAATAACCAACCCCTGATCTCCAAACTACAATTTTGACAGAGTATTGCGTAATAGGTTAATAGAAATGGCTGAAATACATTAAATTTTCTCAAAAAATAAATTCCAATAATTTGATTTATGTTTCAACTTGCATTATAGCGGAATTTATCTGAACTTCGCTTGGTGTAATAACCAACACCTGATCTCCAAACTACAATTTTGACAGAGTATTGCGTAATAGGTTAATAGAAATGGCTGAAATACATTAAATTTTCTCAAAAAATAAATTCCAATAATTTGATTTATGTTTCAACTTGCATTATAGCGGAATTTATCTGAACTTCGCTTGGTGTAATAACCAACCCCTGATCTCCAAACTACAATTTTGACAGAGTATTACGTAATAGGTTAATTTAATTAATTACACAACATTCCTTAATTATCCTTCCTTTAATAATAAATTGATTTATTTTATTAAGTGCCAATTTTAATTAATTTACTATTCCTGAAAAAAAACAAAGGTTTTTTTTACTGTAAAAAGACATACTTTTGCAAAATCTTGGAATTAATGAAAAATATCTTAATTAGTTTAATTTTTTATTATTATCATTTATGGGGCAATTAAATATCATTGATCAAATAATTTAAAGAAATTATCGCACGTACTTACGGAATATTGTTTAGCATTCATCAGGCAAAAAGTCAATGTCATTCAATTGAATAAAACCAGCCGAGAATTAATAGAAATCGATTTTAAATTTTGTGGAACGGTCTATGATATAATAGATGAAAATCAAGAATTCTATTCGACAACCACCGATTTCAATGACACTAGCACTCAGTCTCCGTACTTCAAACGCGTTTGTAATATTAATCAAATTAAAATGGAATTCTTCCCATCTAAATTAGTAAATATTATTTCTAATAAATAATTTTTTGAATTAAATTTTATTCTTATACATAGGCTCTTTCAGTTCATTGTCTTGATAAAGTTGACTGTTTCTGGGATACATCTATTCACATGTGCCTTCGAGAGGCATTCGTTAATCTTCATAAAATTATCACCAATGTTAAATTATTACAGGTATTCATTATTTTTATAGATGTTAAGAAATATTTCCCATATTATATCTTATAATATTTAATATATTGCACACAAAACATAAATGAAGGGTTAAAAAATGATTTCATATCTTAACCCCGTAAAATTTGCTTGTATATTTTGTATAATGTAACAATATCTATATCATTGAGTTTATACAATTTGCTTTGTGCCAATCAATTTCAGATATTTAAAATTGTATATTTCAATTACAAATAAAATTAAATACTTCCAAATTTTCTATAGGAATATACATTTTTTCACTGATACCAAATGGTTCTATCAATATGCACTGAAAAAGAACTCATTGGCCAATGAATTTTTTAAAGGATCTCAAAAAAGTTCTCGAAATTCAATTTCACTTTGTAATAAAGCTAAAAATGTTTAGACTTATCTAAACAAAAACTTTTAATATTTCACTTATTTTTCATTAGGACTAGGGTTTCTCATTTCCTGGCAAATTATGAATCCTGGGAAATGAGAATTTTTCGAAGATATTCCCGGGAAACCCGGATTATACTATCTACTAATTAAAAAAAACTTGGAATTAAAAAAAGAAACATTTAATATATTCACTTTTTTTGTCATTACAACAGAACACTTATTTAATAATAGAACAAAAAAAGTTATTTATCAGAAAAGTTCTTAAAATGAGTTCTAAGACAAACTAGCGCATTAACTGATTTGTCGTTGAGTCTTGTCCTAATTTTATTGAATAAAGTCTAGTAGTCGAAAATACTCTTTCACTTTCCACTGAGGTTGGTTTAATGCAAAGAAGAGCATCTAAGAGCATCTTCAAATTTTTTGTTAATTTTCCACTGGGTTCAAATAAATTAAATTCTGTTAATTAAGTCCTATATTCTGTATCTCCGGTATTTTGTTTTTTCGTGTTCATATTTATAGCACTTTCAAGCTTTCGTTTCAAAACATTTTCTGGCATTTCTGATTCTATATTATTTTCCGTATCGGAAATTAATACGCAATCTTCATTTTCAAGCTCAACTGTGTTTTCAATGATATAAACTCGAAATAGGCGGTGTAACAATTCTTTCTGTTGATATTCTTTTTCTTTAATAATCCTTTAATATTTAATAATATTAATATTTAATTGTATATCAGTAAAAAAATAATTGTTATTGAAATTTAATAAAACTTACTTTAATTCACAAATAAACAAAGAACAATATTTAAATTTTAAATTTATTCTTGTCAAACTATACACAGATAATATAGACACAGCGTGTGTTTGACACACACGCTTTGATTTACAAAAAAAATATATATATATAGCGCAGCTACATAATCTCGAAAACAAGAAAGTCAATGGTTACTTTGGTTTCAAATATTTTTAAATAAAACAATTAGTTTTGAAATATTTATTTTCAGTTATTTAATGATAAAGATTTAAAGTAATCCGGGAATTGAATTTTTTTCACGGGAAATCGGAAGTTGATGTTGGCGGATTTCCCGTGAAATCGGGAACTAGAAATACTGGGAGAAACACAATTAGGCCTATAGATTACATTTTCCACTGTGTAATAAATTCTTCAATCAACTTTTCATTTTCAATTTAATGAAAATTTCATAGATAAATTCATAGATCAATAAATTCAAATTATATACATATTTCTGAACAGCCTTTGACAAAGATTATTAATAATAATTAAAAACTGTTGAAAAAGTTTGTTCAAAAATTGTATATAACTTAAATTATTGATTTTGAAACATTTTTACTCACGAAGCATGTAAAAATATTTCGGCTTGCTTTCCATAAAATTCGAAATATAAATCATTAAAAATTCAAAAAATTTTGTTGATAAATGAACAAAGTTTTCAATGACAATTGGTACAGTTAACCGCCGACAGGAGAGTTATAACAGTTTGTTTACTACATACAATTACTTTGTTTGCGCACGATAAATTTCCCTTTCATCAACATGCGTATACTTGAGTAGTAGGAAATATAAAAGTTTGTCTAATCTGATCAGAGATCAGCTGTAGGCTGTGTGCAGCTACAATTTGATGTTGAATTATAATATTACCGCGCAAAATTACTGTCATTTAATAAATCTGGTTTTATTTTCTGTTACTCTGAGATAAAATTATCGATCAATTGTTTATTCAGAGCAATAATAAATGGAAAATACGATTCTTTACCCAATAATAATATTTTTATATCTTAAATATTCTCTTTTAAATTTTTTCCAAATATAACATTAACCTTTTGACATTGGATTTTTCAAATGTTTTTTTCAAATTTGTGTTGCATAGGGAAAAATTGATCGATAATCGTTATGAAAATAAATGAAATTTTAAAAGAAAATAAAGAGATTAAGGATTACAAAATATATCCGATTTTATTGATTTCATATAGTTATTACAATTTAAAATGACAATCATGATTTAATTTTTCAGATTTATTTTTCTTCGTCATTTAATTTACCTGATGTAATTTTTGTCAAAATAATCGTTTCAGCAATATTTCGTGAACATATATTATTTATAAATTCTATAAAGTATAAAAATATACCTGGATTGAATGAATCGTACAAAACAAATTTGACATAAATGTCTGTCTGGATTGATGATTAGAATTTATCATTGTAATGCAAATTTATTCGGATATGTCATTTAATGTCGACATTATTGTTATGCGGGTAATTAATAAATCCTATATAACAAAAGATCATTTTTCAAAATTGCTTCATAATAAAATTATTTAATTATTTACATAAGTGTAAATTTTATATAAGTGACGTAAATAAGATAATCTCGCCTTGTAGTTCTTTAGTCAAAGATCCAAACTATGAAATAATCATAAATTAAATTAAAATTGCTTTTCAATGAGAAACAAACATTTTTTAAGATTGTGAAATTATAACAAATCTTTAAATTCGAATTTACAGGTGCAGAAATCTCAATAGAATCTAGATATTATTCAGACTTCGATATTTTAATTAAATTTATGAAATAAATTTAACCCAATAACGCCTGAATTTTAAATTTTTAAAAATTATTGAAACCACACAATCTATTAAAACATGTAGTAGTTCAAGAATGTTGCCGCTCTAATGCGTGACTAACAGTCTTAAACTAATCGCCAGTTCTAAAAAATTATGTTTTCGGTACTAGATACGTTTTAATGAAAGGTTAAGAAAACGTCGCGCTCGACGTTATAGAGTTAATTAATAAAAAATATATTTTGCATCACCAGGCCTTACAAAATGAATCTGAAATGATTAAAATAATATGTTAATTTGAATAATAAATTTTTAATAAAATAAAAAATATGTTTTTAAATTACAATTTTTCATTTTAATTGAGTAAATTTTTCTGTCATTTGTTGTGTCGATTTTTGGGGCTGATGAGCTATATTTACATTTGTAGCATGGTGTAGCTATAGATTGCTACATATTCTGTATATTTCTCATTATTACTGTTGAATTTTGACATTATGCCTTCAATTTTTAATGAAATTAATTATAATTCTATGACATTATCATTCAACGATTGTTCAAATTAATAATTTGAATTTTTACTTATCTCCTAGAAAACAAAATCGGTTCCATCCGAACCAACCATGAAAAGTCATATAATAATAGAGCTGGGAAATGGAGTCGAATTAAAATTTTGTATATCCAAAGAACACGATATAATTTTGAGAAGTGACATTATTCATTTTCATGTTAGCCAACAGCGTTCGAAAATTGTCACTCATAATGTTGAGATACATTGTGATGGTCGTCAAATTGTTACAGTCTTGGTAAGATTCTTTTGAATGACTATTTAAAAAAATTATCTTGTATTTAAAATAAATCTCATCAAAACAATACCACAGTAATAAAATGTGAAAATTGAATGCTAGAAAAGTAATCACTTTTTTAACGAGACTCATTCTTTAAATTTTATTTCATTTGTCTCATGAATAACGACCGATACAATATTTGGTGTGATATGCAAAAAGTACAAATTGTATAGTTAACTGGTAATATGTACGATATTTTTGTATATTACCCGTTCCAGTCAACATTTTAATGTGATTAGTATCAGTGAAATTAATCTATGTTATAAAGTTATAAATATGTAGACAAGATCAAGATTAAAACATTAATTTCTTTTTATTTGAAGAAATCAATTTTTAACAATATTCTACTAGATACACCTCGTATGAGAAAACACATCTATAATATAAAAAAATTAATAAATTTATAATAAAGAAACAATGTTGCTTAATATTCTTAATATTGCTTTGAATAAACGCGCCTAATATAAAAATTATGCATGTGATAGAAAAACCAATTGAACACAACCACAGCATAAAAATGTATGCAAACTTACGAAATGTGTAAATGGAATAAATGCATTTTAATTTTTTTTTGAAGAAACAATGAAATACAAATTTAAATTCATTCTTACTACTCTATGAATTGCCGAGAAAATTAAGAGATAAAATACTAAACGCTAAGGACTAATTTCATTTTAGATAGTTATTGTGAATACTGAAAATTTCCCCTAGTTCTCTTACAAATTTAAAGCTAAATTTAAAAAAAGTCAATAAATATACCAAAACACATTTTTATATAACATTTTTATATAACAATTTTATAAATTTTAAATTACGTTTTAACACATAATTTCTTTCATATTCCATTTCCGAAACAATAATAAAACAAAATATATTCAAAAATATTAACCAATTCCTTCAGTCGACAGTGATCAAGAACTTGAGATCGGAGATGACTGTTTGTCAATCCAGTGTATGTGGATGAATCAATGACATTTAAATTCATAAACAAGATCTGAACACAATCTAAGCAAGATTTGAAGGACACTAATAAACACAATGTACAAACTACAGGACCCACATCATCTTTTCACAGACTATATACTACTTCGAATACGACAATAGACTTTAAAATAATGAATTTAAAGGATGATAACTATGGGAGATATTTTTTATTGTAAATGTGTAGTCACTAGTTTTAATCTAAAAGTTTTTTCATTTATTTTTCAACAAGTAGAAATTTACTGAAGGTGAATTGATATTTGCGAGTCAAAAATGATATTTTCTAGCTTTCAGTTTTAATCGAAACCTTTTTGCTATTGACTAAAGATTAAGTATTTAGATTCAGAAAGTAAACTTTGGTTTGGTTTCGAATTTCTATCTGTAACAACCTTAAACGAAATTTCAACTTTAGATAACTTTTCAATGAAAACAAATAGGACCGAATAGATTATTATATTTTTTAGAATTTTTCGTGGAAAGAAGTCGTACCAACAAATAAATATCGGCAGGACAAAGAGAAGCTAAAACTAACGGATGCCACTAATCGGGCCTGGTAATTTTAGAATAATAAAATAATGTGGATAAAGTTTTTTAAAATTAAAATTCAGGGAAATCCAAGCCGATAAAGTTCTCATATCATTTCCATATAAATATATTTTCAATCAATGCTATCACGATGTAAATCTGATTGTTTAGTAAAAATATTTTATATTTAAAAATTTTAGATTATCTCCATAAAAAAATTCATCAAAAAAGTTCATTCGAATAAAATTGACTCAGATAAATCAAATGCGATTGGATCAGAGGTCCGACAAGCCATTCCTCCGGATTATATTATTTGTTTCAAAGTTTATGACTTATATCCATTGCTTTATGATTAAAATATTATTTTAGGAGTTTCAATTGCAACTCAAAGATGATCCGTTTGAATGTCAATTGCTGGATAATTACTTAGTAAATTATATTTCTTATTAAATTAATGAAGTTATCAAATAGTTGCATCTTGGAAATATTTAAGTAGGACAATAGTACATATTTCGGGTTGATATTTGATTTAAAACTGCCAAAAATGGTAATTTTTCGTATCTGACATGATTTTTCAGTGTGACAAAAGAAACATATTTTAACAAATTAAATAACCTTGAATTACCAACCATATTATTAATGTAATTATCATTATCAATTTATTAATTACCATTATTAATTTATTAATTATCATTATCAATTTATTAATTACCATTATTAATTTATTAATTATTATTAATTTATTAATTATCATTATTAATTTATTAATTATCATTATTAATTTATTAATTATCATTATTAATTTATTAATTACCATTATTAATTTATTAATTATTATTAATTTATTAATTATCATTATCAATTTATTAATTACCATTATTAATTATTATTAATTTATTAATTACCATTAATTTATTAATTATCATTATCAATTTATTAATTACCATTATTAATTTATTAATTATTATGAATTTATTAATTACCATTATTAATTTATTAATTATCATTATCAATTTATTAATTACCATTATTAATTTATTAATTATTATTAATTTATTAATTACCATTATTAATTTATTAATTATCATTATCAATTTATTAATTACCATTATTAATTTATTAATTATTATGAATTTATTAATTACCATTATTAATTTATTAATTATCATTATCAATTTATTAATTACCATTATTAATTATTATTAATTTATTAATTACCATTAATTTATTAATTATCATTATCAATTTATTAATTACCATTATTAATTTATTAATTATCATTATCAATTTATTAATTACCATTATTAATTTATTAATTATTATTAATTTATTAATTATCATTATCAATTTATTAATTACCATTATTAATTATTATTAATTTATTAATTACCATTATAATTTATTAATTATCATTATCAATTTATTAATTACCATTATTAATTTATTAATTATTATGAATTTATTAATTACCATTATTAATTTATTAATTATCATTATCAATTTATTAATTACCATTATTAATTTATTAATTATTATTAATTTATTAATTACCATTATTAATTTATTAATTATCATTATCAATTTATTAATTACCATTATTAATTTATTAATTATTATTAATTTATTAATTATCATTATCAATTTATTAATTACCATTATTAATTATTATTAATTTATTAATTACCATTAATTTATTAATTATCATTATCAATTTATTAATTACCATTATTAATTTATTAATTATTATTAATTTATTAATTACCATTATTAATTTATTAATTATCATTATCAATTTATTAATTACCATTATTAATTTATTAATTATCATTATAAATATATTAATTATCATCATCAAAATATTAGTTACCTTTTTGCGTATGTTTGTGCGTCCGTAACGTTTGTTGAAGTTGGCATTGTATGTATAGCATATATGGGCATATATGGGTAAAGTTAACTCGCAAACTAACATTCTCCTGACAACGGTTATTATAAATTTTACGGTAAATCACGTGATTTTTCACGAGTACAAGCTAGTATATTATAAATAATTATTATAAGTAGTTGATGATTATAATGTTAAATTAAAGCAAATTATCAGTTACTCATTATAATCACAGAAGAATTAAAATTTTATGTATACTATATGTAAAAATTAGTATGAGAATGAGCCAGTGATTAACAATTATATGAAAATTATATTTGGTTGTAATTTTTTTATTTTTCTAATTTTTAGAAGTAATAAAAATCCATTCGTTGCTATCTTTAAAATATCAGTTTTTAATTTTTAGCTTTATTATTTATTTTGAATTGCTAATTTTTAATATTTTAAGAAAACAACTATAAAATGCAACTATAAATATTTTACTTATAATTTATCAGTAATATATAAGGCAGTAATTTGAGTTATCTATTATTTTGTGTTTTACGAAAATTTTAAAATTCATTTAGTAACCTAAAATTTTTATATTGCCTCATTTTTTCAGTCTCATCACTTGGTATTTTATATATTAAAATAGATTAAATTGTTTTTCCAAAAATTTATTTCACAATACAAAATTCGTATTACCTGAAAAAAATTAATTTACTAATGGTTCTGAATTATATAATGTTTAAAGGCTGCTTATATATATATATATATATATATATATATATATATATATATATATATATACAGTCAAATATCGTTATTATTCCACCTAAACGGGATCGAGCAAGAGTGGCATAGTTACCAGGGTTTGTAAAAATTAATTTATTTTCTCAAGTTACTTATCCGACCAAAGCTCTGAAGAATTTTCGGTTGGCGCATCTTCTTTTGGCGAATCACGTACATCTTGTTATCTAACTGATCGCACACTTGCATCACACCTGGCTTCCCACTTTTCTGGTGCATGAACTTCCGCACGGTGTTCCAAGCGCGTTGAGCTTCCTCGAATGAAATGACTTCCTCCTCAACAGTTATATCGTCATCCTTTCTTCACATCGGCTTTTCACCGCATAGAATCTCCACAATCTCCTCCAGTGTAAAAGTCCTACCAGTCTCGAGGCGCTCATCAGATTTGAGAAAGTCAGACAGGTCGATCTCCTTGTTCTCTTACATCTCTTCCTCGAAAGGCAGAGCTTCCCTGATATTGAGGATCTCCCATCATGTACCTCAGTTTCGATTTCTTCAATAAACTTAGCTTTCGCGAAACAATTTTTAATCCTCGACTTGCTGATCTGTAACCAAGCACGTCGGGCGACATGTAAAGCGTCAGCAACGTAAACTTAAACTCCATAGCCTCGGCTACACAGCAGGAACTTTTGTAGTGCGTTATAGGTTTTCTATGATTCCTTGATCCATTGGTTTTGAGTTGGTTGTCGTGTTGAATGTTATTCAGCTCGAGCTCGGAAGTGTGATCAGCAAAGTTTTCGAAATAAAAAATACTGAAATAATTAAACGGTGTAAAATCGAGTTTTGATTATTTTTGTTATTATTTCTTTGAAATTCTAAAGGATAAAAACATATTTTTACCTGGTTTAGTAATAAAAAATTATTTATCATCTTTGATCATTGGTGAAATTAAAAAATTAAAAATTTTTTAAAAATCCACAATTAATAAAATAATTCTATTTTTCGTTTAATTTACATTAATAATAAATAGTTGTTGAGAGATGAAAATGAAGAGCATGAAAAAAGAATTTTACGAATGAAAAGTCAACTGAAAAAGCTGGTGAAGAATGGTGGAATTTATACAGGTGAAACATAAATGCATCATTTTCATTCATAAATTTGAACTGAACAGAAGTTGAATATCGGAAATGCCTATATCAATTGGATCTCCAAAAACAGAGTCAGTACATATCAAGAATTTCATCTTTGCGTGCCCGTCAAGCCAGAGAATCTGAAAACAATCTGTTTAAATGGACAATAAGTGGTTTGTCGTTGATGTCACTGTCAGATTCCGATTTCTATGGTGCAGAAAATGCAATTCGGCACATGCGTAATATCGATGCTGATAGGTATTAGAAAAGGAAAAAAAGTTTTATTGTGTTCTTATTTTTCGTTAGTCCTTTCCCTGAAAGAATAACTTTTTCAACTCTGTGGTGTCGAATGATCAGTCTAAATGCCGACAGCTGGTGTTTTCAAATGCGTGAATATTTGAAATCTCTATGGACTATGAAAGATTTATACGTCTGGGGAAGGCTTGTAGTTGCTGAACAATCGGCCAGCGAAATATGTTTGTTTTCGATACTGTCTAACTGTAAATGATATTATACTTAAGCTAAACGACATGTAACGGTTGAGGTCGATCATCCTTGGCACAATGTTATTATAGAACGTAATATGCCAACAATCAAATTTTTCCATGATTTTTCTGCTGGTATGCGATCAAATATTAATAATAATTTATCTGTTCTCATAAATATTTTATTTGCTTTAGACATGAACGAAAATACAATTTGCTATGGACCGAATTGGGAATCTTGCCTTCAATGGATCAATATTAGCTGGGAGCTAATTAACCGATCTTCCAGAGATCCTTCGCCTCCTTTGCCATGGTGGGATAAAAGTAGATTGAGATTGCACGGACGATTATGGTTTGTATCTGATGTAATGGACTGGTATTATCCAGTAAGTTTGGACCCATACAACAACACTGAGTTCTTTCATTGGCAATGGAATGGCGTTCGTGTTAATTGGGAAAACAGTTAATTATGAAAATATTAATGAATTATTTAATTTCAAATAGTGAAATGGGTTCTTGAAGGAGAACTTGGGATTTTCTGTCGATCAGCATCTAAATATGACGGTGACTGTCAATTGATTGCATGGCCGAATTTGCAATTAAAGTTAGATAATTATGCTTATTAAAAATCAGATCTATTAGTCTAAAACATTTTCAATTCAATTATTTCTTTCAGTATAATGATAATAATTGTTATCTGGAACAATTTAATTAAAATATAAATTCGTCATTGGTAAAAATACATAATTAAATTAATTTCAAATAAACATAATAATAATAATAATAATAATAATAATAATAATAATAATAATAATAATAATAATAATAATAATAATAATAATAATAATAATAATAATATAATAATAATAATATAATAATAATAATAATAATAATATTTATAAAGACAATCTTTTATACAAAATTTGACTATGAATCAGATTTATTTATGGTATTCATGAATTTTCAGTACAGCCTTGGCAGAGGTTTTTATTCTCTACTATTAAATTTATAATATTGGTAAATCTAATTTTTTGAAAAATATTTTTGAAATAATTTGAAATAAGTATATTTGTTGAATTAATTTGAGTGAGGAGAAAGCGAAAGTCTAGTTAAAATTTGGTTATAGTGATCAGGGCTGTTTAACGGTCGAAATATTTCATATTTTATCAATAAACATTCCCGAATTATGTTACCATTGTTATTTATTTAATGTTTATTTATACAAATAATTCCGCTAACGACAAAAAAAAAGATTTTAAAATTTATCAAAACAAACCTCTGCCAAGGTAAATGTCGGAAATCCAAAATTTAATAAAGGAATAATAAAGTTTTTATATTTAATCTACATTTTCTCTAAAATGTAGATTGGATTTTAAAATATTAAAATACATTTTTGTAGAATTGAGTAAATAATTTCTGATTTTTAAAAAAATTTAGATTTTTTTATTTTCTACTTTTAAATTTATAATATTGGTAAACCTTATTTTTGAAAAATATTTTGGAAATTTGTTTAAATAAATATATTTGTTGAAATAATTTGAGTGAATAAAAATATCAGAGAAAAGGAGAAAGCGAAAGTCTAGTTAAATTTATTGTTATGAGTGATCAGGGCCGTTTATCGGTAGAAAATATTTCATATTTTATGAATAAAAATTGCTGAAATTGGTTGATATTAATAATAATAATAATAATAAATAATAATAATTAATAATAATAATAATTAATATTATAAGGACTTTTTTGTGTTTCGTCTCTGATTTCTTTATAAGTGGCATAATATTTTTTACAAAATTTGAATATGAATCAGATTTCAGGTATTCTCGAATTTTCGGCACAGCCTTTTTCAAGTGATAATAACAATAAATAATAATATTAATAAAAATAATAATAGTTAATAATATTACTAATATTAATAATTATAAAAATTAAATTAATAACAATAATTAATAATATTCATAAAATTAATAATAATAATAATAATAATAATAGTAATAATAATAATAATAATAATATAATAATAATAATAATAATAATAATAATAATAATAATAATAATAATAATAATAATAATAATATTAATATTAATACAAATAGTAATAATAGTAATAAAAATATTCATAACAATAATTCATAACAATAATTGTAATAATAATAATAATAATAATTTATATTAATAATAAGAATAATTAGAATAAGATTTAAATAAATAAGAATGTTAGCCAATTTACCCAATGTTGGAAATTATTATAAAATATATTATAAATAAAATATTATAATTTTATTTATATAAATAATTCCGCTATCAGCAAAAAATTTAAAGTTTAAATAATAATTTTAACTATTATTATAATAATAAATCCATAATATGATCAATGGGGGAAAATTTGGTCTTTGTAAAAATATTTTTTGAAAGTTTTATATTTTTTATTTGCTGTCTTTGTTTAAACTTAAAAGGTAAAAAACAAAGCCTCGAAAGGATATAAATAATGAAATATGTTCTATTAGTGTCTGTCATTCTAAATATAATCCAAAAATCATTCTAAAAATCATAATAATTATATAATTTTATGAATATTTTGTGTTAAGCATAAACATATTCTGGATTTGCAACGGTGATCCGAATAATCATTTTGCTGTTACTCCTTGTGACCCTGCTCATGTCACTACAGTAAATTTTACAATTTATTTTATTTCGTCCTAAATAAAATTTAGACCGATCATGATACTTATTATTTTTTTCGATCACGAAATTTGAACTTGGATATTGAATTTAACAGCAACGAAACTTCAAGTGAAGAATTTCCTCGTTGTATTTTTTATACCAATATCTTAAAATTTTTTGAAAAATTTAAGGTATTTTTAATATTTTTGTTTTTTTATTATTTTAAAATTTTAATATTAAGACATGCATTAGAAGAGTGGCAGGCCTATTCGACGAGGGCGCTACTATAATTATTTTCGAAGAAAGAAGCCAGTATTAGGCCGACATTTCAGGTATGTTATAATGTTTCCCATCCTAAAAATAAAAAATACAAAAAAATTTTTAATATTTATTTTAAAAATTTTTTAAATAAATATAAATATTTATCTATATTATAATTTTAAAATAAAAATGAAATATTTTATAAATTAAATTAAATTATTTTAATAATATAATATAGTATTGATATAAATAATTGTAAAAATGTATATGAAAAGAATGCTCCTAAATTTGTGTTAGCATTGCCATACCCGGAAGGTTTTACAAATTATAAGAAGAAGTTAAGTAAACAAATGGGAAATTTAGAGTATAAGATCGTCTCTAATTCGTGTAAGGTACGCAATATGTTTATTAATAAATCAAAAAATCCGGTTGCATTGTGTTCTGATCTCGTTTATCAATTTACATGTAA
This sequence comes from Schmidtea mediterranea, assembly GCA_022537955.1. Taxonomy (NCBI): domain Eukaryota; kingdom Metazoa; phylum Platyhelminthes; order Tricladida; family Dugesiidae; genus Schmidtea; species Schmidtea mediterranea. The sequence continues at coordinate 300,678,396 of CM039679.1, read as the reverse complement.
TGGGTACATTGCAAAGACTTCCCGTCATCCTTGTACTCGAGTTCTAGAGCATTGTCGATTGAAGGGTTTGACCAATATTAGTGAGCACTAGGAATAGGAATGTCTTATTTTAGAATTTTGTTGAAAATTTTTAATAATTATTGAGCACGCGTTGATATATGAAGCATTGTTGATAAGGTCATTGGATCCAAAGATTAATGTTCAAAGTGCTGTGACTACGAATATTTTGAATATTTTTAAATAGGTTGAGTATGTTTAATCATAAATCGATGCTTGTGTATTGTTTTTAAAAAAATGATTTAATTTTTAATATTATTAAATAATTTAATTTAATTTATAAAATATTTCATTTTTATTTTAAAATTATAATATAGATAAATATTTATAATATTTGTTTAAAATTTTTAAAAAATTAGTTAAAAGTATTTAAATACTTTTTTAAGTGTTTATTTATTAAAATATTAAAAATAATATATATATATATATATATATATATATATTTGTCATTTCATTGAAACATTCAAAAATTAAAACAATACAATTAAATTTCAAATATTAAATATGTGAATGAAATTTCAATGTTATCTGAAAATCGATTTTTCCCTATAAATGATGCATAAGTTTAAATGAAATAATTAAAAATTTTAAGAAATCGATTGAAATTGTAAAATATTATGCAGATTTTATTTGATATGAAAGAAAATCTCATAAAAAATAATAAAACCTTGATCAGAAGTCGAAGATTTGAAATTAATGACAACTTAAACAGATAGTCATAATGCAAAACAAATATTAAAAAATAATGAGATAGAATTAGAACTTTAAATATTGAAAAGTGATAGTAAATATTAACATAACTTAGGAAACGAAAAATTATAAAGGAAAAATTATAAATTATAAAGAAAAATTATAAACACAATATATTTTAAATTAAATCAAAATATAAAAATTCTGGAAAAGTAATTGATTTATTCAGCTCTAAATTTAAAGTGCTCAAAAAATAAATAGTCATATTCAGATATAAATGGAAGATTTGGAAACTTTGATTCTATGGGATAAAATTAATACTGTGTCATTAACTAAATGGAAGATTTAGCAAATGAAACAACTTGTATAGTTGGGATAAATTTACGAGATAAACAACAAATCAGGAATTACGCAGTCCAACAATTTTCAGAGGAATATAAGTACTTAACGAAACTATCAGATTTCTTGAACGGGAAAGCAGTGAGGTGTTAAAATTTTTTTATCTTGCAAAGTTGGCAGTGATACAAAAGGGATTGGAACTTAAGAATTTAATGGATTGCTGCTTGTTATAAATCTGATGGTTAGTTAACACAGTTAACTCAAATCATTCAAATTTTGTATAAGCACGTTAATAACAGGCTTTAAATTTAGGGGAATAAATCTAAAAATAAGAATAAAAATATACTTCTGATATTTATAAGTAGTAACATGTCATAAGTAATATTAATATAATGAAGCGTTCATAGATACATAGTCGTACTTTATTTTGTTAGTATTATAAATTAAAAGTTAAAATCGCCAACAGCATTAAAATTCTGCAAACCAAAATTGTATTTTTCACAATTAAAAAAATAATGTCATTTTTTATCATTTTCTATCCCAACAAATTATTTATAATATTAATTAATTTTATTAATTTTTATATACGGAATTTTTATTAACAGTATTAATATTTTTAATATTTACTGAAATATTTATTATGAAAATTTACTTCATAAATAACTATTTTAAAAAATATATTTTTAAAGTTATATTTACACAAATAAATATAAATTTTAAAAAGAATAGATTCTGAAATTGAATAAGTTATGCATCATTCGATAATGAAAAATCAATTTTCTGTAAAATTGAAATGTAAATTACTTTATTAAATTTTTAATATTTGAATGTAATTGTAACTCTCGACAAATTTTATTCTTCAATATATACCCTTGAAAATTTCAGATTGATAAATGTCAAACTCAATACTCCACAACTTAATTTGATTTATTGGCTATCTTTGGCCAAAAAGACTGGAGTTCACATGATAACAGGTCCGATTTCCCTCTCTACTCAATTCCATTTGGAATTGAAGCAAATAGAAGATAATTTACATCATCGTCCGCAATCGAATTGGTCAATTGTTCAAATGAAGTCCCAAATACGACGAGGTCTTAAAGTATGGTTAATTCAAAAAGCTGAAGAAGCATCGGATGACAAATGCCCATCAGAAAAATACAGATCATTTACAGAACACGATAATAAAGTTAATTTTCTTTATTTTCGAATCTTTTTTTAACATTAATCACAGGATTTATTTCACGAAAAATGTCGATACGAATTTATCATTTTATCTCATTTGAAATATGATCGGTTGTCGTCTGACTCTAATCAAACCTTTCACAATACTTCTTACGATTCTTCAACTTTAAATGATCCCACAGATACTTCAATGAGCGATCAAGAAGTTTGTTTTTATTTGAATTAAGCATAAAATAATTTGAGGATTTCCAAAGACTCATATAACTTGTAATTTATTTTTGAAGTGCTAAAGAAATTCTTCAGTACTAGGAAATTCGCATTTTTGTAGAAATTTTCTCATTTATTTTTCAAGAAAGCTTTCACAAATCAATATTTCTAAAAATTGTGACTTAAAATGTTTCTCCAGGCTTTTAAAGATGTAAATTAGCCATTGTGTGAACTGGGCTTGTAACAGGGGTGCATCAGAATGGGGTTTCCGTGAATATAATAAAAAAGAGGACTACACCTGATTCCTAGAAAACTCGAGTAAAAAAATACGGTATCCATATAAAAGTAGATGATTGGTTCTACATTTGAAAAATCAAATCAAATAATGTAATTAGATATATAAACTCAAGGTCTTTATATGCTTTATAAATTTTTTATTTAAATGCATATTATATATTTTTAGGAAAACAAAAAAAAATAATTAAAAACTCTAATTTAACAAGAAAAAATTCATTAAACATAACTAAAAAAATCATTTTAATGAAACAAAAAATTGCAAAATATAAAATAAAATATATTTTCTAATTGCTATTACTGCTTGATTCAATGCGCATTCGTTTATGCATACATACTGGAACGCCACTTTCGTCACTAGAAATATTTTCCACTACATTCTCAGTCTCAAGAAGTAGTGCTGGTGTTTCAGTGATTTTAGTAAAAAAAATCATTATCGATGTCTGTGTTCCTGTTTTGATAAGACTGTTATGAAACTCTCTATAACTACCCATTAATAATAAGTCGTTGAAATATCACAGCTCTTTCCTCATGCTATCCAAAATGATTACTCAATTTATCAGCCAATTGGAGACCTTCTTTAATTAAGTCTACGGTGAGTGTTGGAACCTCTTAGTCATCATCATTAATTTCTTGGATATAGGGTGTCTCAAGCGCAAAACCAATAAGTTCATCTTTGCTAAGTTCTTTATCCACTAACAATTCTTTAATGTCTGCAGACGACAAATCATCAAAACCTTCGACATCTACTTCATGGAATCGCGTTAAAATCAAATCAAATCGGGTAAAAAAAGTTCGCATGAAGAGAATTAGGTGTATTTAATTAATCCTTAATTACTCGTGTGGTGTATTTTGTACACCAAAAATAAGTTAATTTAAAATCAATTAAACGTTTAATGCTAATAAATACATAAAGTATATATAACTTAATATTAATTAATTAATATTAGTTGATTTTAAATTAATTTATTTTTGGTTTATGGAATACACCATGTGAGTACATAAGTTATGAAAAAAAGCGCGAGTACGTAATGGTTAATAAACTGCTCCGTAATCTCAATTATTCTAGGTCAGTAAATAATTAATAAATGGTCAATATTTTATTAATTTATTTATTAATTGAAAAAGTATTGAAGTTTTTAATTAAAATACAAATTTCAAAAAATACAAATTTCAAAAAATACAAATTTCAAAAAATTCAAATTTCAAAAAATACAAATACAGATTTTTCTATTAAAAAAAACAAAAAGATGAAATTAATTATTTAAAACCTAATCGAATAGCAGAGCATTTGTCGTTGAAGATGGCGGTTTGACATATTAAAGGTGGATTGATAAGCCAATTACATGCTTGTATAGGACAATTGCTTTTGTCTTCTTTTCATTTCTGCTTTCATGTTACATCATTAAGAAAATTTACAATCCAAAAATTGAAGACTCTCTTCTTAAATTGGTCAAATGTGCTCCACCGCATTTCTTTCACAGCTTGTATTTGTTCTTCGGTTATTTTTCATTTATTATACTGACATTTAAATATAATGCTGAACAAATGACAACTAATCAGAATATACTGACCATTCATTTAATATACTGACAAATTAAATACAAGCCATAAATAAATCATTTTTGTTTAAATCAATGTATTAAAAATCTATTAAAAATCTCAATTTTTCATATTTTTTAAGTTTTTCTTTCATAAAAATTTGAAAGGATTTTTGCTTTCTGTTTTTTTAATTTTTTTTGATGATCGGAATAAGCGTTGAGGCTTTCTTATCCTCTACAACTTGTATTTAGCCTCTTGCCGAACTATAACTGGTGTCTACTATTCCAAAGACCCAAACCTCTTTTTCTCTAGTGCTACCCCTATGTCCTTTTGGTTTATGGCTGAACTGACCTTTATCAATCTGACAAACTTTATTTTGACCACCAAGGCTTCAATTTCAGTGTCTTATTACTATCACTGTTTTTTCACTTAAAAAGGAAAATCTTCGGGTTGTCAGTATATTCGACTGAATAGACCAGTGGTAAACACGAATAAAACTCTTTAAATGCATCCGTGTATTTTGCAATACACCTTCGGATCTTATAGAGCTTTTGATGTTGTGTTTAGTGCATGAGTTCATGCACTTCCAAACATATCCGTCCTTTATTTTGGAACAAACTGCCCTTTCATGGATAACAAACAATGCATACACAACAGTGTATTTTTCAAAACTCTCCTTAAAACTCTCTTCAAAACTGTCTCTTTAAGAAAGGTAATAATAACATCAATATCTTCAGATGTTACAATTTGCCGACAAAATATTGGATTATTCTATTCTCTTTTCGCTATTTTTATAACGGTATATTTAAAAGATTAAAGGAATAAAGAGGATATAATAGATTCATAATTATTATTTATTAAAATTATCAACTGCAATATCAAAATTCAATCTAATAGCCAGATAATGTAAGATTTTGCACTAATTTTGCATTGATTTTGCATAGATTTTGTATAGTCGAGTTTGTGAAATTAAGAATAAATGTGAGATCTCATATGCAATATTCGGCAAGTGTTGATATATTGGACCAATGTTCAAGGGTTTATATTTCTGAAATATTAAGGAATAAGAAAAATAATAAGAAAAAGTGAAAATGCGACATAGAAATAATTTGAAACAAATAACATCGGACGAGAAAATTATTTTAAATCAACTTTATAAGAAGATTTTAAAGAAGACAAAATCTGTCTGAAAGATGAAATATTCAGATGGTTAATTACCCAGTTTCAGAATGTCAGAAAATCCATTATTTTTTTGTAAAAACATAATATAAATCTCCCATTTTAAATAAGATGGCACTGGAATACTCGTGCATTCATGTTAAAGCACTTCTTCTGATATTGCATTTTCATCATATGAATTTATTGTAGATGAGCTGAGAAACTTATCTTTGAAAATGACGAATCTTGATTAATAATAAATTCTCTTGGAAATTTATGTATTTTTAAATTACCATGTTAAAGGAAAGCATGATTAATAACCTTATTTTCCAGAATATATAATTTATTTCATTTATTTTTATTTCATTCAAATAAATTATTTTATTAATCTGAATTATTATTAACCTCATTTCATTATATTATTTAAAATAATTTATTTTCGTCTGTGTAATAAGGTGACAAAATATTATTGTTTTACTATTTCAGTACCTTTTTGTCATTCTTTGTAAACTTAGTTATTATTATTTATTATCGACTATTATTATTGGAAGTCATATCCCAAAAGAATTGCCATTAAGAAATTTAATTATTAAAACTATCTCTGACTATTATTAAATGTTATTACTTCGAACCTTAAAATTAAAAAAAACTAAATACCAATTTTTGCCAGTAAATATTTATCTCGGAAATTAAATTGTTGGTTTTTAGCTATTGAATTTATTGTTTAAGGTGTAAGTTACATTTTGAAAACCATTTTCATGTTCATTTTGCTTTCAGCTACAACCAATCCACAATTTGAAATTAGTAGACCTGAAAGTAAGATGGACCCAAACAAATAGAAATCTGGTCTATTCCATGATAGATATTTATCGGCACAAAACTTTATTAAGAAAAAATCTATCAGCACAAGCATTGAAATCCATTCAGCTACAAATACAATCAAATTCGTTTCTAGATACCAAAGTCAATTCGCTGTCTCATCGGACTGAACAGGAATTTCCATACAAAAGGTTTAACACTAATTATTTTTCAAAGAACATCAATTACTTGTGCTTAAAAGAGTTCATAATTTGGTCGATGAACGCAGCAACAGTGAAATAAACCTGATTGAGAACAACACCGGTTCTTTAAAAATGTCCACTCGTAAACGGGCAAGTTCAGCGAGTTATATCAATAAAAGCCGAACGAACAACATCGGCGAATCTCAGATTATGGAAAGCGATAATCCGATGTTACAACAATTGTTGCAAGAAGTTGACACTGCTAAGCTCTATGCATTTTGTGAAGAGGTTTGGACCATTTTTTGATTTCAATCATAGCAAAGTGTTGTTTTAAATTTAGGAATCTAAAGATGTTAATGTTGTTGACAAATTGACTGGAGTTGCACTATGTAAAAGTAATGTAAAAATATCAAGAAAATGGCACCTTGAGTTGATTAACAGCCAGGTACAATTATATTAATTTTTGTTCAAAATATTGAATTCTAACTGATTTTGAATAATATTTTTGTTCCAAAAATAGTTTATAATAATAATAATAATAATAATAATAATAATAATAATTTAATTAATTACTTTATTAGATAGTACCATGAACTTTTAAAGTTCCTTAAACTAATAATTCTAAGAATCGATTTATTTATTAATAATATTTTTATAATTGATTTTAATAGAAAATCCATAGATATATAGATTAAAAAATAATATTTGAAGATAATTGTGTTGACAATGAGGATGTCGAATAATCGCCGTATCGGGATAATAAATGCGGGACCCAAGCATTAGGAATGGAAATCTCCCGATCTCGGGATTGTAATATACTAATTAATTTTTCATTTTATACACCTTTGAATTTCGCCAAAATATCAAGATTTTTTTATTCTTTAAACTTTATTCATCTTGAACTTGCATAAATATTTGCAACATTCTTATAAACGGTTAAATAAAGTTATTGAAAAAAGATTGGCATAAATACGAACTACAAGCGTAGAAAATACGACTAATTTTATTTTTTGAAAGTCGGGCACCAGATGGTGATCACCTTCAAAAAATGTATGATTATTTATTATCTATAAAATTTAAATAAATAACAATGCTAGCCAATTTCAGCAATGTTTATTCATAAACTATGAAATATTTCGACCGATAAACGGCCCTGATCACTCATAACCAAAATTTAACTAGACTTTCGCTTTCTCCTCTTCTCTGATATTTTCATTCACTCAAATTATTTCAACAAATATATTTATTTAAACAAATTTCCAAAATATTTTTCAAAAATTAGGTTTACCAATATTATAAATTTAATAGTAGAAAATAAAAAAATCTAAATTTTTTTAAAAATCAGAAATTATTTACTCAATTCTAAAAACATGTGTTTTAATAATTTAAAATCCAATCTACATTTTAGAGAAAATGTAGATTAAATATAAAAACTTTATTATTCTTTTATTAAATTTTGGATTTCCGACATTTACCTTGGCAGAGGTTTGTTTAAATAAACTTTTAAATCTTTTTTTGTCGTTAGCGGAATTATTTGTATAAATAAACATTAAATAAATAACAATGGTAGCATATTTCCGGAATGTTTATTCATAAAATATGAAATATTTCGACCGTTAAACAGCCCTGATCACTCATAACCAAATTTTAACTAGACTTTCGCTTTCTCCTCACTCAAATTAATTCAAATATATTTATTTAAACCAATTTCCAAAATATTTTTCAAAAAATTAGATACCAATATTATAAATTTAATAGTAGAGAATAAAAACCTCTGCCAAGGCTGTACTGAAAATCCATGAATACCATAAATAAATCTGATTCATAGTCAAATTTTGTATAAAAGATTGTCTTTATAAATATTATTATTATTATTATTATTATTATTATTATTATTATTATTATTATTATTATTATTATTATTATTATTATTATTATTATTATTATTATTATTATTATTAAAATTATTATTATTAATAAAATTATTATTATATTATTATTATTATTATTATTATTATTATTATTATTATTATTATTAAATTATTATTATTGGAATTATTATTATTATTATTATTTTTGTTATTATTATTATTATTTTATTATTTTTATTTATTATTATTATTATTATTATTATTATTATTATTATTATTTTTTTTATTATTATTATTTTTTTATTATTATTATATTTTTATTATTATTATTATTATTATTATTATTAATATTATTATTATTATTTATTATTATTATAAAACGGTGATTCCTTTGTAGCAAATATTTTTCAAAATTAGATTTACCAATATTATAAATTTAATATTAGAGAATAAAAACCTCCAAATTTTTTAAAAATCAGAAATTATTTACTCAATTCTAAAAAAATGTTTTTTAATATTTTAAAATCCTATTTGCATTTTCGAGAAAATGTTTATCTACATTTTGGAAATTTTTTTAAATAAATATATTTGTTGAATTAATTTGAGTGAAAGAAAATATCAGAGAAGAAAAGGAGAAAGTCTAGTTAACTTTTGGTTATGAGTGATCAGGACCGTTTATCGGTAGAAATATTTCATCTTTTATGAATAAACATTGCGGAAATAGGCTAACATTGTTATTTATTCAAATTTTATTGATATAAATGATTCCGTTACCGACAAAAAAAGATTTTGATATTTATTATTGATATGTCCGAACAAGCATTCCCAGTAGCCGATTTTTTTGTTCAAAAAAATTTAACTTGATTAAGCAATAAAACAATTGATACTAAAATTTTTTAAAGGTTGTATTTTCAAAAAAATTAATTCATGTACTCATTATTTTTATTGTTATTTAATTAATAAGTGAATTATTTTTTATCTTATTTTCATTAAATTTACCATTTTTTTGTGTTTGATGAGTTTTGCAAGGTTAATTGTGATTTATGGCACCGGCTAAAATTCTAATTTTGCTTCCTTTTCAGTCCAGGAATTCAAATGTCTGGGATTTTTCCACTCTGATGCAAGATGTAAATTATTTAAAAATATACTTTGATTTCATCTTTATAAATATACTATTTTTTTTACAAATAAAGATAACATCATGGAACATTTGATATTAATGGTTTTTTAGTTAGCAAATCTTTGAATTAAGTATTCATCTTTTAAATTTCTAACTAAAAAGAGGCTCGTGGAATTTTACCCCACAGCCTACCTTTTGACGGCCAGTCACGACAATTTGATGCAAATGCGATTTTTGTTTAGGTAATGTTAAAAACAAATCAATCATCTGTATATGCAATTGTATCTGCTGCTCAAACCCGGTTGGATTCATACGAGCACATGCCCATTTGGAAGGATTCGCAGTTACTTACTAAATCTAGTATAGTTGGAAAGTTGGAGTGTATGCAATATTATGCAACTGTTGAAAAAGTATTTGATTGTTTTGACTCTTCAAATGATTAATGACAAAAATGATTGAAGGTCAATTCTAATATAAGCCAATGGCTAAATACATGTGACGTTGAGGATCAGATTGACAACGAAGATCTTCTTTCAGGAACTCCTGAAGTAGTGGGTTGCGGTAAGGCAGTCGGAGGGATTGTGAATACCTGCGTTGGACATATTGATCCAATAGAAACCGGAATTTTTAATAGTCCAAACCGGGATAATTCATCTAAACATAGCACTAAGTCGGATAATATTGGACGCATACAACTTCAGAGAATGATATCTAAATGTTCATGTATGGTTTATTACGTGAGTTACGATAGGGCTGATCCTATCGGATTACCACAGCATCTTATTCCACCATTGGTATGTTTATCATTTCTTTTTTCATTTTATTAAGGAAAATTTATAAACCTTTATGACTACAATAATTCTAATTCTTAGCCTCTTGAAGAAGATGAAATCTCTCATTCGTCCGAAGGAGCTACAACGTTGACACTTCTTCACAGCAATTTGAATGGTGTTACCAATTCGGTTTGCGTTTATTTAAATACTAAACATTTATGTTAGTTTACATTAGTTACAATATCATATGATTGTTGAAATTATCAACGATTTGATACTTTACGTAGAACCAAGAAGAAAAGTCAATTTCTAGAGTTGTTTCGAATTTTTTTTAACATTCTTTATAGGCCAGAGATGATCGAAACAAAGTTGAATTTTCTCTCCTATCAGAAGAACAATTGAAAACGACAATTTTGCGTAGTCAAGAATATTTACGGAACTTAGTCCATTATCAGATGCGATACGAACGTGAGCTGTGGAAAGTAGTCGTTGAAGAGCAAATCAATCGAATCAAGTTGAATGAAAATGAATAAAATATGATTTATGTTAATCTAGACCTCTTGAACGAATTATCAAAAACCTGAAAACAGATATTGAAGAAAAAAATTCTGCCCTGTCTCAATGCATAGCAATTTATCAACAGATGCGCATTCAGTCACAGCGGCGAGATTTACATTTGAGATCTTCATTTTCCAGGCCAAGTTTATCCACTAATCAGCAACAAACTCCTGTATCATCTAATATTAGCAATACCAATACATCACAAGATAACAGTAAGGATATTTTATTTATACCGTTTGTTGCTTTACCTGTTGATGTCGATAACTCATTTTTCACCTCTTCCGATTTAGAATACAAAATCATCACTTTTAAATATTATTTTATCTTTTCAGCTATTTGATGAGAGAACTTTGATCCTAATGTCGTTATAAAATATATACTCATTACGCATCAGGTAACCGAACGTTTCCTTAAAACCCAGATAATATATAAAATTGGTTTATTGGTTTACTTTTTCCCCTCCTTGATAATATCACATAAAATGATAGTTTTTATAATATATAGCATAATATATAGTATTATGTATAGTTTATTCTATGAATTAGACTCATAATAACTTTTATTAATTTGTAGATATGCTTTATTTAGCAAAATAAAACTTGTTTAAATTTCACATGAAAATATTTTTTTTTCCGAAAAAATAACAATCTGCTATTCAGTGAACGAGTAATTTTACAACGCAATAACAAATACTCACTGGTGTCTTATGAAACTTGGAGAACATGTGCTAAGAATTATAAAGCGCTTTAAAAGGGTTTCAGAATTTTATTTACAAAAATAAAATCCATACTTCATTTTACAAAAAACAATTACATTTTACAAAAATTAAAATTTAATTCAATAACAATTATAATGTAAAATAGACATATAAATTAAGAATTTTTTGAAAAGTTTTAATAATTATTGGGAACGCGTGATATGTGAAGCATTGCTGACCTAAAGATTAATGTGCAAAGTGGTGTGACTACGAATGTTTTGGATATTTTTAAATAGTTTAAGTATGTTAAATCATGTTTATGTATTGTTTTTTAAAAAAAACTTTTTTTAATATTATTAAAATAATTGAATTTTTAAATTACATTAATTTTTAAAAAATTATAATATAAATAAAAATTATAATATTTATATAAATAACATTTTAAATTAGTTAAAAGTGTTTGAATATATTTTTTAAATGTTTATTTATTACAAAATTAAATTAATAAAAAATAATTTGTTTAAATTAAGTGTTAATTCATAATATTTTTAGTTGGTTTTGTGTAGCTGAAGGTGACAGTTATGCTGTCGAAATATATCGTACGAAAAGTTTTTTATTGGCGTTATCTTTTAATTAAATCATTGCCAAATTTATTTAATTACTTATTTAAAAATATAAAAAGAAATAAAAATATAAAAAACATAAAGTTTTAAAAATTAATTTTATACATATTAATTTAAACATCCGTATTCTACTGGCGCTCCTGTGTTAACTTCAGTTTGTACAATTGATAAGACAACTGTGCAAATACTTTATATTTGTATAAACACTGTGGTGAATTCATTGTTTCAGTGAAACAATTATAATAATTATTAGTGATTATTATCAATAAATAATTTTGGAAATACAGTTATCAGTGAAGGCCTTATAACAGAAGTTAATTAACAAATATAAAAATATACTGTACGGTGACTACTTTTGTTAATAAATCAATATAATGCATTTTTTAAATAATCAGCTGTCAAAAGTTTAAAGTGCTTGTCGATTACACAATATCATATCACGGCGGATTTAACACATGAATTCCTGATAAAACCTTTGGTTGATTTCTGTCATGTTCATTGTATTTTTATTTATTTTCATTATCTTATTGTTGGGGTTCCTCGTATTTTAACCTTTGCAGTATACCCAATCAAATCGTTCTGTATCTGTAAATGAAACATAACTCGGTGTTGTGCTGTTTCTTTGAACCATAATTTCAGTTTTCCATGTTGAAAAACACATGAATAGGTAGTACTCAAATCTATACCGATATAGTTAAAATACTTTGTTCTATAATTGAGTCAATTCCAAAAAAATTTATTAAAATTCACAAAATATCCAAAGATAATAGTTCCAAATAAATTCCAATCAATCGTTGAAGAATAAGTATAAACAAAAACATCCAAAATTCAAATATAGCATAGAACAATCATAATTAACATACTACAAATTCATAAAAAAACTTTACAAAATTTACCTAATTGATTCGAAAAAAGTTTTATCATTAAACACAAATTTCTCAAAAATTGACAATTTTAAATTTTTTAACAATTACATAAATTAATTTCAAATTCATAAATTATCATTTGACCAATTTGATTTTCTCCTTTTTTCACTTTAATACAAAAAATTCCAAAATACATTTTATATTTCAAATTTAAATTATTTTTATAAAATACCGGATAATAAATGTAACTTCCATAAACAATATCCCTAAAATAAAGTCCTTAAAAATAGAAAGGATATTGATGTATTTAAAATATTTATTTTATTAATATCCTCGATTTTCATCTTTTAAATCAATATTTTCTTTTATACTTTTAAAATAAAAAAAGTTTAAAAAAATTTACCAATGACAATATCTTTTCTGATAGGTAAGAAAATTTTGAAATCTCAATCGACGTCCAGTGACAGTATGATTCGTTCATCGTCTGAAGTGATTCGTAGAAATGAAGTTTGCTTCGAGCATGCAACATGGCGAATGACGGAAAACGATGGTCAAATCGGATTGTGCGATGTTGAATTAAGAGATTTTATTTATTCAAAAATCACTCGAGAAGATGATTCCGGAGCACACAGCTTTGAATTGAATACTGTCAAAGTTGAGAGTCTTGTAAATAATTGCTTTTTCAAGGTCAAATATAATTTTAAAAAAATTCCGCTGATTTTATTTTCATTTTTCTCTTAGGAAGTACTGATGATGGACGCTTCGAGTGAAATGAATATTGGTGGTCCTGTGTTAAGAATTAATCTCATTGAGCGCTATCCAGTTGGTGGAATCAAAGTCAATGAAGCCATGGAGATATGTATAGCACCATTGGTTCTCCAAGTAAGTTTATCTAAATTCGAATGAATGCGATTCTGATTCAACAAAATATGGTTTTTAATACACTTAATTAAAGTTCGACCTCCACAGAAACGAAAGTGAATCGTGTAATTACGTCATCATTCAATAATTTTGGAATAATTCATTTTTACATCGAAATTTTGGTGAAGTCAAAAAAAAATTATCATATTCTTTAGGTCTATTAATGATGTATCGAGAATAATGCTCTTTATTGATTGAATTCTATAATTGTAATAATAAATATTATTTTAATTTTTACACTTTTTTTAAAAAAAATAGTTTATTTTTAAATTATTTTATTATTTTTAAATCTTTTATTTAAACAAGCTATATATTAAAAGAAGTTTTAAAAATGAAAAATTATCTAACTTTATAATTTAGCACACCCGAGAACTACATAATAAATCCATTTATCCCAAATTTACCAACAATCTGTTTAAAAACATTCAAAACATACATCATTAGATTTGAAAGTTATATGTGAAATTCTGGGATATTTGAATTGATCTTGTTTTCTTTTTCCAGTATATTAAATTTTAATTTTTTAAAAATTCTTTTTCTTGGTGGTTTTTTTAAATTAACATTTTAAAATCATAAAAATTAAAAATTTTTTGAAAATACATCAAAAATTATAAAAAGATTTATTATTTGAAATAATTTAATAAAAATATTAATAAATAACTTGTATAAGTTATTTAACTAATCTACAATATTCACAGTTTTTACTATACTACCTGATGATGACAAGAAAACTGTTAAAATATTAATTTAATGTTTTTTCGTTTTTATTAAATTATCGAAATTATTTTAAAACTGATAAAAAAGTCACTCAAATGTCTAAAAAAAAATCTTCAAAATTTTGCTCTTTGTTAAAAAACAAAAGTAAAATAGACTTTTAATTAACAGTGGTAATTTTTTCATATAAATACTATTAAAAATCTTGTGACTTTGTAAGTATATGATAGAAAAAATCTGTGAAAAGGACTAAAAAGATTAAGAGAATACCGTGCTATAAGAAGTTATTGCTCCTCTTCACAGTGCTCTGCAAGTCAAATAGTTTTTAAATTCTTTAAATGGATCATTTTTTTGATTTCTATGCTTACCAGATTTGAATCCATTGAATTTTTTTTATGGAAGCATTTGAAAACCAATGTTTGATCAACAATTTCTCGATTTTTAGAATACTTGAAAGATGTGATTGGTAGCATAGCTGAAAATCAGCTTGAAAACGTTTTCAGAGAACTACAGAATCATATTCACCTTTGTATTGGAAATGATGGTGGATATGTTGAAAATCAACCATTTAAAGCCAACATTTTTACACAATCTCGAATTTTGGTTCAATTTGAGTACAAGCCGATGTCTAAAGTAGATCAATCTGTTAAACTTGTTCCCTATATAATCCCACATAGGAGGGCAAAGACATTACTTTTTATCAGAAAATATATACGTCAAGCGGCAAGGTTTACGAGTACATTAAAAAAAAGTGTTCCTTTGTTTGCTTTTTCCAGATTATTTATATCATATGTTTACATAACTACATTTATTTTTTAACTGCACATTAACTTTATGAATACCCTTTATGAGAATCCTATTTTTAAAAATATATTTTCGCTGTCATAAACAAACATTAGGCAAATCCAAAAATTCATCATACTTATAGGTTTATATAGTGTTCTGCATAATCCAGTAAAGTTAATTAAACACTTAAAATACACATGGAAACAATCATCTGAAAGTTGATTTTAGGGTTAAAGGCTTTTATCACCAAGGCTTTACGATTAATACATTCCAAATAGTTTTTCCGAATAGTCTTCTTTCAACTTGCATGTCTTATTATTTTCAGTAATATTACTGTTTCCAATAAATCTGGCACAATCTCGAACTCATATACAGAGAAAATCGGCAATGTTTCCTAATGCACATGAAATTACACCCATTATAGGCAAAGCGATATACGTCATTCGAACATAAATCAAATGGCTTCATAGATTTATTACCAAATTTTTTCACGAATTTTACAAAACTTTGAAATATTTTTAAAAAAAGTTTTTGTAACATTTACAAACTTTCTGATAATGTTATAACTAAAATAGAACCAACATCAGCAAACTAGTCAATTTCATATATTTTAACAAAATTTAGGATCATCATGACTCAGTGCTATTCACTTGAGTATCATAATTCAAATACATTGTAATACTTTATGTCTTGATCAAAGAAACACTTGGAGGGGGATAAACAGCCGTGGTCCTGTTATGTTATATAATTAAATAACAATAAAATGAGCGAGATCTGTTGAATAAAAGGATTGTTCCATTATTTGATTTTTATGGTCTTCTTTTGTCACTATGAAATTTGATGTTTATGAAAATTTACTTCAAAATTTGTTTCATAACTTTGTATATACATTCGATTCGGTTTAATAATGTCATTTATCATTCATAAATGCTATGTAGACAGTGTTCAATGCTCTATATATTACAGGGCTTGCTGTTGAGCACCATGAATGTGGATTATTTTTAATATTGTTTTATAACATCCTTGGTCAAGCATATTCATATGGCAACAGTCATAATGATACTAATTGGAACATAATGTTTTTATTTTTTTCACTTCAATACCAACATGAATTACTATAAAATAAAATAAAGTATCGTTTTATTCAGACTTTCAAAAAATATATTGTATGCAAAATTTTTTTTCCATTAGGCGAATTTTTTAATGCTGTAATTATTTATAGGTTTGAAGAATTAAATTTATTCTAAAAATTTTCTGATAATTTGTTTACTTGTTTATAACTCTACCTTTTCAGTGGTGCCCGTAAAGTAAAGATTTGTCGTATTTGTCCTTTGTAATGGGATTAGTTATTTTGTGCAGTACTAATTACAGAAATATTCTCAAAAATAATTTATGAAATTTCCCATTTTCTAATTTTAAATAGAAATTTCAGCTTCAATAAAATTAATATTAGATTTTAAAGATGGTTGCAAAAAAATAAAGCAAAAATCATATAAAAAACCCATAAAATTTCATTTTTTACAGATAAGTAAATTGTTCTATATGACAATGATGCCGTTTTTCTTTCCCGGAAAAGCAGAAGAAGTTGACGTGGAAAAAGGTTCTGATAACATGAGTTTTGTAAAAAGTGAATCATTAGAATTAAGAAGAATTGTTGATAATACAGAAGGTCATTAATTAAAAATGAATTATTTGTTCTATGTTTAAAATAGGTGTTCTTTTGGGACAAAATATTGAAATGACAGACTTAGATCAGTTTTTGGGAGATAGCCATAGTGCAGCTGAAAGTAAGCCGTGTTCAGAGATAAATATCATGAAATTAATCTGAATTTCAATTGCAATAAAGGTTCTTCTATTCCTGGACTTAGTACAACACTGAAAAAACTGGCATCTTTCACAAATTTAAAAGCACGAAAAAAAGATAAATTAGCATTTAGCAGTGATGATAATTTGTCTCCTTGCTCATCTGTCGAACCTACAGCTTATTTAAACCCGACTCCGATTTCTGAAGGTATTTCTACAGATTTACCCCGTGGCAGTATGACAACAGAAATTTCGAATTTCGAAGATATCAAGTAATAATTATTGCATTTTGCGATTTTAATTTTCATTTCTACAATTCGTTAATTTTTTAAATCGTACTATTTACCCGTTCAATAAATAAAGTTTACTTCGAGTGGAGAAAATATATAAATTTTAAAAATTTAATTAAAAATGGTAGTTAATAAGCCTAGTTATTATTAAAATAATTAATTAATTATATATTCGTGACAAGTAGGGCAGCTTAAATGTTGCAATAAAGTTTCAAAAAAGTTGCAATTCAATATCCTCGACAGTAGAATATCTTATAAACAGGGAGATTTCATAAGCATTATCCATTGCTACAAATGAATTATAAATACTCATGAATGTCTTACAATTACAATGAGTATATAATATTAATGACAATAAGATTTTCCCGTTAGAATACATGGATTTTTATATTCTAATCAAAGCAAACTACAGAATATAATATTGCAAAACTTTGTCAATGTATATACATACAAATAAGCATTGAGCCATTTGAGTTTCTGGGCCTCGAAATATTTCAGAAGAAACTAATCTATCACGGAGTAAAATTGTTCTTTGGACAAATGAAAGGCTTCCTGGTGATGTAGCAATTTAGAGGAATCGATAACATTTAAGAAAGGAATTTATATTCTCTTAAATTTCCGAATTCATTACTTTATGTTATAAATATTCTGTTTATAAAATTTTATTTGAAATGGTTCGGTATATATCTTCTGTTTTTAGTGATACGATTGATTCAAAACCAAAGTTCAGTTCATATTCTTCTTCAAATCTGAAAGTGGAAGATGTTATAAATAATCAGTATCAGTGAGAATCTAAATGGTTTTCTATAAATTGTCGTGCCTTTTTTTAGAAGAACAGATAAAATTAATCGAACTCCTGATGTAATCTCCAGCGATTATTATATACCCATTGATTCATCCCAACATAATTCGACTGATAAATCCATTAAAAAACCCTCAACAGAAACCCATAAGATTATTGTCAGTCACAATAATGGAAAATCAGATAGTTCATCGAATACAGTTTCTAAAGATCCTTTGCAATTGATGGCTGTAAGAAATGAATTATTCTGGTATTAAATCATGAAATTTCAGGAAAGAGCTAAACAAAATTATATGTTTTTATATGTAAAAATTCACGGATTTCCGATTCGGCTTAGTTATCGGGTAAATATATTTTCTATTAACTTTTTAAATTAAATCTAATAATAATAATAATAATAATAATTAAAAGATAACGCTAATAAAAAACTTTTCGTACCATATATTTCGACAGCACAACTGTCATCTTCAGGTACTTTCATCTGTACTCGAGCAGTGTCGATTAAAGGGTTTCACCAATATTAGTGAGCACAATAGAGGCTGTAAAAGTGATATAGGAATGTCTGATTTTAGAATTTTGTTGAAAAATTTTAATAATTATTGGGAACGCGTGATATGTGAAGCATTGCTGATAAGGTCATTGGATCCAAAGATTAATGTGCAGAGTGCTGTGACTACGAATGTTTTGAAGGTTTTTAAATAGTTTACGTATGTTAAATCATGTTTTTTTAATAATATTAAAATAATTGAAAATTTTAAATTACATTAATTTTTTAAAAAATTATAATATAAATGAAAATTTTAAATTAATTAAAAGTGATTTGAATATATTTTATAAATATTTATTTATTACAAAATTAAATTAATAAAAAATATTTTGATTGAATTAAATGTTAATTCATAATATTTTTAGTTGGTTTTGAGTACCTGAAGATGATAGTTATGCTGTCGAAATATATCGTACGAAAAGTTTTTTATTGGCGTTATCATTTAATTAAAACATTGCCAAATTTATTTAATTATTTATTTATTTATAAATAATAATAATAATCAGTGAATACAATTGTTGTCTGAATTTTGTGTTTATAAGTGTATTTCAAGTTCTACTTAGATTTTGTTCGGATCTTGGTTTTCAATTTATGTCATTGGTGTAAACCACATACATTGGAATAACTGCCCGTCATTCCCTCTCAAGGTTTCGATCACAGTCGACTTAGGGAATTGATTGATATTAGTAAGCGCAATTTTTTGATGCAAGATGAAACTAAATGTAAAATTGTTTTGGTAAAAAAATTTTTAAAAATTTTGTCTCGGGTTTGTAAAATTTTACAAAATTAATTTTTTTAAAGTTTTGTAGAATTTGTGATTTATAAAAGCAAGATTTTTAATTTTTGATAAAATTATTTGAGAATTTAAAAGCAGAATTTTGTTAAAATAAAAATGATTTTTTCTAAATAATTTATAGATCAATACTACCTGATGAAGGGTGTTATTCAGTCGAAATATATTGTAGCTGAATATATATTTTGGATTGGTGTTTTTCTTTAATTTAGTTCAGAGCCTAATTTGTGTAATTCTTTTAAATAATAATAATTATTATTATCATATAATGAAATTAATAATAATGTTAAGCTCCGAAAAATATAGGATGAATCTTAACACAAGGCTCTCTGACCCCAAATTTTATATAAACTATTATTAATTTAATTAATCAAAGAAAGAAGGCAATGTTTTAATAATTGAAAAACCCAAACTATATATTCTATAAAATAACATTTCACTATATATTTCCACCGTTTATCAGTCTTCTTCAGTCTAGAAATCACATTAACAAAATTTAAATGAAAATAGGAAAATCTAAACAAATTAATCAATAATAATCGTATTCAACTTGTATTACAAAATTTAATTTTAATTTTTTAAAAAAAATAATAAAAACCAATCATTCATTTAAATTAAAATATTTATCTATAGAATATCACTAAGAGAAATCGCTTTACAAATAATTCATTCAAACAAAATATTTTGTACAATGTATTTAACAGTTTCGAACAAGAATCGGATTCTTTGATCTCTAATGTTTTTACCAGTCTGCAAAAATAGTTTACTCCTGCGTAGCACAAATATCGCTATAAATAGAAAGAGGGCAAGTAACTGATTGAATTTGGGGCTACCCAGGTAAAGTCAAGACTGTCTGACGTCTTGGCCCACGCTTAAGTTTTAAACTAGAAATACTTTTATTAATTCCTGAGTTGTATTCAACTTTCTAAAACATTTTTAATATTTAATTTACAAATGACAAAAATCACCTGAGTTAACTTAACCTTTCCTTTTAATGCTTCCACCAAAAATGACTCTATTTCCTTCCAATAATTTCCTCTTCTTTTTTTTCTCATTTCAAATCACAATAATATATCTCCTGTTGAATTCTTCCTATATTTCCTGAGATCTCTGAATAATAATAATCCCACTGATTTTTGATCGATATTTATACAAACTACATTTCAATTAAGTAAATTTGCTTTCCAAGAAATGATAAGAGGGCAGATAAGAATTATTACAGTTCAATTTTGTTTTCGACAACAATTTTGTTGACTCAATAAATAATTTGCACTTTATAGATTATTTCGTTATTCCGTCTATTTTTCGTCCTAATATTCGTTAAATTTTGTTCACTTTGTTCGTCTCAAATTATATATAATCATTATATATTAATTATTAATTATATAACCCCAAATATACTAATTACTATTTATATATTGTTAATTACTATTTTTAACACAAATGTCCTCGACATTTGGGGAACTCAATAATAATAATAATAATAATAATAATAATAATAATAATAATAATAATAATAATAATAATAATAATAATAATAATAATAATAATAATAATAATAATAATAATAATAATAATAATAATATAATATAATAATAATAATAATTATATTAATAATAATAATAATAATAATAATAATAATAATAATAATAATTATAAAAAATTACATTTATAATAATAATGATGATAATAATAATTATAATAATAATTATATTAATAATAATAATAAAAAATTCTACAAGTTCAATATTTGATTCATGCTTTAAGGGAGAAAAACAAAAAGCGTTTGCCATTAACAACTTTGCATTAAACATCACTCCTATCGAATATCACAACAAATTATGGACATGGCTAGATCTGAACATGGAGATAAAGAAAAGCATTAAGAAACAACTAGTTTTAGAAGTACGCTTTATTAATAGACTTATAATGTTATTTCCACTCAAAATTATTTTAAGGTTTTGAAACAGAAATTTAAAATCCGAAAGAATCCATTCTCACTAGTTACGAGCTCGAGTTTCAATCAGATAATGAAAGAAGAAGATCGTGAAAAGAAGAAAATGGAAATGCTGCTTGGTGTGCACGCTTTGCCAGTTTGTTATTTATTCTAGAAATCATTATTAAAATATCGATTTTTTTCCAGAAAGAAGTATCAAAGAAACGACCGAACTTGATAAAACGAGTTATTTTGAAGAAATGACTTTCAAATTATTTCGAAACTCTTGATAAATTTTGATTCTTTTTCACTGTTATTTCATATATAGCTTTTTATAAATAATTCATTCAAAATGATTTATTTTTATCTATTCTTTCTTTATTATTTATTTTTTACCGGCTGATTTCAAAGCTGTATTTATCTGGGAATTGAAATTATCAATATATTTTGTTTTAATTTATAATTAATGTTCACCGGTTACTTGCTGACTCGTCGTGTTCTTTAATCAATAAATATCAAAAATCTTAAGATTCATTTTATAATACAAATTGTTTTTTCACAGACGGGATTACGTGTTTATGAAGTAAATTAATCGATAACTTGTTCACCGGGGGCATGAATTTTACAATCTAATAACAGGATTCACTTTTAATCGATATAATCAATGTTACTCTATTCTAATAGCAATTGAGCTAACAGATGCAATATGGCAAATTCTCAGAATTAAGCATTATTTTTCTGTAGCCAATGAATATAATTCTTAATTTCCATTTTTCGGTAAGACGTTGTAACTGATTTTATTCAAACTTTCAGAAACAAACAAGCACTGTGTAAAATTTTATTTTTCAATGTAAGTGCTGCAAACTTCCAAACATTTTCGCCATAGTGACACCAAGTTTAAAATGTCATGTAACTGCAACTCACTAGCATAATCTATAAATTTTCCTCGCAAATCTTTATTCAATTGTCGGAAGAGGGGAAATTCACTAGAGGTGAGGTCTGAAATATATAGGTAAGAAAGGCACCAGTGACAATCCGCATGAGTCAATTGTTGGTGTTAATAAAGTTCAAATTTTCTGTAGCTTTTTGTGTTTCCTTTCCCAGTTGTACATAAGAGTCACTGTTCATTTTGACACTTGATGTCCCAAAGATTTTGAACATCAGATATTTTTTGTGAGATGTTCCAGTTCTCTTTTTCAGTTATGGTTTCTCCTATGATATATTCTATTTGGCAGATTCACGTTTAGTTTATAGGTGTCTCATCTTCTGTGATTATGTGTTTAAGAAAAAAATCAACAAGATTATCAACGATTTCCAAATTTTTCTGTCAACACTCAAATCGTCTTTGTTTTATGTCAAAAGAATTGTGGTACAAATCTTGGATAGTTTGTTGATTTCCATTTAATTCAGAAAATTATGCATCATACTTTTGAAGAAGTTTAAACGTGCTATGTTTTTCTTACAATCCGACGGTCTATCATCATAATTTTCTCCTTCATATCCTTTTTCATTTTCTAGGCTTTTCTAAATTAAAAACGATAGTGTGCAATTTTTTTTGGTTACTAGTTTTCTCTAAAAGCAGAAACTTTATAACACTTCATAAAGCAACATTATCTAACATTTTCTGCAACAATAGTGAAGTAGCACAATTTTTACCAAACAAAAATACTTTTCTTTACCTATACATATTTAGCTACAATTCCCAGAAATATCTTTTTTATTTAATGTATAAAATTTTGAAAATTAATGAGCATATGACATTTGTTAATACAACCACTTCTAATTGTATTTTCACTCTCGGGTTCATGACTTCTGATTAAAAGTCTTACATTGATCTATCATCCTATACTCTTTCTTAACTAGGATTATTGATCTTTAATAGATTTTTCCAAGGTGTTAATTGGGAAAAATATACGGAAGTAAGTGTTAGATTGCGGCTATATTTAAATGAATATTTTTATCCATTCCAACGAGTAAATTCGAAAAAATTCACTAAATGTAACAATATTCGCGTAAAATTAAAACAAACAGAATTTTCAAATAACAATTATTTTCTGTCTATGACTGAAAAAAATTGATTTATTGATAAAAATTTTTAAACTAAATTATTGAAATATTTCTAAAATATAATAATAATAATAATAATAAAAATTATAAATATATATCGTTACAGAGATATAAACAATATCACCAAGGAGTCCATCTATAATTAGGTAAAAAATATAGCTGTATGTAATAATAAATCTTGGAAGCTTAAAAATTGCGTTAGATAATTATGCATTAATAATCTTATTCGGAGGCATTAATAATATTGAATGTAGTGTATGGAAAAATGATGTATCACAAAAAGAAAAGAAAATCAAATAAAACAAATCAGTTTCTTTTATAAAATTTCGATAGAAAAGCGCTTCCTTTCTTTATTTGATCTTGAATTATTTTGGGCAGTAAAAGAAGCACAATTGAATTTTCTTTATGATGTTGATAGTTTTCCAAAATTCTCGTCTCCAATCTCACAATAGATGGTGATGGCTGAGAGTATAGAAATTCTGGGCCAAGAGGTTGCAGCAATGGAAAGGATTGAACTGCTTCATTTTCAACTGGTTGAGTCATTTCTGCAGAGGAAAGCCAATCAGTGAGTCTGCCACTGATAGTTGGCACCAGTATGATAATTCCCGTCACAAAAACTCCAACGAGAAAGAATGGATGATAGATACATTTTCCAAGGATTTCCAAATAATTGTCATCTATTTAAATATTACAATTAAATTTCAAGTTTATTAATACAGATTCAATAACTTACGACGAACAATCTGAGTTGACTGTTCATTTTCTTTATCGACATGAAACTCTTCTAAAAATATTAAAATAAATATTATATCTCATAAATTAATATTAAATTATATCAAATAGTTGTGAGATGATCAATAGTATTAGTTAATCTTATGAAATTTTCAATGGAATCACGAATGGTAGACTACATCCAATCAGCTCAAACCTAGTTGGCCATTAGAATATCACACTAGACTTTATTTTAAAAAGTTTATCCAATACCCATTTTAGTTTATTTAATTTGATTTATTCTCAAAGAATACCATTACGGTAGGAGAGTGAATAAGTTCAATTAAGGCACTAGATGCAAAACCCTAGTCAAGGCTTATTGAGAAGGATGGTACAGCTACTTTATTTGTTTATAAAAATATAACTTTTCATGTGTTCTTCTTTTTACTTTGAAATGAATGTATGTTCAATAGAAAATTAGTTAAGGATAAAAAATAACATAATTAAATGCTAAGGAACTTAATTAGTAACTTATTTTATCTTAATGTATGGACCATCTTAACAATTTTTTGTTTGTAAATACAGTGCATCCAATCTTCTTCAGGGTGACCGTCTTAACGTTGACTTGAGAAGTGGAGCTATGCAAAGTCTACATGATGTGGTTCAATCAATAACAAGTTAAGGAGCTATAACATGAAATTTGGCGATTTATAAGAGCTAAAGACGATTTGATTGTTGGAAATGCGCCTTAAAGTCGACAATGCAAGAGCAAAGCTCTAAATTCATAAAATCTACAGAGAGAATGGATTAGAAGCCCACATTACTCGGTTATAAAATTCTTTGACAACAGATCTTATGCCAGCCGATTACCCTCCGTCTATTAAACAGTTCAAAATAATACTGAACGTAAACAAATCATCATAATAAAGAGAAAATACGCATTAAAAAGTGGCACGAGAAAATAACACTAAACCGAGTCTAAGGGTACCTATCAATTTAACAAAGGTGGGGGATTTTTGAGGATTTAATAAAATGGACATATAACCAGGGTGATCAGATGCCCTATTATATATGACTGTCGAGATTCTAAACCTCGACTTCATTGTTCCAGCTTTTTAGTCTTTCAACTCCTACTAATAATTGACACTCTCCAATCGACATCACATAAGGTGAATGAAAAAATGTATTTCACTGTCATACAGAACACTCGTATACTAGACAATGAACAGGCAAGAAACAAACTTTCAGTTGATGTTGTATAATTACTTAATAAGTAATAATTCTCGAATAAAAAGTATATTCAGTCGAAAAGTTCAAAAAACAAATCTTATGTTATGAAATTTGATCAAAAAGTAAAACAAATGCTAAATTTTGTTTATGACACTTTTGAGTTGAGATTGTTTATGTTTATAAATATGTTCGTCATATATATATATATATATATATATGAAGGAATATCGGAGAACCAAAACAAAACAGTAATAATTCTCAATATTTTAATTAAATTTAAACTCTTACTTAATTCACAATTTTCATCTCCTTTTAAAATTAGCTTATTATTTTCTAACTGACTTTCTTCTAATATTAAATTGGTATCTGAATTCAGAGTTAACACAAATTTCAAATCTTCATTTTTCAATTTATCACACGTACTCATATTTAAGTTGGTCTCATTGAAATTTTGAATTGCTTAAAAATAGAATTTATACATTTATAGAAATCCATTTATTTATCGTAGTCAAGGCAACGAAAAAAATCGATCCAATTAAATTGGCTTGTGTTTTAGCTTAAAGTATGTCAAGTTTAAAAATTTTTACATAAATTTACTTGGAAATATATATAGTAGAATAAAGTAAGAAATAAAGTTATATTTCTGCTTAAAATCTTAATTTTGTATTAAAACTAAATAATTGTATTATAGAGAAAATAAATGTCTTACCTAATGATAAAGTTTCATCGTCTGGTTTATTTTCAATTTCAACAGACAACGTTGCATTTGTAGAAATAAATGTTTGAATACTGCTATGTTTTACTTTTAACGAAGATATATGCCGAATATTAATATCATTGAAAGAAAATGAACGTTTTAAACAGTGTTTAGCAATGACACGCTGAGGAGAATCAAAAATTCCAGAAGAAATAGACTGTTGCATTTCATTGTTATTATCCTCATTATTACATTGGGCAAAACTGTTCATGATTTCAGAGTAACTAATATTCTCTTCAAAAATAACTTCAATACTCTGGGCATTATCAACATGTTCAGAATCATTTAGAAAATAGAAATTATTAATTTGTACTTCTTTTTCTCTATTTACGCAGTTTTCCGTTAAATGTGATTTTGAGTTCTGATTGCAAAGTTTATTTTTACAATTAGGTGAACCAATGCTGCTATTCGGAGCTGTTGAATGTTTGGTATTAGGTTGAAATGACTGATCAAGCAATGTAATTAGATTTCCAGAAGATGTACTCTCTGAATTCAAATTTTCCGCTGACGCAGACATGATTTTGGCAGTTTTGTGAACAAATTTTTCAACTATATTTATATCTTTTAATGAAGACGACTTTTTCTTGAAACTTGACGATAATCGACGTTTTCTTAGCTTTTTAAACATTATTGAATTTACTAATAATATTTCAAAAACTTATGACAATTTTGTTGAAACAACACAGTTTACATAGAAACAATAAATATCTTGCATGAGATTCACTAATTTATGAGAAATTTAAATTGACAAAGCTATTTCTTCTACATTTTTTTTGAAAATAAAGGTAAATTTTAGAAAATATAAACCATATGATCTGAACAATTGAAAGATTAACTAAGGTTTTTGTTATTTAACTATTAAATAAACCAGTAAAACAAATTATAAATTTTAATATTTATAATCGAATAAAACAAATTCAACACCATTTAAGATTTATGTCATTCTAACTGAATATGAAAATGATTATATATTTAAGTGGTGCACATAGTCAAAAAAATTGAGAAATTCATATGGTTTCTCACTGCTTAAACTAATAAAATCTACTGCGTATTGCTGCATACTAAAAGGAGAAAATATATTTTGATTTAAACAAGAATATTTGACAGATCTCTATCCAGTACACTCATAACAAAACTTTACTACTAAACACTGCCATGAATTATGTTGGTAATGTGCACTAACAAAGGAGGAGTATTTCTGCCAAGGCTACTAATATTATATGGGTTCATGGACTACTGTGGTTGGTTTCATATCTAACTCATTTCAGGTAATTTAACACACATGTAAAAATATCAGATAAATATAAAATTTATTTATGAAAAAAATTCCAAATTTGATGTGTATGATGGGCCAATACAAAGACTTGTGTAAATGAATCGGAAATAACACTCAGACACAGCAATGCAAATTTAAAATCAGGCCTATTAACATCAAGTAAAACACCCTAAAATATGAGGAAGAATATGTTGGGCCAACACACAATTTTGTTTAAATGAATCGGTAACAGCATGCAAACTCAACATGCAGATTTAAAATCAGACCCATAAAACATCAATTAACCATGCTAAAATATGAGAAAGAAATAATTAAAATATAAAATTAAAGACATAAAAATAAATAAAAATAATAACAGAACACACTAAGATCCGCACAAAACAAACACAGAAATAACACGAAAACACGAAAATTTGACCGAAAATTGACAATTTACTTAAAGAAACAAGAGTTCATGAAAGTTAGAACTAAAATTAAATAATTTGAATTGGAAACAATTCAATTATTTGTTAAAAGAATAAATTGTCAAAGTAAATCAAAAAATAAGAAAATAAAGTTAGAAAATACAAGAAAATTCCCAAGGTCAAATTTTGTTTTACTACATCAAATTTAACACGTAAGGTTAGGGTCACAAAATAGGTATATATACCGATTCATTTTCACAGAATTTTACCCTGTTTTTAATACAACAACTAGTTTGGTAAGACAATCCGTTTTAATCAGTTGGTTTATTAAAACTCGAATCACTCGTCATCACTTAATCTAACGCTACTCAAAGTCACAAACTTATTTATCGAAAGTAAGCAAAAATGACTTGCTAATGTTGTAACTGAGTATGAACTGAGTGTCAATGATGAATGGAAACGAAATTGGTATAGGATAAATATATATTAAAACCTTATCAAACTTACTACTTCGAAATTTTTCCGGCCCACAGCCACACACCAGCAAGTTAGTAAACTTCTACATAAAGATCGAGCGGTGTAAGTGCGGTGTAAGTTCGCCAATAGCTCGTGCCCCTGAGAGATCTCGTCGTGCGTAACGACGGACTCGAACGTCAATTCATTCATTATCATTGCTAATAATTTAGTTATTTACTATTTGCCTTAGGAGGAAGCTTTTATTACAAACATTGTATTTCAATATATAGACATATTATTTAAGGATATACACATAACAGATAAGGACTGTTCACGAGATTAACATGCAACGTGCAATATATACATGTAACTATGGCATCGGTTAAGTTTTTAGGAGGACCATTATCGTATGATGACTCTTGATTAACGAGGGATATCGTATCACAAAGGGGAGAGCCAGTTATCGCGTTAGGTCTCGGCCTCAGTGATCTAGTTGTCGGAGTCGACGTCTACCGGCAGACATCGGCGTTTGGATTGTCGATGTAGAGGAGGATTGTCGATTGTGTTCGGTTCGATTTGAGTGGAAGTGCTAGGATCGCTAGATGGAATGCGACTCGTCGGCACATGCCACTTAGGATGGAGATCTCCTCCATGTTAAGGCTCAGTCGCTCCAGGGCCTGATCGACAGTCGGGACTTCCGATACCTCCTTTACCAGGTCGATATATACTGATGATGGTGGAGGAGGAATTACTACCATAGGGGCATAGATTATGTCCGGATCGAACTCCGGGAACTCAAACTCCTGATAGGCAGGAGGGGGACCGCTAATTCCACTCGTTGTCCTCACGGTTTCGATAGCCCTGAGTAGGCTGGCCTCGGCTCTTCGACGTTCACGGCGTCGACGATTTCGATTTAGACGCCGTCAAGATGCCCCGGGCGTCGGGTCTACCGTGATGTTATGAGACGATTCATTCGGTAGAGACGAAGTCGGTTTCGAGGGGAGATGCTGGGTCTGTATGATATCCAGACTTTGTGCTAAGCTGCATCCTGGTAGGCGGGCTCTCAATTCGGCCTCCGTAAATATTCATCGGAGAGCAGAACTCTGCTCCACAATAAGGATTCGTTGACTCCGCGACTCGATAATCAGTTCATCTCTAGCACGGGTCAGGCGAGTAATCTTTTGGAATAACTTCTTCGTTGATACGGGGGAGCTCCACGTTCCTTTCAACTCCTGGTACTTAGCCTGCAGGGCTATATGATCTGTTTCCAACTGCTCCAACCTCTGACGGGTCGCGCTGATTGAGGGAAATATTCTCGGAATCCTTGGTAGTTCTGTCGTATTTGCCATTCTATTCAGATCTGTAGATAAGGGAGACAATGTTATATTAATCTATTCGAATCGACGTCAAAGTCTATTGTGATGTGAGTTAGGGCTAAGTCGTAACGTGATGATCAAAGGTTAGAGGTGAGGGTGGTGGTAGTGGTATTAATCGTGGTTCGGACGGTGCAACGTAATTACATCAAAATTTATCAATTCGGTACGTTCCTTGGTAGTAGGCAAATCAAAACTATGACAGTAGATTTAATAGCTTGGACTCTCATCCATTATAGGGCGTATGGGAGATCTGATACTATCAATTGCAAATTTTATGAGGGCGGTATAATTGCCGTGAGCAGTAATCTCGTGAACCACCAGGTCGGAAATAACGATGTTAAGGTTATTAAATGTCACGCTGATACTTGTAGTAGGGTTAAACAGGGTAGTAATTGTAATGGTGTTGATTATAATTACCAAGGTAGTCTTAGTAATGTTAATAAAATTATTAGAATAGTGATCAATAGTGCGAGCAATAATTATTGGAAGGTCAATGACCATACTAACCCTAATGATAATAATTATCCGAAACATAAAAGAGAATAATTACATTATTAATGATATTGATATTTATATTAACACTTAAAATAATAAATTTACTAATTTTATTAATTGCAATGACTATGGGAGTACATAGTCCTGGTTATAAATATTACTACCAGCAAGGACAATCTTTGTGTAATCGATGAGTAGGCGAATTACTATCATGTAATGGTGTCAGTAGTCAAAATAATAGTCAGCCTGCTGGGACGGTCGGGATTAATTACTAGACACACTGCTCGTCAGTCATAAAATTGGTGAAGCAGTCTATTAACAATTCCCCGCTGATGAAATGATTTTACACCAGCTGTCACTGAGATAAATCACCTATAATATAAAAGAAAATCAATAAATTTATGCATATAAACACACCAACTCACCTTGGGGTTGCTTGTAAAATCGTCAATGAGACAAACCCTAAACTATAGAGACATAAAAAGTGAGAGAGAAATAAAATAATGCACATTAACTCAACCTATAATAAAACATGCAAGCTAACTTTTAACATGTAGCCATCCGAAGTTGAAAAAATCCCTATAATAAATAATTTTATAGACATTTTTGAGATAATTTTAGAAAGAAAAATGGCGGAAAAAATTTTTAATTTAAATTTTGAGGTTTTTTGCTAGGAAATTTCGAGTAAATGAGGATGTATATTGTTGGGCCAGAACGTAAGCGGCCTTGAGAATGTTTAAATGGATCAGAAACACACATGCAAACATAACATGCAGATTTAAATAAATCAGGCAACACCAATTAAACCCTATAAAATCTGAGAAATAAAAGAATTAAATATAAATTAATAAACACAAAAATAAATTAAAATGATAACAAAATGCACCAAGATCCGCACGATACCTACACAAATACAACAAGAAAACACAACAAATTCGACGAAATTGAAAAAATCAATTAAAGTTCATTAAAGTGAAATTTAAATTGAAAAATTTGAATTAGCAATAATTCAATAAAAATTCTAAATAAAAAATTATAAAAATAAATCAAAAAATAACAAAATTAAAGAATAGAATTTGCTAGAAAATAACAAGGTCGAATTTTGTTTTACTACATCAAATTTCACATACGAGAAAATTAAGTATATATACTGATCCATTTTCACATTAAAAAACCATGCAAAAACCATAAAACCATTTTTGAAAATTGTTTAAACCCATTTTGAACATTTTGAAAAACCATTTTAAACCATTTTAGAAAAGTTATTTTCCAGATTACTTTGGAAACCTTTTTTAGGTGAGATTTAGATTTATGTGGAACCCTCTTTCCACCTCGCGTCCATAGCATCTCGATAGAGCTCTGTTTGGCGTCGACGTGGGGAGAGTGGCATTTTGTTTTATGTTATTTTGATGCAATATGATGGTATTTGTTATTTTGGTCAATGAAGGGTAATTTTGTTGAATTGTTGTATAATTAATAAATATTATTAATATACCTAAATTGTTTTACAAATATATTGGTTTTATAAATTAAAATGTCGAAATTTTTCCGGCCCACAGCCGACACATAACGCAAGAAAGCAAAATCTACATAGTGCAGATGCATGTAAGAGCGTGGAAAATCGCCAATGATATGCACCCGTGAAGACTCAGCGTGCGCAACGCAGCGGTCGTAACGTCAATATTTATCCCTATAGCAGAAACGAGAAATAAGGAAGAAGTTTCTGGCTGCTTCCTCGTTTCTCAATTCTGAAAAATCGACTTAAAATTTACATTACACACGGCTTAAACTTATCACACCGAGTAGTCCAGTGGGCACTCAATAATTATAATATAAACACAAATGCGCTTAAGATCTATTAAAGGGAAAGGGTACGGGGATAAATCAATTGAAATCGTTGGTATAAATAAATTAAATTGATGTTTAGAAATGAATTAGTTAGTAGTATATTAAATCAAATTTACGTCATTGAAAATAAAAATATAAATATCGTAAGCAGTTCAGTGAGTCCCTTAAATTGAATTTGTCCATCAAGTTAAAAGATTTTTCATTAAAAGTAAATATTCCCTTAATTATTTGGATTTAAATAAAATAATTATTGAAAAATTTAAGTGACTCACGGTTTAACTTAGATTAACTCATTGATTAAAGATTAAAGTAAATTGTGTAGCAATAAAATAAATTTTAATAAAACTCACACAATCCTTGTGTAAAAGGAAAGTAAAGCTTGGAGTTATTAAGTCAAACGTTGAAAATAGTTTATTAAAATTAATTAGCCTATTTATTGATTAACCTAAATTAACGATAAGGAAACCCCTTGTAAAATTTAAGGTACTTAGCAAGGAAAACTCCGGATGATCGATCGGAGAAATTGATTCAATAATTTTTGGGTAAAAACTAAATAATTCTTCACTAGATAATGAAGTGATCCACTAGTAAAAATCGAAATAAATTATGGGGAAGTAAGATGAATCCACGATTTAAACCAAGATGTTGGCTGAATAAATGAAATAGTTCGTTAGTTAAACGTTTAGTAATTTAATTTAAAGAATTAAAACAATGCAACATACTTATATTTCGAGCCCTAATGTGTTTTATTAATTGAAATAAAAGCAATACCTTTTCAACCTCCGCATAAATGAGATACGAACATCACCAAACCCAAACACTGATTAATTCCAGCACGAAGTTAGTCTAGCTTAAGTAATCCAATAATAAAAAATTGAAAATTTTTAAAATCAACAATAAAACGGAGAAAATTTATTGCTTTGAACTAAAGAAACTTTCCAACCATTAACAATAAATCGACCGGCTAACGCAATATTGTAGTTTTAAAGTCCCTTGACATCTTTTCAGCCCAACCATCGATATGAATTCCAACGGTTTAATCCTCACGACACGATCTGATTTCATTTACGAGTAACATCGAAAACCACCAATCGATCGATCCCGTCCAAATAATTGTCGCAAGCAACATCCCACACAGCGTAGCTCCTTAGACCGTAGACAATGAACTAATCAGTAAGAGAAAATCAGATTAACTAACCCCATAGAGCCAACCATGAATCCCCGATATGACCGTACCGACTCATGACAACTTAAGGACCACCCAGCACAAATGAACGTACAAAACTAGATCCACGATAATTCCAATGTCAACTGTTAAAGAGACAGATGAAGTGAATTCCAAATAGTAAATTAGTATAATTGAATTGCGATGAACCGTCAATAATCAAAGTACGAACGGATATCGTGACCGTGTAAGAGTAAACAGTTTTCAACACATCCGATTCGACAATTAACGATCACGGGAGACACTGAAATACGTAAATAATCATTTCCGCTGGATTGATAATTAAACGAGCCGAATACCGATCGATACCTATTAAAATTACGATCCCGCATATGATCGACGCAAGTAGATTTTCACCCAGACGACAGTAATTTTAAACGAACAACTTCGATCTAAAACAGCTAGGCCGCGTAGGGAGATATTCTTCCGTATATAAATCTGGTCCGGTTCAATCCAAACCTAACCAGCTCCGACCAATTAAAATCTATAGACATATATTACATATTCTGTCTCCATGACCTTTCTTCAGCGTGGAGAAACAATAGAAATCGCCAGAACACACAAACCCATACCTCTCGTCGCCATAATTCTTATGATTCCAGTTCCGATATCAAATTCCCCGAACGTTAACTAATCCCATCGATGTACCCCAAAAATTAACTGGTGATTTAAGGTTGTATGAGCTTATGATTGTTGATTAAACGTCCCTATACGTAGTAAATTAGTGTGAGAAAATATTACATTAACTCATTTCAGAAGAACTCATGCTCCCAAATTGGATTCCAAAACAAGAGGCCGATGAATGGCGCCGAGCCTGGAAACGAGCGCGCCCGTCAATGACTCTCGAGGAGCCACGTTCAAAGAGATCATGCCCAACTCTGTGGCAAATCTTAGGCAGAGGGGATGACCCCCGCCGACCAGAGGAAGAACAATACCCTGCCGAGGAGATTATCGACCATGCGCGACGCCTGCTGGCTCAGTGGGAGAAGATCCAGGAAGAGGTCGATTTACAGGTTGTGAAGGCGAGGATGTACCTCGCCAACGTTGAAGAGGACATCCTCGTCGGGCGCATCGCGGAGACGTACCCGGCCCGACCGGCACGCAACACTCGGCGACCAGTGCCCATCATTCCCGGTTATTCGCCGGACGAAGGAGTCAGGAAGTTCCTTGAAGAGTCCTGAACCTCCAGGCACAATCGTAACTGACATTTTACCCTAGTGATGTTATTAATGATAAATTATAATGAGTTGTCATCTTAAAACTTTTGTTTTAAATAAATTTCCCTTCTATAATTATGTTTGAAATAATTAGAGTTCTCCACATTAAACAAAATTAATTTGAGTATTTTTCTTTATAGAAATGTCGGCCCTGAAACTAATGCAAAGTGAACTAGCCCGCGCTAGGCAGGCAAACGCGGGGCTACTCAGCCAGATACTGCAGTTAACTCGCGAAGTGCAGCAGGTCAAGGCGACCTGTTTAGACCCCAAACGGACGAAGATACTCTATCATCGACTCACTGCATCTCAAAAAGGCTGGGCCGAAGAACGCCAGCTCAATCGGAGTCTTCGCACACAGATCAGGGGCTTAGAAGTTGCCCTAGCAGCCTGTCGTGAAGGGGAAGCGGTAACGTATCCGCTCATCTTCGCCCCTTCCCAACTACCAAGTCAACGCGCCGTTGATGGCGTCACACCAAGCCCAAAGTTGACAACCATTCAACCAACCATCCGCCGGCCGGGACGTAAGGAACGGGCCCGACGCCGAGCCGCACAAGCGTCAAGTCGATCAAATTAACTTATCATTGATATGCATGTCCTTTGTTCGTTAAATAAATCAGCTCTTATGTATTCAGTCATAGTGGGTTAGACTCGAACTCATCCTTGCTAATCAGTCTACATTTAATTCACACTTCCATGTAAGGGACCAAGCAAAGCGAGCATAGGTCTTCTATCGGCAGCTCGTGAACCCGAGGATTGTCCGAGCAACTACAGTACTAGCACATGGTACTCAATTTTTGCGGGCAATCCACCACTTGAACACATTACCAACGTTGCCTAGCAACGGGTGCCAAGTGGCGGTTAGCATCATTTTGTATGGCGTTACTAGGGTCACCAGGAGGATAAGCAAGATTTGAAACCCTGTAACCCACCAATATTCATAAGATTTACCCTTAAAACTAAAATTAATCTAATATTTCAGATATTTCTGTAGAAAAAAGCAAAACCTGAAATCCGAAAAAAAGCATAAATTTTTTAATTATTTTTGTAAGTTTTAAAAAATAATCATAAACCAAATTATTTCGTGTACATAATCGATGATTTTTTACAAAATATTTATAAAAAATATAATTATTTAATGCACATGATAATTTTTATAAGTTCAAAAATAATTTAACTCACATTTTTTGAATAATAATATCCGAAAAAAATACATATTTTTGGAGAATAGTAGTTGTTACTAATTTTCCTAAATATTATTTATAATAATATATATATGAAATAGTTGATCAAAGTTATATTTAAGAGCTTGAATTATGATCATATTTCCTTATGAAATCATAATTCAACTCTTAAAATTTAACTTTAAGTTATATAACAATATAAAAAACAACTTACTTAGCAGCCATTTAAAAAATGGCTGAAATCCATTCACAAAAAATAAATTCCGCTAAGTTGATTTATGTATCAACTTGAATTATAGCGGAATTTATCTCACTGACAGCTGGTGTAGTCGAGCCGACAAGTTTAGGATCAGTGGTTTTGCATACTCAACTATCTAGGAGAGGAAGAAAATTAGCGGTGTCGACATGAAATTCGTTAGCTGATGGAGATTCTCCCTCTCCCGTCTACTACTAATGAATCAACGGATTATCCACTGTCGATATAATTCGTGAAAAATCGATAACATCGAGAACGGGAATTTGATGACTTTTCTGGGAATTTTTATGTCTATTTTTTTTAATGCATTAAACAAAGATCACTTTGGACGCTTGACTTCTATCGATGGAATTTATCAGCTATTCGCGTCCGTCGCTTCGAATCGTGGTATGTTGGAAATTCATTGTTAATTTTATTTCTCTTCATCAATCTCGACGCTAGGCTGGTAACAATATTCTGGGAAAATGATTTTACGTTTTCTATGTGGTGATTTACGATAACTATTCCTATTGTGATACTGTCGACATCCTGTCATGTGACATTTCAATGGGTTGTGAATTTACAATTAATTTGGAGTAGTTCAATTTTTATTTTAATGTTTAATACCCTATATTTGTCGAAATAAAAGCGTCTGACACTTTCAAAGCCATTTTAATTTTCTTTTGATGTTGATTAAAAATTTCGTTCTCATTGATTCTTATCACTCCTGGCCAGAATTTCTCGTTTTCTTTCGAGGTTTTCAAAAATAATCCTAAGAGATCGTTGTACGATCTTTCCTATTCCCTCTAACTAGTGTCGCTCTTCCCTCAAGTTAAGATTTTCTGCTCGCCTCGACCGACGTTTCCATCAGCCGTTGCGAGACGTTCAACGATGCCCTGCGGGGAGGGTCCTATGCCATTTAAATCACAACTAGGGAACTTAATCCACCAGCCGGACCGGGATCTGCCTGATCAAGGACTATTACGATAAGTTATAAATGGTGGGTTACTGGGTGTTGTTGTTTGTTTTAAATTACGTTGTGGTTACCCAGGCAACCCCATATAAATGTCGTTCACTCACCACTCGGCACCCGTTGCTAAACAACGTTGGAACTGTGTTCGAGTGGGTAGATCGTCCGCAAAAAGTGAGCGCTATTACTAATGCTGTAATTGCCCGAACGATCTCTGGGTTCAACGAGCTGTCGATAGAAGACTTGTGCTCGCTTTTGATTATTAGTTCACCTTATGTCGTAAATTTTATCATTCGAGTCCATCAAATTTTTTAACTATTTAAATAACGTTTAAATAACGACAATTATATATTTTTAAAAAGGAAAAACAACGCATTTGATACGTGCAACTACATAATTTATGAAAAAGCAATACATTTTAATGAGTCGGTTGCGCATTATTTAACATTTGAGCGGCTCGGCTCTTGGCTCGCTCTTTACGTTCCGGTCGATAGCTGCTTGTCTTTGGTGTAGCTTTTGGATTCGTTGCCGTCTCTCGGTAGGCCAGTTGGGCAGGGGCAAAGACGAGGGGATATGTCACTGCCGCTCCCTCTTGGCAGACTGACAGTGCCACCTCTAACCCCTTTATCTGGGTCCTCAGGCTTTGGTTCAATTGCCTTTCTTCCATCCAGCCCTTTTGTGCGGCCGTGAGCCTTTGATAAATCAGCTTGGCTTTCTTTGGGTCCACCCATGTGGCTTTTGTCTGCTGAACTTCTCTGGACAGCTGAATAATTTGTTCATAAAATTTTTTGTTGATTGTCCTCGCGTGCTCCAATTCCTTCTGTAGAACTTTTAGGGGTTCCATTTCTGTAAATAATGCTATCAATTTTTGTCTACTAATTTTGAGTCATTTAATAATTCATACAATTTTATAGTATTAACCAAACGAACATGAGAAAATCGTGAAAAGTAACTAGTATTTATTTAACTTTAAACCAATTCACACTAATGTTATGATGAATCCGGGGTCAAATCATTAATTGCATTGGGGACCTGGATGGTGTCCTTCAACGTATGCATCCGGGACCGGCTGAGCTGAAGAGCGCTCACAATACACATAAATCGGTCGTTTTGTGTTCCGGGTACGGCTGGCACGGATCATTGGAGGAACGATAACATTAGCTTCCATTTGTCCATCAGCATGATCACGAGTGGGGCTGTGTGGCGGTGAGTATTCATCGGTGTCCACGATTCTACCAGCCACTATGTCCTCTTCCACATTTGAAAGGTATCGCCTGGCCCTGGCTATCTGGAGATTTACTTGGTGCTGATGATCCTCGAGTTGAGAGAGGAGAAGCCGGGCCTGATCGTGTATCTCCTGGGCCGGACTCTGACCACTTTTTCGTCTGTCCGACACAAACGGTCTCCCATTATCTTCCAAGGGCTGTAAGGTATTCCGTTGGGGCTCTCTCGGTTGGGGCACAGTGCTGTATTTGTTCCGCCAGACTCGTTGCCAGGCTTGTCACCACTGATCGGCAACCTGCGTGGGGACACGGATAAGGGCTCTCGATTCATCTAAATAAACTCCAATAAACATTTATTATTCAATTTTCCGGGTCATCTGATTATTCGGAAGTTAACTAATGCGCGTCGTTCAACGCATTTAGATATTGAGTAGGTCAGTCGAAGAATTTTTATGTGTGTATCTTCCCTAATTTTTTCTTTACTCAAAATCGTCCATTATTTTAGTTTCTTAGGAAATCTTGTATGCTTAGCAATAAAGAAGAAAAAGAAAAAATAATTTTTAAATTTTTGAAACGCTACGACATCTTACATTCGGATCCTTACGGCCATCATTTATTAAGACAGAGATAATCGAGTAGGAAAACCAAACAGTCGAACATCCTTTCAATCTATTTTCCCCTAAATGAAATTATATACTCTAATATAAACCTATTTAATCCTGGTTGTCCATTTCATTATTATGGCACATTGGTTTAACCTAATTCTAATGATAAATTTCACTGTTTTATGCATTCATAAATCCAACTTAAATTTGTTTTAATTGAGCAATAAATTACATTATCCTGGTGTATAGAATTAGTTTGATAGTGATGGAACATTATGTTATTTGGTGCATTTACACATTTTACTCAAATTTTATTTAAGTCCCAATAATAAATTATATTACTTTGGCGCACAAATTTAGTTTAATACTAATAAAAATTATGTTAATTTTCACGTTTACAAATTTTACATAAATTTTATTTAAATCTAGATGATAAATTATATCACGTTTGCGCATAATTTTAATTTACTACTAACGAGTAATTATGTTGGTTTGTGCATTTACAAATTTTGTATAAGTTTTATTTAAATCTCAATAATAAATCACATTACCTTTGCGTATTCCCCCTTCAGTTTAAATTAATTTATAGTAATATATCCCTTTACTTCTACATTTTACAGTCTAACTCGAGTTTGTTAAAGCTAAATAATCAATTACATTACCTTAGCTCTTGGTAATTCAACATAAGACGGATTTAACTCCAACTATAAATTACTATATCGTCATTTTGACCTGAGATGGAACACTAGGTTTGGGATAATTGATTATGGTGAGATATTTCTATAGAGAATAAAAAAAAAAGAATACGAAATTTTGGAATTAAATGATTTATTTATAATCGGAATGATGATTGTCTGAATTTTTTCTCCTTAGTGAATGGTTGGGGTAATCTGTGGATTTGGGGCACATCTGTCCTAACACTCAAAAATCGAAATTAAAATTGTGAATACAATTTCTAAGATAACTTACTCGTATGTAATACTGCATTGTTGTAAGCCGGATTAGGCTCTTCGTGTCCGCATTGTTCTTCGGGGATTTGTGCTCGTTGGCGTGACATATTAAAGTTTGAATGATACTGAACTGTTTTTACAGTCGGTCTAACTTATAGGAGATGCATGTCGATCGGGTTAGGAAATTTTTTAGTTGATGCACCCCTTCTGGATCTGTGTCGGTGTGTGCAGTCAAACGGTTTAGTCGACCTCCTCA
Source organism: Schmidtea mediterranea (assembly GCA_022537955.1). NCBI lineage: Eukaryota > Metazoa > Platyhelminthes > Tricladida > Dugesiidae > Schmidtea > Schmidtea mediterranea. Next base: position 300,638,341 of record CM039679.1, on the reverse strand, counting down.
CTGTCTTCTAATGGTGTGTATACCCGCCGTGACATTTCAGTCGTCGATTGATTAGTGGTGGGTGTACGTGCCCTTTACAGTAAATAGTCGTATTAACTAAATCTTATCGATTAGTTCTTTAGGGATTTATGTGCACAGTGCATTTTTTCGTCTACTTCATCTCGTGACATTTGAAGAAAAAAAAATCATGCTTATTTTCCTTCCCGTGGTTTCATTCATGGAATCATGTTTATTAAATTTTGCCATTCGCCTTTGAGTTAGATGAGATTTCACTATTAATGTTCCTATCGATCATAATTTTCCGTTTAGGAGGAACTATCGGGAAACGGCCTAATTTGGGAATTGACACGCAACGGTAAAATAGCTTCATGATAAATCTTAACTTGTAAAAGTATTAATCCTAGGTCGGCTCTATTTGTTTCTGGATTTTTAGATTAATCAATCAAGTTACTGGAACGCTCCTTTACGGTGATTCGGGTATATTGGAGGATCAGTGCGGTTGAAACAATGGTGATTGTGTTGGGATTTTTTATGTCATCGTCACGAATCTCATATAATACGGTTTTCAAGTGGAATCATTTATTTATTGACGTCTTTTCGATGAAGAAACTGATTGTGACTATTGTGGAGTCATTATGTATTTGATAAGTAAATTTATTTATTTTTTTTTCTCTGTAAATTTTCGATTTAACAGTATAGAATTAACCTGATGTATATGTGGAGTTTGGCGTGTAATATATTTTTTCCATTTGTTAATTTTTTGTTATTGTTTTATTCGGGTAATCGACATTTATTGTTCATTTTTATAGACAAGCGACTTTAGTAACTTCCTGAGTGGTGGTTTTATTGTATGGTGCTAGACTCTGGGATACTATTCACGTGATACGATCAACAGGATGTCCGGTGGATTGGTCAATTTACTGATCGCTTAAGATTTTGGTATTGACAATTTCATTTTGGTAAGTTACATCCTGTTTAAATTACTTATGTATACTTTGATTGTAGAACTTTGCAGTAGGTGGATTCGTCGAAGTTCAGTGGATCGATTTTGGTAGTTTAACATTTTCGTTATTTTGGACGCCTTTACCGACATTTTTTAGGGAAAATACTTGCATTTACCGCGGACTTCAGGTGAACTACTTCTCGGCACCTCTGTGCAATCTCCTGCATCTGGAATTTATTATTTGGGATGTTTTATTTGTCGCTTTCTCGGGGATGCTTGGAATTATTTTATTATTACTATCAAAAATCGGCAGTAAGCCTTTCCTATGTTTTAACATTAATGTATTTTTATGATTACTCCTTTGTGTAAGGTTAATATAAAGTTTTCGATCGTTATTTTAATTTATTTATCATTCTAAATTTTGGTTATTTTGATTTGCGTTGATTTGGTATTAATTTTCTTTACGACCATGATTTTTATTCTTATAACGATGATTTTCTTATTAATTCATTTTTAGCGAATTGTTAATTTATTTATACTTATTTTCCATTAATAGCTTAATTCGTTTATTTTTCCTTTTAATCAACTAATTAATTTAATCAATAAATTATTTTATTCTAATCCAAGAGTTACTTTATTTAATCATTACAATACTTTAGTTTCAATCAAGGGATTATTTTACTTTTAATCGATGAGTTACTTCACTTTTAATTCAACGAATTACTTTACTTTTAATTGAGAATTTTCGTTATTTGTAATCAATGAATTTAATTACTAGTCATCAATGAATTAATTTGATTAAATCAATGCATTACCTGCTCTTACTCAATGATTACTTTAATGTTATTGAAATGAATTATACTAATTTAATCAATGAAATTATTTGTCATTACTCTAATTTTAATCAATAAATTATGATAATTTAAATCATGAATTACTTATTTTTACTCAATAATTACTTTAATTTTAAGCAATGAATTACTTTAATTTTTTCTTTATTTACAATCAATGGCTACTTTAATTTTAATCCATAATTTAATTTAATTGAATCAATGAATTACTTATTTAATGATTTCCACTAATTTATTTCGAAGCGTAAATTCAATTTAATTATACCAATAATTTTTATCTAATTTATTTCAAAATATTAATCCAATTCAGCTATATCAACGATTTCAATTTAATTTATTCCCGTACCCTTTCCCTTTAATAGGCCTTAGGCGCATTTTATGTTTATATTATATTTACTGAGTGCCCACTGGACTACTCGGTGTGATGATTTTGAGCCGTGTGTAATATAATTTTTGGTCGATTTTACAGAAATGAGAAACGAGGAAGTAGCCAAATGACTCCTTCCTTATTTCTCGTTTCTTCTATATTTATAATATTGACGTTACGACCCCTGCGTTCCGCACGCTGGGTCTTTACGGGTACATATCATTGGCGATTTTCCACGCACTTACACAAATCTGTACTATGTTTATTTTACTATTTTGCAATATGTGTTGGCTGTGGGCCGGAAAAATTTCGACAGATTAATTAATTTTATTAAATGCATAAGAACAATTTATGAATATTATAAATATTTATTAACATATTAACTAACTAAAATACAAAATTACTTGTCCAACAGATAACATCATAAAAGAATAAAAATGCATATCCCCCCACGCCGGCATCCAAGCAGAGCTCTACCGAGGTTGCGAGGATGTGACGTGGAGAGAGAGCTCCAAATAAAACTATTTCTCACCTAAGATTGAAAGTTTTAATATAGATTTTCAAACAAAATTTTAGTTCAAAAATGGTTTTGAAAATGGTTAGTTTTAATGTGAAAATGAATCGGTATTTATACCTATTTTCTGTCCCTAACCTCGCGTGTTAAATTTGATGTAGTAAAACAAAATTCGACCTTGTTATTTTCTAATGTATTCTAATCTTTAATTTTATTATTTTTCAATTTATTTTAATAATTTTTCATTTAGAATTTTTATTGAATTATTACTAATTCAAATTTTTTGATTTAAGTTTCATTTTCATGAACTTTTATTAATTTATCAATTTTTGTCGAATTTGTTAGGTTTTCGTGTTATATTTGTGTTTGTATCGTGCGAATCTTGTTGCATTTTGTTTTTATTTTAATTTATTTTTATGTTTATTATTTTATATTTAATTCTCTTTTTTCTCATATTTGATAGGGTTTAATTGATGTTTCAATAGGTTTATTTAAATTTGCATGTTATATTTGCATGTGTGTTACCGATCCATTTAAACATTTCTCAAGGCCGTTTGTGTTCTGGCCCAACATAAGGCTCTTTCAAAGACTCTAGAAAGTTGAGTAAAATCTTTACATTTTAAATATGGTATTTCGAGGGTTTGATTTTATTGACAACTCCTTTACTACAATTTGTAGAATCTTTGTATTCTGATCCTAACCTTTTAGTTTTATTAACGCGTTCTTTTAGCAGAAATCATTGAGGGTAATTTAATTTATTTAACAGGATCTTTAATGACTTTTAGTAAACACTTTTCATAGTATTTAGTTTCATTAACAAGTCTCGTAATACTTTAGCGAAATTCTTTATATTATGAGCATAGCATTTTAGTTCCGTTAATAAGTTTCAATATTTTTAGTAAAGTTCTTTATTTTATGAGCATCGATTTTACTATTAAAACTCCCGTCACATTCCTTTAATTGATCCTAAGCGCGTTTGTGTTTATGTTATAGTTAATGAGTGCCCACTGGACTACTCGTGTGATAATTTTAGCCGTTTGTAAATATAGTTTAGGTCGAGTTTATGGAAATTGAGAGACGAGGAAACTGCCAAAAGACCACTTCCTTACCCCTCTCTTTCCCTATACGGAATAATATTGACATTCTGACCCTTGCGTTCCGCACGCCGGAGTCTTCACGGGCACGAATCATTGGCGATATTCCACGCACTTACACGAATTCGAATAGTATGTTAGATTTTTATAACTTTTAGTGTGTCTTTGGCTGTGGGCTGGAAAAATTTCGACAATATAAAAACAAGTTTATGCTATTTAAATATTTATTAAAAATGAAAATATAATTTACCGATATCTTCAACATAACAAAACATCATAAAAAACAAAATACCGCTCTCCCCACGCCGACATCCAAGCAGAGCTCCATTGAGGTTGCGAGGATGCGACGGGGAGAGAGTTATTTAAATAAAAACTCTCACTTACATTGTGAAAAGAACGTTGGAAAATGATTTCAAGTTTGAAAAACTGATTAAAATTGTGTAAAAATGAATCGGTATATTTACCTATTGTACGACCCTAACCTTGCGTGTTATTTTTGATTTAGTAAAACAAAATTTGACCTTGGAATTTTCTGGTATATTCTAATCTTTAATTTTATTATTTTGAGATTTTATTTGACAATTTTTTCTTTAGATTTTTACTTGAATTATTTCTAATTCAAATTATTTGATTTTTATTTCATTTTCATGAAATTTCGCATTTTTTGATAAATTGTCAAATTTCGGTCAAAATAGTTGGGTTTTCATGTTATGTTTATATTTATTTCGTGCGGATCTTGTTGCGCTTTGTTTTTATTTTAATTTATTTTTGTGGTTGTAAATTTATATTTAATTGTTTTCTTCCTCGCATTTTGATAGGGTTAATTGGTGTTTTAATAGGTTTGAATTTAAATCTGCATGTTATATTTGCATGTGTGTTACCGATTCATTTAAACATTTACAAGGCCGTTTGTGTTCTGGCCCAACATAAATAAGATTTTAGAGGGACCTCGAATGTAAATGAATATATACATGGCAAGACATTTAAATAGAAAACATAGACATTGGTGGGTTTCTGGGTGGTGATATTCAAAACTATATGGTTGTTACCCAGACAACCCCATACAAAGATCTTTCGCTTACCACTCGGCACCCGTTGCTAAGCAACGTTGGAACTGTGTTCGAACGGTTAGATCGTCCGCAAAAAGTGAGCGTTATTACTAATGCTATAGTTGACCGAACGATCTCTGGGTCCAACGAGCTGCCAATAGAAGGCCTGTGCTCGATTTCGATTCTTAGGTCCTCTTATTCCCTTTATCTTTATATTTATTCTCATAATTCTTCTTATAGTTTTTATGTAGACCTCCCATCTTACTTCACGTGTTTTAGCATTCCTGTGACCCTCGAAATGATATTTAAACGGCAACAAACATATATTTTTGTAAACAAAACAACATATTTAGACGTGTCAATTATATGTTAGTTGATGTTCGAGCAGCTCTGCGCTTGGCTCGCTCTTTACGCCCTGGCCGATGAGTACTAGGCTTTGGGGTGATTTTCGTAGTTGTCATCGAGTCTAGATATGCTACCTGAGCAGGGGCGAAGACAAGAGGGTATGTCACCGCTGCACCTTCCTTATAGGCTGACACCGCCACCTCTAGCCCCTTTATTTGCGCCCTCAAGCTCTGATTTAGTTGTTTTTTTCCCGTCCAGCCCTTTTGCGCAGCTGTTAGCTTTTGATAGAGTGCTTTCACCTTTGCCGGCTCTACCCACGTGGTTCTAATTCGTTGAATTTCGTTGGACAGCTGCAGGAGCTGAACCCTGAGATTTTCGTTAGCTTTCCGTGCGTAGTCCAACTCACGTTGTAATGTTCTCGCTGGCTCCATGTCTGTAAAGTAAATTTACCATGTTACATTATTCTAAGTCAGTGTAATTAATGGGTTATAATCGTTAATAATAGGGTTTGTCAAGCGTGGTTTTATCAATACTATGGGTTAAACAAGTATAGAAAATTAACTAGAACATTTTTTTTTTAAACTAAAATGGGTTTATCATGCGTTAACGTCGATAATTGCTACTGTCAGTTCTTCTATGATGTTAAAGGGAATTTGATCTCGCACCTGTTCGGGCATAAGGATGCTCCTGATGTCTCTCAGCGGTTTCCTCGTTCCTTCGCATTTTCCGAGGGAGAACCTTTCGCTGGATGACTACATCCATGGGCTCCGCACTGACGTTCAACCTCTCGTCATCTAGGTTGAAAGAGGTGTTGTACGGCGGCGTGTAACCGTCCGTACAAGCGATCCTGCTGGCTGCAATATCTTCGTTCACATTGGCAAGGTATAGCCCGGCCCTGGCTACTTGGAGGTTGGTCTGGCGCTGATGTTCCTCAAGACGAGCGAGGAGGAACTCAGCCTGGCCACGAATTTCCCTAGCTGGGTTGCGGCCCGGCTCCCGTTTTATTGCCACGAACGGGAGCTCGACATCCTCCACTTGCTGTAGAGTGCCGGATCTGGACTCTCTCACCTGGGATACGGTAAATCCCGCATCCCACATGGCCTGTCGACAACGATTGGCAGCATGCGCGGGAAATCGGATGGTGACTCTAGATTCGTCAACCCACGACTCATCTAAATAAAATCCAATTAAAATTAATTATCCAATTTTTCTGGGCCATCTGATTGTTCGGTAGCTGCTTAGTTGTGCGTCGCTGAGCGTGTTTATGTGTTTCATGGGTCATTCCAATAATTTTATTTCTCTAGTTTATCTTCGGAGTGTGATGTAATGTCGATGTGCATGCGGCGATGTGTTATTTTGTTACCGGTATCGTCCTGACAGACAGTGCGGTCGACTCGGCTAAAGGGGTTGCTCTCTACGGTGGGGTTGTTACGGGCGTCTTAATAAGAACGTCGATCCACCCGATCCAGTCGAGATGAAGGAAAAATCCGAATTCATCTATATTGATATCGGTGTGTCTAACTTGACTTAGAGCATCGATCTTTCCAAGTAATTTTAGACTATTTAAATCACGTAGTGAATAGCGTCTTAATTTGGATTTTTACTTTTGACTAATTATTAATCTGAATTCTCTTCAAATTGAGCCCCAACCCATTCAAACTTTCATGCCGATGATATGCTTTGTAACTAAGCAGAGTTAATTGAAAAACCTGAATAATACTTTTAAAGAAAAAAACTACGTCATTATCGAAATTCTTAATAATAAAACACCGTAATTTTCTACTATTTATTTTAGCTTAATTTAATATGAACAGAAAATTTTCTAAAATCAGTCATTATTAATAATTAACGATGGCATGCCTTAATTTTACTAAAAAAAATTCATAATCCATCATGATTGATAACTAGTAATACAATACTTTAACTTTACTTTATTTATTTTTGTTTAATTTGTTGTCAAAGAAATTCCTAATTCGTCGTTATTGACAATCAGCAACAAAGGATTTTAATTATATTCTATTTATTGGAGTAATTTATTACTAAAGGAAAATTTATGGTCCATCGTTATTAGCAATCAGTAATACAATAATTTACCCTATTCAATTTTGTTTAATTAAAGGAAAATTCTTTTTAAAATTAAGCCCTTGGTAAGATCATTGTTTATTGCTTTAATTATGGGTTTAGTTTATTATCATAAAAAATTTACTAATTAAATACCGTAATTTGACCCATTATCAATAAACTACAATGGTTTTCTCGTCATGACATTTTGACAACATGGATTACAGGATTCCTCAACAAAAATTCTTTCAGCTCCGCCTAACTAAATTGTTATCCTTGACAAAATATAAATTGAAACGATATTCGGATTCCTCCCTCACCGAACAGGTCGGAGTTAGATTGATGATTATGCCTGTAGTTTGGAAATTCGTGTACTTAGTTAATGTTGGGGGTAATTTGTCATTTTGGTCATGTTTTTTCATAAACTCGCAGAAAAATCAATGAAGAGTTCATTTAAAGTAATTTTTTATTTTTTAATTGACATGAATTCAGCATGGCTTTGTGAAGTTGATACTGGATAATGTTATCTCCCGTCTAGGACTTATATAGGTGAAGAAAAAATTGATATATAAAAAATAATTTACTTGGAAGGCTAGAGCTGGATCCTAGAGAGGCAACTCCTTCTGGGAATCTCACTGGGGAATTTCAGTCAGATCCGTTTGAGTGGTGATGCATTCTACTGTAATTTGTAATTTAATGGTTTGCTTCCAGTGGTTTGCGATATTTATACCGTCAGTGTGTTATCGCTATAGTTGATCGGCAGAATCCCAAAGGTCATGCCAACTATTTTCCGAGAAAGTGCGTGTGTGGGGCATATGAAAGTTGTGTGACTGTCGAATTTAGTTTCCCTTTGGTGCACGCGGGATAGTGGTCATTATTGATCTGCTAGAATGTAAATGCCAAGTCCGTTATACAAATAGCAAATATTATTCTACTCGATCATTCGCCGTCTCGATTCCTCCGACGAACCTTGGGTTAATTAATGTTTGTGGATAGTTACTTTTGTTGATTTATTTTGGGCAGGTAATATTACAATTAAGTCTTAATGGGTTATTAACTTTTGGATTGTAGAATATCACCTTCTGGCGTATCCTTGTATAACGGAAGATTCTAGTCGGCCGCATTTTAATCACGGATTTTATTTATTTTATTAATCAATAAAGATTTTTCTAGCTATTGTTTATTATTGTTTCGGGGAGGGAATGATTTGGACATTTAAATGAGTTAGCTTGGATGTCGTTTTACAATGGTTTAAACGGGGTCTTAATGTCCTATTGGTTGGCATTTTCTAAGTCGAATTTATTTTCTATTCAGTTGTTAATGGTATCAAAGTCTGACGTGCAGCTACTTGGTAGAAACGGATTTTCATAGCGAGAAGGGCTTTGTCTTGTCGAGAGAACATGGATTTTTACTTATGGAATTATTTTATGGTTATCATTCAGATTATTGGGGCGTAGATTGTCAGGAATTATTGTTATGGTCGTCGCCGATGTGGTCCGGAATTTTATTTAGTTTTTTCACGTCTGAAATCTTTGAAGTTCTAAGTTAGATTTGGGATTTACTTGGTCAAAAAAATTTTTGTAATATTTGTTATTTATTAATTTTATTGATTCTACCTCAATTTTATTATTTCGTTATACAACACAGCGAGAAAACCATGATATTTTATCATTGATTCCCTATTCCCATTAACTTATTAAATTTAATTCGAAATGTTGGTCCTGATTCGAAGTCCCTTAGTGGGAGACTATAACTGTATTGGATACTTACTCTTAATTACTTTATGACTGTGTACATCGTGTCAAAAATCCATAATTATTCACAATATTTATTCTTTAATCTTAAATAAATTTTTTTTTGATTGTGAGCATCGCATCCGAAGTCCGTGATGTCTATCTTATTTAGGTTCTACTCTTAAGATGTTTTGTTGACTTTAAACCTCAGGTCAGATGTCTATAATATTTATTCTTTTCTACTAAATAATTTGGTCGATTTTAATCGTCGTACCTGATGTCCGTTATTTATATTTCCTCTCAAATACTATATTAAAAGTTCATAACAAGCTATTTTCATGACTTCGAATAATATATTAGAAGTTTCTAACATTTACATTACTTATTTTCTATTCTTACCATCGTATTAGAAGTTCAAACGTTTACATCATTAATTCTTTACTCCTTTATAAATAAATTTTTAAACCTCGTATCGAAAGTCCATAACAGCTACTTTATTGATTTTAGTGCGAAGTAACATCTCAAAATTTATATACAAGTTTCATTACTTTTGATTAAAATAGACATATCAAAGTTCATAACAACGATTTCATTTTTTCCTATTTCCCCGTTACCTTCCCTTCGATTGGCCTTAGGCGCATTGTGTTCATATTATAGTTATTGAGTGCCCACTGGACTACTTGTGTGATAATTTTAAGCCGTATGTGACTATAGTTTAGGTCGAGTTTATGGGAATTAGGAGACGACGAAACAGTCAAAAAACTATTTCCCCTTCTCCCTTTTCCCCTATACGGAATGATATTGACGTTACAGCTCCTGCGTTCTCACGCCGGAGCCTTCACGGGCACGAATCATTGGCGATAATACACGCACTTACACGATTACGAATTGTGTGTTTGATTTTATTATCTTGCGGTATGTTTCGGCTGTGGGCCGGAAAAATTTCGACAAAACAAAAATTTTGTGATTCTATTTAAATAATTTATTGAAATATAAGTTACCCAATAATTACATTCATCATAATAAGAACACACCGCTCTCCTCACGCCGAAACCCAAGCAGAGCTCAATCGAGGTTGCGAGGATGCGACGTGGAGAGAGTTTCGAACAATACTCTCACTCACATTGTAATTTTGTACTGGTTAAGACTGGTTCCAAATTTTATAAAATTGCTTAAAACTTATGTGAAAAATGAATCGGTATATATACCTATTGTACGACCCTAACCTTGCGTGTTCTTTTTGATTTAGTAAAACAAAATTTGACTTTGTGATTTTCTAGTATATTCTATTCTTAATTTTTATTATTTTGAAATTTTATTTGACAATTTTTCTTTTAAATTTTTAATTGAATTATTTCTAATTCAAATTACTTGATTTTTATTTCATTTTCATAAAATTTCGCATTTTTTGTTAAATTGTCAAATTTCGGTCAAATTGTTGGGTTTTCGTGTTATGTTTATATTTATTTCGTGCGGATCTTGTTGCACTTTGTTAATATTTTAATTTATTTTTGTGTTTTATAATTTTATATTTAATTGTTCTCTCGCGTATTTTAGTAGGGTTAGTTGATGTTTTAATAGGTTCGATTTTAAATCTGCATGTTATGTTTGCATGTGTGTTACCGATTCATTTAAACATTTTCAAGGCCATCTGTGTTCTGGCCCAACAACATTATGAACATTATTATTGTTATACAAATTTACATTAACTTAGAAAAATTAAAAACATAAAATAGAAAAATTTCCTTACCTAAATTTCTAGAAATAATTCGTAAAATTGCAAGTTGTAAAAGTCGAAATAATGAAATTGGTAACTGCTTATATACTGTTTTTGTGTTTGTGTGCGACCAATGAGCGAATTTTCGCCATTTTTGGGGTTTTTTAATTATTTTATTAATTTCAAATTATTTTTATTATTTTTTATACATTTTTCTCTATTGAATATTTTATAGTTGGATTTTATTTTCATTATTATTTTCTTATAATATTATTTTTTAGCCCCAATATTTTGTTTTCTGGTCGCCTCTTCTGCCTGTGTTTTTTCTAAACCTTATTTTGCAAGGTTTTGGCAGTTTATTTCTTTTCTTATATGTTCCTGTCTGTAGGCTTTCTATGATTTTTAATTAATTATTTGTTTTTATTTAATTTTGATATATTTTTAATTTGTTTTAATTAATATGTGTTAATTTATTTTTGGTATCTTCTTGAGGTGCATGCGTATGTGCAGTGACCATTTCCATATTTTTCATTTTTATCTTTTTGTTTTAATCCGTTGATATATTTTGTTTTAATTTTGACTCTAAGCCCAACATTACCAATAATAACCCCTCATAATCCTTGAAAATTCAAACTACCCAGATAACCTTCCTTTCTCTTATAAGTGTACCAAAGAATTACCCATTAGCTACATCGCCAAATGTTTAAATTAAATGATAAAACAAAACAAACGACGAAAGACGATCAAATTAATAAACAAAAATCCGAGACAATAATCTTTTGTAAATAAAATGTTCATATAACAATCCATTATACGTCCAAGACAGATCACGACCATAGCTAATAGTAGACAAGCGGAATCCACGAGCATAGGCAACAAGCGGTTATTCGATATCTTGCAAAAAATTTTTAAAGTAGAAAAGCATAAATTATATTTACTTATGACGAGGCCACAACCAGCACTCCGGCACCAATCATTCATAATGTACAATCCATGTTTCCAAATGGTGAATGGAATATGCTCCTCCTGGAAATCAGTCAACTTTAAGCAACTAGCGAAGAAGGATCACTAAAAGCTGCGAAATTGAATCAAATATTAAAAATATTTAATACAGTAATTTTATTGAAAAATGCCAAGCCGAGAGAAAATACATTGTCGACTTAAGAAATCCGATAAAATAGACAAGGTGGTGTGAATCATCGAGTAGAAAATTTGAGGAGTAGTCAGTGTGTATACGAAATGCATGGAAAGATTTCCTACCCCTCGATCGATAGGAGGAATATAACGACAATTCACCAATCACCAGCGGCCACTGAACTCTCTCTCACCGATCACGTGGCAACATACCTGGGTGCCAGGTATATATGGACAGTCGGATCCATACTATTCAGAATTGTCGTGTCAAATCGTTTGACGTAAAATTTACTATGCACCGTTCTGATTCAAATGAAAATACCATGACGGTAGTGACCCGAGTTCCGAGTCGAGGAATCTCGGAATCGCGAGGAAACCTACCGAACCATTGGACTAGAGAAAATTCGAAGCAGATTCAAAGCAGCAGCCGAGCACAGGATCACCTAGCAGGTACAACCAGATTGACCTCATTTTCAATCATGTCATAACGTAATAAAAATTATTAATATTCTCGTTCCTTCCTATAATATGCATGTCTAGGAGTATGAAATACAACCATCTCCCATAAATCAAAATAATGTATTATCTTGATAGCCGAATTCTCTACCGCTCGTAATATAGTTTCCCTGATTGGCCAGAACAAGTTTCACTCGATTGAGGTACTCCTTTTCATCAGGCCTTACTACTCCTCCTCAGCTAAAATAGAGAACTGAAATAAAAAAAATCGTTTGGCTTGATATTACCAAAGAAGTATTTCAGTGCAAATAAATATGTCAAGTTGCTCGGTCACGGAGTTGTCTATACAAATGATCCGACGATTTGGTCGATTTTAACTCGTTTTAATAAATAGTCTACTTCAGGTTAAATGATTGAATTAACTTAGCTATCTTCAAAGTGTCATAAGCAACTTAGAATCATTAGGCATTTTTAACTAGTATCTAATTCGTTACTATCAGGGAGCTAACTTATTTTTAACTAATGGAAACTTTTGATCAATGGCAACTAATTAAACGTTTTGTAATGGACCTCTATTTATGAACGATCTGGTTTGACACTGAAGTAGCTACAATTTATGAACCCTTTTACTTTCCCTATCTAGAAAAAAAATTAATCAATGATCATTTTGTGTTAGAGTTAATTTACGATAAATCTCTTGGAGCAATCTTAATAGGATACTCGATCTATCACCTCCGTGTCAGACGAATTAAAGGAGGAATAAACCGTGTATGAAATGAACAAAGCGAACGTTCATTCCACCCAACCAACTGTACCTATGAGAATAAATGAATCCCGTATCGCGGTAACAACCAAAACCACGAGTTAACCTAATCAGAGTAGGAAAAGGGGCTAAGACGAATTGACGATAAGACCAGCCAATTAACTACGAACGCCATAAATTCGTGGTAATACTACCATTAGTTTCGATAAATCATTGTTATTAATATTAATAAGTACCCATAATAACAGCTGGAATGACGTAGAACGCACTACCTTGACAGTGCCAAGCAGGTTTGCCGGGAAATACCGACAAGCGTTGTGGGATCAGGTCTATACCATATCAACCTACGGTACCCCCGAATGGCCCTACCGGAACGCCAATGGACGAGACATGGATATCATTCTCCCCAGCATCCTCATCAAAAGGGAGCCGGGCAGAGCAATTAGAATGGCGCTACAGATATCTAGCGAACCGACAAAGGGAGCATCTGGCCAGGATAAATCGGGAATTCGCCAACGGACGTATCCCAAGTTCAGACGGGCATCTGCCGACCTACGGAGTGTAACATGATCTTCAAGATCCGACCGTACTGGAGAGTGACGCACCCGTCCACCTGGTGGTCCCGAGAAGTCTGTTGCAACCGGACATTTGGGATATACTGAAGAGTCGGGGCATCGAAGAACACGCTTAGTCGCAGAGGCGTCAACCAAGCATAAGACCACGTTTAAACTGAAGTTTTGTGTATTGTATTTAAATAAATGTATCCTTTTCCGACAATTCTCGTTCTGAATAAATTGGAATAACAACTTTACACCCAGAATAAAACTACTATGACTAAACCCGCTCGGAAATAGCGGGAGTGAAAAATATTGAAATTGTTGAGACTATGATTTACTACCAATTTTCTGAAATTAACCCTATGATTTATCTGATATTCATTTCATTAAGGAAAACTGACGATGGAGAGAGTTAAAGGATCTTCACAAAGAGAACACTAATCTACACCAGCAATGCCTTTAATTAAGTCACGAGCTGCAGCGGATTAGAGCCACTTGGTCGGAGCCGGCTAGAGTGAAGCGGCTCTATCAGAAAATCGACGCGGCGCAAAAGAGCTGGCAGGAGGAGAGAGCCCTGAACCAAGCCAAGAAGGTCCAGATTCGTGGGCTGGAAGTAGCCGTAGCGGCAAGCCATGAGGGGCAGGCCGTCACCTATCCTCTGGTGTTCGCCCCAGCCCAAGTGGCCTAAAAAGATGCGACGAGCCCTGTGGATCAACTGAACAAACCAAAGTCCCGCGCAAGACCTGGAAGGGCAGAAAGGAGACGACAGAAGCAACAGAAATATCACTAAGACTGGAATTGTTTCTATAGTATAATGCATTAATGAATAAAACCTTCTTTGGTATTTGTTTGTTTTCTCAAGATAAATATACTGACACTGGGAATAAGTTTTTCTGAGAACCAATAATAACACGAATCGAAGTAAAGTAAGTAAGGGACCTAAAGGAGTTAAGACGAGCGCAGAACTTCCAACGGTAGCTCGCTGAACCAGCTGTAGACCGGGTCTTAGTAGTTTTGGAAACAAAGCTCATCTTTGACGATCTCAGAATCATTGCTTACAGTACCAACGTTGCCTAGCAACGAGTAACCAGTGGCAGTCAGGTAACATTATATGATTGGGGTCAGGGTCACAATAACTGCCACTGGCTCCACAAATATAATTAAATATAAAATTGAAAAAACATAAAAGTAAATTAAAATAATAACAGATATGCATCAAGATCCGCTCAAAATTAACATAGAAACAACACGAGAACATGAAAATTTGACCGAAAAATGAACAATTCATGAAATTAAAAAGTAAAAAATAAAATAAAGAAAAAATAGAATATTTTCAGTAAGAAATATTCCATTAAAAAATAAATAAAATAGATTGTTCATTTTATGTACAAAAATGATAAAATAAGAATTAGATATTACAATTAAGACCATGGTCAAATTTTGTTTTATCGCACTAAAAATAACACACAAGGTTAGGGTCACAGTATAGGTATATATACTGATTGATTTTTACATAAATTTAATCATTTTTTCCTTGTGAAAAACTCTAACCGTTTTTCATTAGCAAAATACGATTATTCTTGGACAGAAGTGCTTTTGCGTGATACAGGAAGCTTGTGTGAGAGAACTTTTCTTTACAGAACCAACGTTGTGCAAGGACTCACGTTAAACGAAGTGATGAATTTTGATGAATATGCTTATACTTTGACTACAGTCACTACGATGAAACGACGCACAATACTATGATTCATTTGACACATGTGTGGATCTTATATAATTTAATAATTTTAGCCATTTCAATTCTTGCAACTTCAACTCTTTTTACGCAACGACGTTAAAAATTTGTAACAAAAAATTATGGTACCTATAAAGTAAACATTATAAATAAAATCAGATATTTAGAAGTCAAAAACAAAATAGTTAGCTGAAAAAATGGACTGACTGAGGAGCAACCCTATTAATTTTATGGTTGGGGTCGCCACAACTTGGAAAATGTTATCAAGGAGATCCAGTTATCCGAATCGCAGAAAAATTGATGATGCAAAATTCTATAAATGACATTTACAAACTATGAAGCAGAAATTCAATAAATAAGAAATTATCAGTTGATTCAGGAGACTCGATGTAAATAACTGACACAATGATACAGAAAAGTTGATATCTTTCCGATCTATTCTATTGTCGATTTAAACATTATTACAGCTATTGAAATTCCGTCCTGAAGGACCTCAGATTTTATGATCGTTCTCTGATTTGGTGAGTAAAACGGTTTCATAAATAAAATCTTTAAAAAAAAAGACTTATAGTTATTATTTTCTTTTATAGTTGTAAATTTTCTTTTATCGATCTCAGTTTTTGGTAGATCGCATCTGAGTAGATGAGGAAAACCTTTGCAAATTAATTTTATTAATATGACAGCATTTAGTTAATAAATTTATATTAAAAAGAAATAAGTTTTAAATACTTTTCACGAGTTTATCACCAATTTTAGTTTCCATTACGATTTTAGTATTCTCTTTCCACATTTTTCATACAGATCTCTTCACCAAGCTTTTCTGTTGATCTTTCTCAATTTATGCATTTTTTCAATCTTGTTCCATTTATTCACTTTGTTTGATTTAGAACTTGCCTTTTATTAGTTCTCTTCACAAAATCTGAATAAGTAAATAGTTTACGTTTGCTTCGTTTTCTTCATTCGTTGCTGTAGTCTCATTTGTTCTTGTTATTTGTGTAGAACTTGAATCTTTCTTAAGGTCAATCTAAGTATACGGACGGTTTAAAAAAATCATTTCCTTTTTTGACTATTTTGATATTCACGAATTCTCCGCACAGTCTTTTTAGAATTATTTTGATCATTATCTATTGATTTTATAAAAAAGGAAAAAATTAATTAATTTTATATTGATTTTTTTTAAATAATAAAATTTATTATTCATTTCATAAAAGAAATGAAAAAAAACCATACACAAATTATTTAAAAAATTTATTTTATAAATACAAAAAAGTCAATGAAAATATCAAAAAAGAATTAAAGATTGAATAATTCTGATTCTTTATCTTTAATAGGTAACTTAGGCTTCTGGAGGCTCATGCCAGTTATTTTTGTGGTTTTTGCATATTTTTGCATCTCAATCTGACCTGGCGAGGAAACCTTACTTTCGGTTATACGTAATTCTTTCAACGTGTTATTAACTCGTAAGACTTGTGCAATTTCAGAACAATTGTGTTCATTGATAATAATGTCTAACAAAATTAAAACCTCCAATCTATTATTTAGCTTCAATGCTTCCGCCAATGAAAAGAAACAAACATTGTCCATTTTAATGCCACTCAAGTTGAGCTCAATCACGGTTCGGTTATTACACAAGGATCGGATAAAGGTATTGAAAGCCATGCTTTGAATTTGAATTTTTTCTAACTTTAAAATTTTCAATTGTCTACTTTGGATAATTTTTTCCGCAAGATCTTTGCAGGCTATTATTGTAAAAATGCATCCACTGAGATCAATAGACACGAGATTATCCGGGATATTTCTAATGATTGCATGGGTAAGGCTAGGAAATACACAATCTTTAAAAGCGAACCCTTCTACACTTTTCATGTTTTTGCAAGCTTTACGGATATTAAACGCAACGTTTTGAGGAAAGTTCTCATTTTGATGATTCGACTCATCAAAGAATTCTATCGTATTTATGGACTGATTCTTTTCACATACTCTACTGAAGAAAGAACTCATCAACTCAAGTTGTTCCCAAAAGATTCTTAAAATTTTGATTGAAGTATTTTGTTGAATGGAATTTGCCAAATTTTGAAATGCTTCAGGAGTTTGACGGCTAAGGTAATTCAGTCGAATATCCAATTCTTTAATATTTTTACAGCTTAAGTCGATAATAAAGGATAGCCCTTGTAAAGTCAACACAGGAATAGTACAAGTATGTTCAATTAAAAGTCTTTCCGGAAGGGTTTGTCCAACCTTTAATGTCAAATCCTTCCTACCGTTCATTGCGGCCACGCAATCCAAACTTAATTGAAATTTCATAATATTTACAGAACGTGATTTAGCATTAGAATAATCCCCGGAATCAGAATCATTTATTAGTATCTGTAAGTTAAGGTCTATAATCTTTCTGAAAAGAGTTCTTAGGGCAGCCGTTTCAAAATCATTCCTTCGTATTCCGCAATAAAATATAATGAGCATATACATGGATTTCGTAATAGTGATGTTCTGAAAATAACTATTCGCTTCTTCCAAACCGTAAAGATCAAGACATTTTGCGGCTAGGAAGTTTTGTATGACGTCATTGTGAAAAACATATTTTGAAGTAAAATTTACATTTGATGAAGGAGCTTTTCTCAAAATACCAAATTTTGTCAATTTATCGGCCTCCTTTACGAAAGTAGTGGCTAGTCCTTGCTTTATGGACTCAAAAGACAGTTCTATCAACGTGTTGAAAATCCGATTCACTGAAAACCGACTTTCACGCTCTCTTTCGATCAACTTCATTTTAATTGATGTAAAAAAGTGTTCAAGCATTGATGACCAAGAAGTGAGGTCTATACTCAATTTTAAGTCGGTCATTAAACAGAAAAAAGAGCAATAAAGAGGAAATTGTGAATAAAATCTCAATGCTGTTAATCGCTCTTGCGAATTCGATTCAGATTCACTAACTAGCCCGAATTGCGTTTCTTCAGAAGTTTCTTTAATGTTTTTAGAATCATTTACGATCAAAGATAATCTACTACTCGTTCTCCCATTTGGTTTTGTGAATCCCATCAGTGCACCCGGAATAATACTTCCGGCACGTTGTTTACCCAGGAAAGATATTTCTGAATCTACCCAATTGGGACTTTCTTTATTTTGATTAACTAGGCCTGTATTGTGCAGTATGGGAAGTTCATCGTTTGGATTGATCTTATTCAATGGTTCTTCATTTTTGGGAGATTTACCAAATTTATTTCTGGGAATATTTTTGGACAATTTCTGCAAAAGACTTTCAAACATTTCATAGGGTCTCGGAGTTAATTTTATATATTTTTTAGTAAAATTAATAGACTCACCAGACATAAATCCTGTCAATACATATTTCTCTTGACAAAAACCTCGAATTAAGCTGGTAGCGGATGAGTTACTAAATATTATCAGTCGAGAATTGGGAAATATTGCTCCTGAAATCAGCTGTAACACTTCATCATTGATGTTATCATTGTAACCGTCGAGAATAAATAAGCAAATTTCTTGGTGTTTATCAATAACCTCCCAAAGTTCTCTTTCTGTTAATTTCATATCTGTATTAAATAACTGATCCAATAACATCCATTTTAAATTTGGTGCTGTGATTTTCAAGTCCAGATGGAAGACGAGTTTCAAATTATTGTCTTCACCAAAAATGAACGGATCATTTGCCCATTTAGATGCTAACAAATGAGAAAGGTATGATTTACCAGTACCAGAGTCACCTTCAACTATTACAGTTCGAATCGGACCTTTTTGAACTTTGTGAGTAAGTATTTCATCTACTTCTATTAGTGAGCTAAAAATAAATATCTTTATTCCACAGAAACATTAAAAAACCATTTTTCTCAATTTTAATTATAATAAGACCAAATGATTACAATTATTATTAATATTAAAAAAATAAAAACAATTTTTTAAGATCTTTTTTAGTTTTGACGTTTGTTTAGATTTGTAATTAATGATCGAATTAATACAAATTTAATATTTTTATCAGAAGCTGTTGGTGTCACTGCTCTAATAAAAATATTTCCTTAAAATTATTTTATTTTCAACATCCATATTTTTATTTTCACCTGACAATGTCTTTCTATTGTTATTTCTAGTTCTCTCATTGTCCTCGGTATTGTCATAAAACTTTTTCAAGGTTTTATAATTTTCCCCGAAAACTGTACTACCAATTCCTAAAGATCATAAAAATCATTTTTACGGTAAAAAATTTGCAATTATTTCTAACTTAGTTTATACATATTATAATTTTCAATAATTTTACACTTTGACAGTGGCCAAACAATGGGGTGGCAAACGCAACCAATGTATTAGGTAGGATAGAAAAAAAAACTATACGTATTGTAATTTTTAAAAATAGATTTTATAATTTTAAAAATAATTTTTTAATTAATTTAAATCATCATTTATTTTTAAATTCTTACTATTTTAATAAATATATTTAAACATTTTTCAAAATATTTTAATATAATTTTATGTTATTCTTTTAAATTTTTAAAAATATTTAATTAAACAAACAATTTGTAAAAACGCAATTTAAGATAAAAATAAAGAATTACTGAAATTAATAGTTATTAGATCTGAAAACCGCAAAAACAATCTACATACCTACAATTTAATATCTCAATTATTTAAACACATTTAAAATACTCGTGCTCACAGAATTTTGGAAATTAATTTTCGAACCAAATTTCACACATTTCACACTTTCGAAATATTATAAAAAAATATTTAATAAAATTTTAAAATCACACACGCCTTTATTTTATGTTTTTTATATAGCATTTAAAATTGCTCAGATCATTTTTTATTTTATTTGTTTATAGTTTATTTGTCGAGGGGGGTCGAGATACATTAAAATTGGACTGTCAGAAACTTCAAAAAGTTAACTGATCGCAAAATTTAATATAACTAATTATTTTATGATGCTTTTGTTAAAATCGTTTTTTTGCTGATAAAAAAATATTAAATGACCCACAATAGCAAGAAAATTAACATTTTCCATATTTTTCTTTTAATTAGCATGTTTATTGCTTCTTTTCTAAATTTTGTTTAAGTGCGCAAAACGATATTTTCTTAATTAAGGATCGCCTCAAAAATTAAGAAAAGAAAACACGAAAGAGCTTTTTCAATACGATACCCACAAAGTCATGAATATTTTATTTACTATCTATATTCACTATGATATTTTATACATATATTTTTATTTTTTGTTTCCATTTTACATATTAAAAGATCCGCCATTGATCAAGTTAAGATATTTAAATTATCTTGTGTTTAAATAATTAGTTATGTTGGAACTTTTATAAAATAAATATTGATGGAATTAAATTCTTTTAAAAATGAGTTGAATTGTTGAACAGATTTGGAGCAAGAAGATGATGAAAGATTTTCAGCATTTGAAATTCGAGTAAGAAAATTTTTAACTGAAGTTCTGAATTCAGGGCAAAAAGAAGAAGATATTGTTCAGGATCTCATTAGAAATAAAGTTCGCGATACAAGACTGAGAGAAATATTACTGGCAAAGCCAAAACCAAAATTGAAGAAACGAGAGCATTGGCAAAGATTTTTGAAAGTAACAAAAATGAAAGCAATAAAACAGAACATGTCAAACTTATGGGTTAAAGAACATATGCAAACGTGACTGAGAGAGTCCAGATGAGACCCCAGCAAAATACTCAATATATCAGATCCACACCAGCACAAAGAAGATTATCAAGAGAACCATTCAATTACAATGAACCAAGAAGAGACGAATATTCTAGACGCGAATCAGGACGACTCGCAGAAGACTACCATGGGCGTCGAGAACAATTCCAAAGAGAACAATCTTTTAGAAACGATAGAATTTCATATGGATTTAAAAGAAAGCTGCCAACAATTTACTATGAAAAACATTTGAAAAAGATTATATAACGAAAGCAGAGAACTTCCACATTCACCGGTTCCAAAATTAACAGTAGGTGATTGTTTTTGTTGTGGTGAAAGGGGACATAAAAGATATGAGTGCCCACTTGGAAATAAATGCCTAATATGTGGCAAGGAGGGTCGTGGGTTTCAAGACTGTTTTTCATTACAGAAAGATGTTCCCCGATGACATCAAAGAAAAAAAACATCAAAGACGAAAAAACATCAGTTTCATTTCGTCAGTGGAGTCAAGACAATAAATTGTGGATTAAGAAAAGAGCACCTAAAAGAAGAGGCAGAAGAAGCGATGTATCAGACGAAAGATGGAAAAAGTTGGAGTAAAATAATTTTGAATAGTACAGAATGGGATTCGGGAGCGTCAGTAACAGTCATGAGCAAGAATTTGTGAGAGAAAATAGGCAAAGCAGATCTTCAACGTAGTGCTATACTATATATACGAAGTATTTTCTACTAGAGGAGAAGAATCAATTGGATGTATGACTATACCAGTCATATGGAATCAGGTGACCAAAATTATTACAGTAGTGGTTGTAAAAGAGATTTATCCAGAATTCATCGGTGGAATTGATACAATGCGAGAGTTCGGAGTAAAGTTAATGAAGATCAATAATATAGAAACTACATTTATAAATAAAATTCACACCGATAAAGAAAATGAATAAGCAAAGCTATGATAGCGTTGACAAGTGAGAAGAACAAAGAAATTGAAGAAATGATCAAGAAATACGGTGGAATTTTCATGGCATCAAAATTTGATCTGGGATTTATTAATTTAGTAAGACACGAGATGCGGACGTCAGGAGGTAAGAATTGAAGACCTGATAAAAAAATTAATAAAAGCAAAAGTAATTTGGCGTTGTATGAGTAACAGCTCCTGCGACTTTTCAGCGTTTAATGCACACAGTATTGGAAGGAATGCTATTCAAAGGAGTAGTTGTTTACTTAGATGATATTTTGATATATGGGAAAAGCAAAAAAGATTATGATGAGCTGCTGGAAGAAATATTTAAAAAAATTCAAATGGCAGGGTTGAAGATAAATCCAGAAAAATGCTAATTCAATAAAACAGAACTGTGCTTCCTTGGGCATACAGTTAATGGTGAGAGTATTCAAACAAACAGAAAGAAAGTTGAAGAAATTGAGAAAGTAGAAGTACCAAAATGTTCAAAACAGTTAAGATCATTTCTCGGATTAACGAACTACTACAGAAGATTCACCAAAGACTATGCCAGAATCGCAGAACCATTATATGCAGCAACAACTGGATGTGACAAAGACATAATTTGGACTAAAGAATGTAATGAAAGTTTCCAAGAACAGAACGACAGGTTGTGAGAGGCACACATTCTCGATTATCCAAGAGAAGGTAGAACATTTATCTTAGACACAAACGCTAGCTTTGGGGCTATTGGGTCGGTTTTGAGCCAAGTTAAAGAAGATGGAGAGAAATCTGTTATAGCTTATGGTTCCAGACATATGACAGCGTATGAAAAATGCTACTGAGTAACGAGGAAAGAACTGCTCGCTGGACATGAATATGTTATGCATTTTAGAGAATATCTTTTCAGGAAAAGGTTCATAATTTTACCAATCACAAAGAATTGATGTTCATAAACACTACAAAAACGCCAATCAGTCCACAATTTCAAATATGGCTAGCTAATCTGGTTGAATATGATTTTGAATTGAAATACATGAAAGAGGAACAACACTCGAATGCAGATGGGTTATCAAGATTGAAAGGTATGATTTGCACCCAGTGTCAAACAAGGCATGAAGAGGCTAAAGAAGGAAAATCAAAGATCATATATATACTCTATCCAAAGAACAGAGGCTATGGAAAAAGTATTGGAGCAGCAGCAAAAGGATATCAAATTTCAAGAGCTACGAGATATGTTAGAAAATGGAAATGTACAGACGAATAAAAATTGTTTTCCATTCAACGTAAAAAATATACGATTTGATGGAGGATTATTAACATTAGGAAAGAACAACAATGTCTTAATTTTAGTCCCAGAAACCTTTGCAGGCTTATTAACAACAACCTTACAACAAGAATTATGCCATATTGAAGTTAAGAAACTATTCCATTATATAGAAAAGATATTTTACTGGCCGAAGATACATGAGACAATTCAGCTTTGTCTACGATGTTGTGATATCTGTTCTAAGAGGAAGACTGATCAGACAAGAACCAAGGAAATATTTTTTATCCCAGATATAGCTCTGAATTCTTAGAACAAATGTTATGGATATAGTCTATATGAAGAGAAGTACTATAAAAAATATATGTTAGTAATGGTCGATCGTTTTAGTAAACTGATTTCTTTTACCACAATAACGAAGCAAGACGAATGAACAATTTTCAAGGCAATACTTAACAATTAGATCTATCGTTTTGTAAAACCACAAAGCGTATTGGCAGACAGAGGCCGGGATTTTGAAGGAAATCTTTAAAGGAAAGATTACAGAAACTCGGTATCAATCAGGAATGCAGCTCATCTTACCAGCATCAATCAAACGGATTAGCTGAAAGAGCCATAAGAACGGTAAGAGATCAAATTACATCGACATTTGTAGGCCGGTGTGAAGAGAAGGATAAATAGCAGTCGGCATAGCGCGACGGGCTTTTCACCATTTGATATAATTTATGGGCGAAGTGTTAATTTACACTCAAATTTGAAGCAAGCAGATATCTCTATAGGAGAATTGATGAGTTCTATAGGAGAAACATAACTCAGATAAAGCTGCAGATTATATGAGAGCTATGGACACAAAAAAAGAGGCGCTCGTGTTTTTGAGGTGTGGGAGGAGGTATTATTGTGCAAGGAACCACATAACAGACACAAAGATGATTTGCAGTACGAAGACCCATTCAAAATCGTCAGATATTTATCTCCGCATCGAGTTGAACTTCATTCCCAAGATGGAACGAAAAAAAGAAGAATCGAGTGGCTGAAGAAGTGGAGAACATTTTAAGAAGGGGAGAGTTAAGATATTTAAATTATCTTGTGTTTAAATAATTAGTTATGTTGGAACTTTTATAAAATAAATATTGATGGAATTAAATTCTTTTAAAAATGAGTTGGACTTAACTGATCATTCTCTATTACTTACATCCAATTTTTTTTCAAATAGAGCTTTGAAATATAATATTTTGAATTTATTGTGCAAATGCAACATTCTAAGTAAAAATAATTTCTCAAAATAATAAAATCAAATTAATTATTTTGCAATTGAATAATAATAATTTAAAATAGGAATAATAAGTAAATTTTTATTCTGTAAACTAGTTCAAATTATTATTCTTCTATTCTAAATCAATAAACATGCTTTTATTATTTTAAGAGAAAATTATTATTATTATTTATTACTGGGATAGTCAAATTTTTGGGACCTTTAGCCACTTGAAGTTTCATAAAATTTTTGAGGGCCGGTTACAAATGTTTTGACGCCAAATGTTTTAAGCGCCAAACATGGTTTAACCGAATCAAACAAATAAAATGATCGTATGCAAATATAAACAAAAACAAGATCCAAATTTGTTTAGCTATCTGCTATGATTTTTGATGCCGGTCACAATGCGTGTGAGAGCCGGATCTGGCCCACGGGCTCTATTTTGTCTACCTCTGATATAATACATTGTTATTAGATTGCTTATGTTATTTTTATTTACCTATAATAACAATTTAAAAAACCATAAGCAAATTATTGCAATTTCAATTGTACTTACCTTAAAATTTCAATTATTTTTGAATACTAATATATATGTTTGAAAAATAATAATAAAAAATAATTCCTCTTCAAATATTTTTCCGTTGTATTTTACAAACTCAGAATAAACTCAGTTTTATGACATTTTTTGTTTTAATAAGCCATATATAATACTATGATTACTTTCTTTTAATATTTAATTTACAGTTTAATATCAAAAAATAAATGACCAAAGAAGTTATTTAAATTTTAAATATTCATATTAGTGGAGAAAGTCTTAGACAGACAATTTCTGAATTTGATAGATATCGTACAACAATCAAAAAGAAAAGGTCAAAGCAACATTCAATCAAGCTACTAGGTCGTTTAAAAATTTTAAATAAATTTAAAATATTGAATTTGAAGAGGGTAAATATTCAAGATCTCTTGACTTTGACTAATTGAGTACTCAGTGTAGCAAAGCAGAATTTGATTGAATTTTCACAACGATGTCTATTTTAGGTCTGACACTATTGAATAAAACTGAATCTAGATTTTGTCAGTAAGATTAAATGTTAAACTTAGGTCATTTTTTATAATTTGTTCTCTGGAAAGCAAGATCTTTTTTTACGTGTCTGTACACTCCATAATTGCTAGATGTAAGTTCTTTTTCAATGAACTAGAAATGAGAAAATGTATTTTAAGCTGTACGTACAATCCGAAAGGATACTGTCTTTATTGTCTTTCTAAGATTACTTTATTCCATGAACGCCAACGAATAAGTCAATTTCATAAAATAGTCATAGCAATTTGATATATTATATAAAATACAATATAAATCATACCCATTGATATCTAAAACTTGGAGTGGACAATAAAATGATTGAAGATTTACAAAAGACTCAGGATACCACAATACTGGATTCCACTGATTGTAAATTTTTATGTAATAATTGGTAAGATACGTTTGACAATATGATACGCCTTCTAGAAATCATAAAACAATTCAAATACACGATTGAAATTGGAGATTCAAAAATAATTCAAAGTTCTATTCAAATATAATTTCTAAAAACAATATTAAAAAGATTATTATAACATGAGTAAACCACGGACCTTCTTTCCAACTTGCTCACCTTCAAACGGTGAACACAGAAAAAATTTGTAATTTTCAAATTTGAAAAAGGATCTTTATTTAAAAAAAAGTATTGAATGACTACAAAGACTCTTTTTATAATTACATTTAATGCAAAACCTAAAAATAGGGACTTAAAATAGTAAACTTAAATGGTAAAATGTAATGTAATGTCTTTAGGAGAATATTTTTTTTGATTTTTACCCTAACACTGAAGTTCTTTACTAAATGCATCAGAAAAATAATAGTTTAAAACATCAAAAATTTTACAGCAGAGAAAAAATATTTGGTTAACTTTTCTGTAGGAATGATCATTTGACCCACAGCTATGGACATTTTTTTAATTTACACCAAATTTTCAAAATTTACACTCAATTTGATTGACATTTTACAATTTGCGAAGTTTTCTACTCAACAGATTTTGTTTAGTTCAGTATTAGCATTTCTTACAAGTTTTTGCCTTTATCATTCGACAATTGACAATGTCTAAAATGTATAAAAACATATTCAGTATTGAAAATAATTTTAAAACTATTTTTCATTTATAAATTTTAATATTTTACTACATGATTGTTAATAATTTAATCTTTATACTTTATTTATCATATGTAACTTTATCATATGTATGTAATAATTTAAATAGTGTAACAAATTATTTACATGACTCCAAACGTCCCATAATACTACTACTACTATGATTAATAATAATAATAATAATAATAATAATAATAATAATAATAATAATAATAATAATAATAATAATAATAATAATAATAATAATAATAATAATAATAATAATAATAATAATAATAATAATAATAATAATAATAATAATAATAATAATAATAATAATAATAATAATAATAATAATAATAATAATAATAATAATGATAATAATAATAATAATAATAATAATAATAATAATTACTACAAATTCTCAAAAATTCATCAATTTTATTGATCATTAGAATAAAAATTTAGTCTCTATTTTACTGATTACAACTATTTAAAATGATTGAACAACTAAATGCTAATGATGTTTGTGAGGAGTTTTCAGCAGAGAATTGAATAATTCGAATGATTTGCCAAAATGATTAAAAATGAATTTAAATAATTAAAAAACATAAAATCAGTTTTCCATTAGTAAGATGTTTAAAATTATAATTAATAAATTTTTGAATTTAGTAATAAAATCTTCAAATTAGATGTGCATAAATAACCTCGATTAAAATTTTAAATATGAAATTCTTTTTAATTCAAGCGATTTATTAAATAATTTAAAGTAAATTTAAAATAGTGTTTTTTAATATTTAATAAAATATTTAAGAAATATTAAATTTAGTAATGAATTTTAAAAAACAGATGTACTTAATTAACTTTGATTAAAATTTTAAATATTACATTTCTCTGATTGATTTTAAATTGTTTTGTTCAATGCTTAAACGTTTATTTAAATATCAAACAATATTTAATCATTAATACATTTTTGGAATATGAGTTCTTTTAATGAAAATGTTTTTGAGGATAAAATAGAAGATGTTTTTGCAACTTCTAACAATGTTAGTTATGACAATTTGAAAAATAATATCTATAGAAATATGAATTTACGATTACCCAACTTCTGTTTTTTATTTAAATTACGCTTTTTTTAATATAAATTAGTTAAATTATGTAATTCTCTATCATTAGTACTCTATGGAATGATGAATAAATCTGATATCAACCCATTTATAATTATATGATACAAACGATTATTTTCTCATTTTTATTCAAATATATAATAAAATATAGCATTTTAAAGAATTTTTGTAACGAGAATTTCAAATCAAAACATTAATATTTGCATTCATGTAATTATGTTAACAGCAAAATTATATGCAACATTATAATAAACATGATAGAACTTGAAAAAGTAATAATTAAGAAACACTTAAAGCAAGAAAACTTTAATTTCAAAGAAAAGATGAGATAAGTCACATATTTTGAAGTCACAAAAATATTAGTTGGATGAGTAATAATAATAAAGTAATAATAATAATAATAAAAAAAAAAAAAAAAAAAAAAAAAAAAAAAAAAAAAAAAAAAAAAAAAAAAAAAAAAAAAAAAAATAATAATAATAATAATAATAATAATAATAATAATAATAATAATAATAATAATAATAATAATAATAATAATAATAATAATAATAATAATAATAATAATAATAATAATAATAATAATAATAATAATAATAATAATAATAATAATAATAATAATTTACCTGGTTTGTTAGCGAGAATTTCCTGTTTCATGTGTTGATATTCCTCATAAATATTTAGATAAAGTTCAAAATATCTGCTTTTTAAAGCATTTAAAAATTCCATAAAAGCTTGACCATTTTTCAAAACAAGAACATCTAACAAAAAACTCATTTGATCTGAACTGTTCAGACTGCTAAAAATTTCTCCACTTTCTTCAATGTTAAGGACCTTTTTTGTTAGTAGTTGATCAATCATTGAATCAGGTCTAACTTCCGATATTAATCTAGGATGGAACTTTCTTAATATTTCTTTTTCTTCTTCGGCTATTCCTGAAAAAAATTCAATTTGCATATTAAAATAAAAGTAATTATACTAAAATTATTTTCCTTATTTATTGGAGGCTAATATAAATTAGGAAAATAAGTTTATTGTAAATTAGTATTTAACAAATATAGTATTTAAATAAATATTGTTAGAGCCTATACTTTATATAGTCAAGTCAGACTAGTGAATAAAATTAATAATAATAATAATAATAATAATAATAATAATAATAATAATAATAATAATAATAATAATAATAATAATAATAATAATAATAATAATAATAATAATAATAATAATAATAATAATAATAATAATAATAATAAATAATAATAATAATAATAATAATAATAATAATAATAATAATAATAATAATAATAATAATAATAATAATAAAAATAATAAATATAGTATTAAATTTCTTCCATCGCTGTATTGCCTACAATAGTTCCGGAACTTGAGCGATTCACAGAGGTTTCTCTGTAAGGAAGAAGTTGTTGAAATGATTTCTATGCAACCGTTAGCTACAGCAAAAGAAATTAATAAAACGATTAATAATCACATGGGACGCCCACAACGGTTTATTGCTATAAAACTTGGAATTATTTTTATTAATTTCATTACCAGATAGCTTTTAGTAAATTATTCTGACAGTTGTTTATTTGAAAGTTTAAATTTTTAATGTTTTGAACAAGAAAAATTTAGATACCAATTTAAAAGCATATTTACCATATTTAATATCGGACCATTTGGAGTTTGTTTTATTCAAATCGGCGTTCTGATTTTCCGCAAAATTAGTTCCAAATATTGATGGCTTCTGTCGTCTAATTTTCCTGGAGGACGTTTCTCTCATATTTATAGGTTTTTGGAGTACTGGAATTTCATATTGTCTATTTTCTCTAGACTTTTCGAGAGTATTTTCTAACTTGAATATCTGAATATATGGCAAGAAATATTTTTAATTATTTTTTAAAGTTTAATAACTTTAAAAATTTTATAGCAGGATCCTCTGACACTAAAAAGCTAGAAAAAAATAGTTTATTTAGAAAACTTCTAGGACTTTGTCTGAAACTAGGCGCCGAGTCTACGGTTACCGGCCTTAATGTAAATCGTCTACAGACCTTCGACATAACTTTTATTCTTTATTTTTAATCAATTATTTGTTATTTTTAGTGGTTTTTGGTTCTCTGAATAGGGATTGACAATAGCCCCCTAATCAGTTTTATAAACGCTATTAGTGTTTAGTGTACCGTAAAATTAATTTTTTAATTGATATGATGAAGTTCGGTTTAAACTTCAATATACTCTCTTGATTTCATTCAGCCTTATAATTCTTTTTAATAATATTAAAAAACATCCCAAATTTTGAATTATATACATTTTTAAACAAAACTGTTCAGTAAAGTCTGAAATTAATTTTTAATGTAATTTTTAAAGATTATAAATAAAATTTAAGTTGTATGTAACTTGTATGAAATGTAGAAAAATGATTCAGAAAATTTGGTTACGGAAAGTCTCATCTCACCAAAGACAACATTTGAAATATCTCGAATATACTTCTTACAATCATTTATCCTCTTATTTATAGTAATCCTCTTATTTATAGTAAAGTCTCATCTCACCAAAGACAAAATTTTAACTATCTCGAATATACTTCTTACAATCATTTATCCTCTTATTTGTAGTAATTCATCATTATTTGATGAAACTAGAATATTAAAATCTACTTGCATAAGTTCATCTAATTCAGGGTGGGGAACCTGTGGCCTTTTGAAATATTCTTTGCGGCCTTTTCACATAGTTTGTATTTTATTAGAAATTTCAATTGAACTTCTTTTTGTGAAAATTTTTGAAATAATTATTAATACTAATAATATTTTTCAAATATTTTTTCGGTTACTTTCCTATAAGATAAACACAGTAGGATTCGTTTTGTGGGAAAACACGGTTGCAGAGCAACTGCAAATGATTTAGTTTAATTTCATAATCAATCGGAGTTAATATTATTTATAGTTTAAAATTTTGCATTTACCGTGTATTTAATCATCAAGTAAGTACATTTAATTAATTTGTGATAATTATATCTAATTATAATTCTTTTTATTAAAAGCATATGTATGAATACCACTTTTTATTTTATGTTATCAACTTATAAACCATGTCAAAAAAACTTACAAGAAAACTGTATGAGGAAAAACAGATCCTTTAATGAAAAATGGGAAATCCAATATTATCTTATTTCTATAAAAGACAAAAAGTTTTGTTTACTATGCAATTCTGTACTAACAACATTAAAAAAATACAATCAGTATTATTTATCTCACAAAGACCAACTATGTTCAACTAGAAAGAGAAGCTCGAAAATCTGTACTTCTAAAAATGAAAAAAGAAAAACAGGATCAAACACAAGCTTTCAGTGATTACAGTAAGCAAGGAACCGCTGCAACTGATGTTACGTTCAAAATAGCTTATTTACTTGGAAAAAGAGGAAAACCATTTAGTGATGTGGAAATGATAAAAGAGTGTATTGTTGAAGCAGTAGGATGCTTAGATCTTGAGAAAGTTGATAAATATAAACAACTAGATCTTTCAAGACGGACTATAACTGATGGATAGAACGGATTAGCTTATAATGTGATAGAACAGCTTCGCACAATAATTCAAAATAAGGAGGTATATTTTTCAATAGCGCTGGATGAATCCACTGATAACACTAATTCGGCTGAAATATTATATTTTATTGGTGCTATAACTGAAGGTTTTCAGTGCTATGAGGAACTACTGGCTTTGGGCACACTTACCGGAAGAACTCTCGGAATTGATATCCATGATAATTTTAAAGAAAAATGTCATGAAGTAGAACTAAAGCTTGATAATCTGGTGAGTGTATGCACTGATGGTGCACCTTCCATGAAACGGAAAAGAGAAGATTTCATTTCATTATAAAATAAGGACAATGCAAATTTAAAATCATAAGTCTTATTTCATTGCATATTGCATCAACAAAATCTTTGTGCTAAATCCACCTCTTTAAGCAATACTGTAGAAAAAATTATTTTAATTGTCAATTTCATCAGAGCAAATGCAACACGACATCGCCAATTTCAAAACCTTCTTATGTTCGATGATGATACGTACAGTGTAGATTTGCCATATCATTGCAAAGTTCGATGATTATCAAGAGGACATGTTTTATTAAAAGTTATATCATTGCGAGAACAAATTATAAGATTTTATGCGGAACAAAAACACAAATGCGAATTACTAGATGAAATTTTTTGCAGAAATACTGCATTTTGTGTGATATTATGATAAAGCAGAATGATTTAAATATTTCTTTGCAAGGTAAAACAAAACATGTTATAATATGTGGCAAAAAATTCAGGCTTTATTATTTTTCAAAACTATTTTCTCTCAATCAGAAATTTCTGAAGAGTATTTTCCGCAATTAGCAAAAGTATTAAATGAACAGAAATCTCGAATTGCAACATTTCATGATTATATTGCTGTTTTGGACTCATTAATTGAAGAATATACTGAATGGTTTTCTGGCTTTAAAGAAAATAGTATCACAATGGAATTAGCATTTGAACCACATCTGGTTAATATTACAAAGGCGCCTAGCAAACTACAGATGAAATTGTTTGAGTTCTGTGAAGATAATATTGTAAAATCCCTTTTGATGCAAAGAAAGATCCTTTTGAAATATGGAAAAATGCCACTGAATACCCATGTTTACGTCAACATGCTCGTCGACTGCTGTTTTGCTTTGGACCTATTTACTGTTGCGAATCAAATTTTTCATATCTAACACAAATTAAGGACACAGATAACTGATGGTCATTTGGAAGACCAAGCTCGAACTTACTAAGTTTGAACTACTAAACAATTACTTACAAGTTACTAACCTAATATCCAATTACTTTCCAATAAAAAACAGGCACAAAATTGGTTATCTTGGTCTTAGTTTATTTTATTTTAATATTATATCATTTTTTAAAAATGATAATATCATAATTTTATTTTATATTGTGGAATATACATGTTTTTTAACTGAATAATGAGTGAGATATAATAAAATTGCAATTAGAAAAATTATTTTTATTTTTTGTACTAGTACTAGAATAAGCTGG
Organism: Schmidtea mediterranea; assembly: GCA_022537955.1. NCBI lineage: Eukaryota > Metazoa > Platyhelminthes > Tricladida > Dugesiidae > Schmidtea > Schmidtea mediterranea. Next base: position 300,605,560 of record CM039679.1, on the reverse strand, counting down.
TAATATATTACACAGAAAAGAATAAGCTTATATGTAGGCGGCCTGCTTACTATTTTCGAAATTTAAATTGGCCATTCATGGTGAAAAGGTTCCTCATCCCTGATCTAATTCATTATAAGCGTAATCGTGTTAGTATTGATTCATAGTGAATTCAGTAATATCTTGGCCATAACTCAGACAAAATATTTTTATTATTATTTATAATTTAATCTGTATATATTACTTTTAATTTGTAAGTAGATTATTTTTATCAGAATTGATAAGTGTGACCCATATATAATTACTTTATTACGTATGCTAAGGAAAAAAATTATTATTGCGCATAATATAAGTTACTTTTGAAATAATTTCTCAAAAATGTTTTTCAAAAAAATTCAATAAAACTTTTATAACCTTTTCTTCTGTTTTATGCCATAATTTGAAATATTCAAACGCGTTGTTTTCATCAACATTACTAAGTTCGTAATGTCTGAAGTTTTCAATCTTTTCTGTCAATGAATTATTTCCAAAGTGAGATAATATTGGAATAAGAAGCTCCAGATTTGACTGATAGGTCTAAATAATAAACAAATTACATAATATATTAGACAATCTTTTCTATACTAAAGTTGTGTATAAATAATTTTTTATTTTTATTTTATAAAAACTTGGTAAAGCTGATGCAATTGGGACAGAATCCCTAGAGTAAAACCTCGATTATTCAACATTCAGTTTATCCGACGTAAACATAAAGCTATTTTAACGCAGCATAATAAATATTTGCTTATTTATTTTTTAATTTTACTTGTCCATGTATCAATGAAAAGAGAAATAATTTGAACGTTTTTAGCTTATTCTGATGAACAAATACAAATTATTTTATATTTGTTCTGAACCAACAGACCAGATTGTAACGATAAACAAAGTTTTACTGCAGTTAAATTCGAGAAGTTACATTAGCTATGTTTCAACAGCATTTAAAAAACAATATTTTATTTAGGTGTATAAACCGACATTATTTGTATTCCGATTTTTACCACTGCCCACTGCTAAATCTAGACCTATACAATGATTCTTAAGGTACCCTCACTCGTTGTCTTTAATAAAGGAACATAGTAAAGAACATATCAAATAGAATAATGAGCTTCATCTGTTTAAATCTTTGTTCTTTTTAAATTATCCATTAAAACGCAAGCTTTAAAAATATATTATAAAAATTTTTTATATTTGTGCATGATTCCATTTCTTTATAATTAAATAATTTTTGTTTTAATACATGTAATATATGTATTAATTTGTGTTTATTTATTAATGTAATATTTTTATTTAAAAAGAATTTTATATTTTATTATAAAAATATTTTCACATAAACTCTTTTCTTAAGCGCGTGCCGCAGAGAAGCACCCAAGCAATCTTTACTAAATCATCAAATTGACAGATTTGAATAATCCAAAACTCTTACATTAGAATCCATTTTTGTAGCATTTGCAATTTGCTTTCTGATCCATTGAAACTTCACCAAAAGTGCCCCAGTACTATTATCAGAAGATACAGGAGGATGCAGCCAACCATTTGGTTCTGGTCGGCTAATAATGCCAGTATACTTGAGGATTAAAACTAAAAGACTGAGATCAGAAGGCGGAAATAGAATAGACTTCTTTTCAATAGAATACAACGAATTCCATTGAACATCAGTTAAGATACCCCGACACTTCAACCGTCGCAAACTGAGATGTATCTAAATATTAAAAAAAAAATTATTAATTATGTTTGAATTTTACTTTCGGCTGTCTTAGCCAATCTATATAGTTCTCGTTTTTTAAGCAACTATTTTCAATGTAATTTTGAAATGCCAAAATCCCGAAATTTGTAATAAAATAGCATAACCTGCTAAATTCGGAAAATGTTTCATTGTCTAAATTGAATAAGATCTCGTCCGGCAACAGAACAGATATCTAAACATAATTCCAACATATATTTAATTTAGAAAAAGAAGTTATTTTTTAATTTAATAATAAAAAAACAATAAAATAAATTATTAGAAAATAATTCTAAAGGAATGTAAAAATAATATAATTTATTTTTTAATTTAATCATAAAAAAACAATAAAATAAATCATTAGAAAATAATTCTAAAGGAATGTAAAAATAATATAATAATGTCTAATTTATTATAACAGTAAAACCTCGGTTGGGAATAATCACCTTTTCCCACCCCTAATTTTTAAAGTAACAAATATAAAACTTTTTCAAAAACAAAATCTAAATATAACAGGGGTCCTTAAAATAAGTTCCATGCGATAGTTTTTTATGGCCTACTCATATACATATACGGCTGAACTCAAGAAAAAGTTTTGTATGGCCATCTTCTTAAAAACATTGGGGACCTCTGTGTTTTGACAAATTTGTTATTACCGGTTTCAAATCGGCGATTTTACGAAGATTGATAAAGTTTTTCTATGATCGCCTCCAAATTCAAATATACAACTACAGATGTATTTACTGTTAAACAGGATAAACTTTTAAGTAGTTTTCATGTGTAATATATTTCGGGAAAGAAATTTTGTTTAATTATTAAACTGTAACTGGATATTAATTTGAATTATTTAAATAAAAAAATTTAAAATTTATTATTAATATTTGGTATGAGATATTTTTATTTTAAAATAAACATGTTTTTAAAATTGAAAATTATACTTTATCATTTAAAGATTATATTTGGAATTAAATTTGTTTGAATAAAGTAAGCAGTTAACAAAAAATTGAAAAGGGCTAAAATTATGAATAGTTGGTGTGTATATATATTTTTGAAGATATTTAAAAATCGTGTTAATGTAAATATATGTTTTTATCTTTCAACCATTTTTGTTTCTAACCAATATGTTCATATTTACAAGACCAAATATGTAAAACATGATTGCACTTAAAATAAACATCCATACCGTATAATTTTTAACCTCTACCAGTTTTAAAAAATTTTAAAAAAAAAATCTTATAATAGGATTATACCTAGTATGTCGAAATATAATGTGGGAAGAGTTTTTTTATTGGTGTTTTCTTTTATTTAAATCGCTGCCAAATTTATTAATTTATTTCTTTAATTATTAATATTTATTATTATTATTATTTACGGCTGTAAAATTCCTAAATTGGATTCAACAGATTAGAATCATCATCCAAAAGATCAACCAACTGTTTCCGCTTTACAATCATCTGAAGGTGGCAGTGAAACCGATTTTGTTTATAAAGAATAAATTAACAAAGACTTTAAATGGTTTTCGGAATCATAAAAAACACTTGTTTATTGATTCTTCAACAATAAATCTTAAAGGCTTCCCAATTTAGACAAACAATCTCCTTGTGTGTCCAAATGTTAAAGAAGATTATTCAAAAAGTATTGGAACCTATCGACTGCTATTCTTATGGCTGGTTCATTATGTGTAACTTGAAAGTTTTAACCTTCATCATTTGATTAAAGCTGAATATGTCAAATATCCTCGCTTTAATTGCATGTTAAATTCCAGACAACATGAGCTGTATAATATTTCCACTCATACATGGCGGTACGTGTTGATTTTGATAACGATACATTAATAACTATTAAAAGAATTCAGTGTGAAGTTTTATCAGCGAATCAAACTGAAGACATGATTGTCAAGAATATAATTATCAGACATATGTACTCTGATAAAGTGAATGAATCAATAGCAAGATATTCAGATATCTCTTTGACAGAAATTGAGAAATTAAACCAGAATTTCGAAAATATTATGCATACTGAAGACAGGCAACATGTTTGCATTTGCAGATGTTAGTAAACAACCATCATATGCATCGGTAACAAGAAAAAATGTATTAATGAGACAAAACGTTCATTCAGTGATTAGACCACTCGTTTTAAAGACTAGCAGATTTTCCCGTCCACAAAGAAATCTCGAAAATTATAATAGGAAACAACGTGACTACTAAATTGGCCATTCTTAGAGACCCAATAGATCCATGATATGCTTATATCATGTCTATAACAGGGCACAAGGATTACCGAAACCAGAATATAAACCTTTACAACATGGTCACTGTCACTGTTGTGGTAAATCAGGACATATCCGGAATAGTTATCCTTTAAATAATTGCTGTTTTAAATAACTGCTATTTGGTCTTAATAATTGATCAGTTCAGGAAGATGCTTTAGCTTAACACCTACTGAGAAGCAAGATGAGAAGACCATATGTAAAATACTCTTACTCAACTAGATATACAAATTCGGTAGACCAAATTACATAGTTGCAGATAGAGGTAAGTTCTTCAAGGGAAGTCAGATCATAAGCTTACTGAATACTTATATATTGAATGGGTATTTACCTCTCCATTCGATCACAAGTCTAATGGTTTGGCGGAATGGGTCATAAGAAAATTTTGACCTATGATCCTGACATTTTAAATGACGGGAAAACTGCAGGTTGTTGGGAAGATATTATGCAAAATATTGAATATTCATTAAACTCAACAATACAAATTCTACAGAATTTTCGCCAATGGAAATACTATTTAGAAGGAAGGTTAACATACATTGGAAGAATGCATTCATAGATCTGAATCAAGAACAAGAATTGTTAAAGTCACAGGAGTAACTTTATGATAGCTGCAGATGAAATGAGATCAATAAATGCTGACAAGAAAGTACATCTGCATTTCGAGGTATGTCAGGAAGTTATAGTAAAAATTTACCCATAAAAGATATCAAAGAATGGTAATTTGTTTGAGGGCCCTATCAAGATCGTTGGTTTTCCGACAGAACACCAAGTTAAACTAGAATACCAAGATGGAAAGAAATACAGAAGAATTGAATAGCTGAAGGAGTATCACAGTTCTTGAAGAGGAAAGTAACGATATTTGAAACGACGTTGCTGTAATCCATAACCATGCAGAGCTCTTAGAACCAAGCAGCAGCGATTTTTCAGAGAAGGAAGATGACAACCAATTCTTTCCAGTGCCGATTAAATCGACATGAATTCTGACCAAACGACGTCGCTTGAAAGCTATTGATGTTGTCTCTTTATTTTATATTTAATTATACCTTCATCTGTCACTCGGGTCTATTTTTACCAAAAGAAAAAAAATCCTTTTTTCGTATTGAATCAATGTAAAATTTTTTTAAAAAATTTATTAACAATATATTAACAAAAAAATATAAAATATAATTATTTTTAAATGTTTCCATGTATAAGACTATTCTAACCCCCAGAGACTTTAGAGTTACTTTTAGAGGGACTAATGATGGTTAAATATACATAATTCTAACTAAAACAAATTTTAAGGTATTTATGATATTTTAAACTAAATTGTACACCAGAAAATTAAGAAAATAAATATTCTGTATTTAAATAATTTTACCATTTTTTGTTGTAAAATATTCCTTAATTTATAAGATTTAGAATTAATTTTTATTTATAAATCCAAATTAAAACTTGAATTACCTTCACAGCTTTATTGCGCCCCGCCAAAGATAGCATGTGTGATAGTGATAGAATTGTCAAATTGAAAGTAAAAATATTCCAACAAATATTTTATAAAAATTTAACAGATGAACGATTCATATATAATTATTATTACAGTATAAAGTATGGTTAAAATTAATGAGATGATTTATGATCAAATTGTTTTATTGCTGAAACACTGGTTGCCAAGCTATTAAAACAAGGATCAAATGAAGCGTTAAACTTTTGTAACTGTTTGAAAATATATTTGTTTTGTAGTAAGATTTGATCAAATGTGCTTCAACTACAATTGCCAAAGAAGACATCGAAATAATTATTTTTGTTATTAAAATTACGTTTAAATTCAGTTATTTCTACCGAAACAGTGAGTAATATACATTTTAAGAGCCATGATTTTACAGCTTTGATAATAAGTAATATGATGTGAGCCATATAGACCACACAAAATATTTTGGCACAATAAGTTTATATATGAAACTTTCATGATCATTTATTTATCTTGATAACTAATGTAATTGAATTACTATTAAATACGATATTTAATAAATATAGCATAAATTTAAACAAACAAAATTAATAAAAAATAGAGAAAGTTTATAAAAATATTAAAACCAAAGATTTTTAAAATAAGCCAATAAAAAAATTCTAAATACAATTAGGAATGTATTTTTATCGAAAAATATAAACTTCATAAACGAATATATAAAAAAGAAAGTGATTGTGTTTTATTAAATTAATTATCTTTTTCAAGTTCTTCGTTTTCATATTGAAAAAGAGTTTTATATAGAGTCAAAAATAAAAAGCTTTGAAATAATAAAGAATAAAAATAAATATATATTCTAAATTATTTATCATTTTAAAATTCCTCAACATCATCTTGATCCATTTTGTCAAGGTCCACATTTGATGTCGAGCCTTCATTTGTGTCCATCTCATCTGTTTCAACATTATCTTCGAGAGACATTCGAGTGGCATATGCAATCTGCTCTTCTTCAGTCATGGATTCAAAATTTACCTCACCAGAAATATTATTATTCAATGAAGCAGCAATGGCTTCCCTTAACATTTCTTCTTCTGATATTCCACCAAGATTTGTCTCTCTTACTGCATTCGAGACTCCGGACGCTGTTTGTTCCATTGACAGTCTAAGTGCATACATTAGATCAGGATCATTAATTTCGTCCATTCCAAATCCAACGGCACCAACATTCCGAATTTCTTCATTCATTAGAATAGGACTCGTTCTCAATGATTCCTGTATACTTGATCCAGCTGGAATTGTTACTAAATGACAGCTGTTATCCTCTTGTCCATTAATTGTATCAATAAACACTGAAAGTTTCTGTTGATTTGCTTCTATTTCACCGAAACTTATAACATCAACATTCACTTTCTCTTTCTTCAATTTTTTAGCCAATTTAACTAGATCAGACTCGTCTTCAAAGATCGGACTTCCTAGGAAAATGATAATTCTTGGCTTTTGATTTCTGTTTTGTCGATATCTCAATGCTAAAAGAGAAACACGGACAGTTGTAGAAAAATTGATATTGCCAGATAGATTGACTGAAGTAATTTTACTGTGGAGTTTTGACATATCAGTTGTTAAAGTAGAAACAATTTGGTGGTCGGAAAGGGTTACTAATCCACAAGTATTTTCTACATTCATTCTCTTCTTTGCATTAGTAAAAGAGTTAAATGCTTCTACTTGTGCTTGGAAACGACTAGGACTGTAATCGCCATTTCTCATGAAATCACTGTTATCAACTGCAATCATTATAGCTTCTTGAGACATTTTAGATGAGATATTAAATATAAATTTATAAATATTTTATTTAAACAAATTTAATAAATTAATTTTTAAGGAACTATAAAATAAACTTTTTGTTTAAATTCTAATAAAAAAATTTAAATTAAAAGATTTTTAATTTATATTAATATAAAACTTTGATTTTAAAAACTTTAAAATTTTTTAAAAAATATGTGACCGTCAATAATAAAAAGCAAATGTAGTAAATATTTTTTTTAATATTTTCTAATAAGTTATGAATAAATTTTAAATTTAAACAATTATAACATATTTGATAAATTAATTAGGGTGGGGAAATTTTCCGAAAAATAAAGACGAAACGTTGCGAAATTTTCTTTAATACGACAAGTAGTTCTAGAAATGAAGCATGCATGCTCTAAAGCAGTGTTTCCAAGACCTTTTTGGTCCACGGAACCCTAAAATAAAGAAAGAAATTGGCGGAAGCCTAACAATTAAAAGGTTGGAAAATAAAGATTGGAAAGAAATTTATTCTTAAAATTATAAAGTATCATTAATGTTTTAAAACTTTCAATCACCAATTAATTACCACCTGAATACAAGTTATTAGATGAAACATTTCTAGATGTATAAATTTTATTTAAAATTCCAAAATATCAGTAATAAATCATAAAAAAACATAATATTTAGTGTAAAACCTATTAATCCCACGGAACTTTAGGTTGATGTTCAAGTTTGAAGGGTGTAAATTTTAATTAAATTTTTATTGATAGGTATGGTATATTGTTAAAAACTTAATAATAATTATTGATTTTTTAATAATAAATTCCTTAAACTACTTAATTAAACCGCAATATATATATATATATATATATTTTTATATTTTTAATTTAAACAAAATTTTACCCCCAAAATTGAACATCAACCTAAATTTTTAATTTCAAATTTTATAAATACTTTATTTAAAATTAAAGTGACTTTTTAATTGATTACTAAAATTTTCAATGATAATAAAAACTATTATATTAAATTAATTATTGTTAAATAAATTATTAGTTAAATAATTTTGAATTAATATAGTGTGTCATAATCCAAACTCCCTAGATTTAAATGATAACGTAATTTTGCTGCAGTTTCTTATTATTACAATCATGTTTGGTTGTTTTGCAGAAAAAAAGATATTAATCACGTTTAATAATGAAATTAAAAATGGAAGATTATTCTAAATATATTTTTTATATATTTTAGCTTAATATTGTTTTGTTAAGCAGAAGGGAGGCGGTCATGATAGAGCATGAGCATTATCTAAAATAACTAATATCTAACCATTTTTTACTTAAAATCTAGGAACTAACTCAAAAAGGTGCCCTATTTTTAAATATCTCGAAACCTTGAAGCTAACAACCTAGTGAAATTTTAAAATCTAATACTTCCTTGTAAATTGAAAAAATATACAATTTTTAAAGAAATAACATTTACAAATTTTACATATTTAAACAAAATAAAACATTTGTTTTCGTAAATAATTTATTCATTTAATCCTTATTTACCAAACAAATTGATAAAACAGAATAATATATAGAGTTTGTAAAAGGTAGTGTTTTGCAGAAAAAAAGATATTAAAGATCTTCAATTTTTATTAATACATAATATAATCTGAAAGCTTTATTAGAACAATGCTATTTTTGGACAAGGAGATATTTCAACCAGACATTGGCTCTAAGGATGTAGCATATATCAATGGCTATGCTAAAATGAGCACGATGTTTTAGACCTATCTTCGGGTTCAAATGAAACAAAGAATAAATGAAATTACAGTAAAGATCATTTATTTGGAGATTTTTTTAACCGGAGAGAAAATTAGTTAATAAGTTGGTTTCGGTCCCAGTAGCTCTATGATTTACACTTGAATCTAGGTACGAGAAGATTTAAGAAATGATATATTCTTCATTTAAAGCTTTTTCGTTCTATTGAAAAAAATTATTTTATAAAGTCATTTTTCTTATTATAAAAGAATATATAATTAATTAAAAATAAAAGAAAATTAAATTTTTAAAAAATGATCAATTGAACTATGATAAAAATAAATTTTTGACAAAATACGCATTCAATTTTATTCTCACTGTAAGGAAAAAATATAAGATTATTAGTGTTTTGTATTTTGATAATATATAATTTTTTGAGGTGTAGTCAGACGGAGCAGCGCCATGGGCAGTAAAGACTTTAAAAGTTCTCTGACATACTTTTACAATATTTTTACAGACTTATTTCAATATTAGTATGTGAATGATAATAACTAATAAAATATTCAAACTGGTTTTATCAATTATATATATATATATATATATATATATGAAATTTTAAAGGAAAAGTAAATAAATTAAATCACAAAATATTTATAAAATTGATTACTTTTTGATTAAAAATTAAAAAGATCTAATTATATAACAAGCAATTCTAGTTTCAGACATTTGTTTTAAACAACTAAAAAATGAAAGGAAATTAGTAAAATATAACAAGAATATATTTCACATTGTATGACAAAATTTTATTTCAGATTATCTAAATAATATTAAGTATATCGGTTCAATGAATTAATATGCTTTATTTTAAATAATATAATAACTGGAAAAATTGAACAAATAGTTTTTTTAATGTAATATGAAAAAATGTTTACTGAAAAACAGTTTTAAAAAAAGTATAATTTTATAATTTAATTTAGACAAATATTAAACTTTGAAAGGTTGTTCATAAATAATGAATTTTATCTAAAATTTAATAAATGTGAATTTTAAATTACAAATTTGTAATAATCAGGAAAATCTTTAATCTTATCCACCATTGGTTTCCTTTCAATTTTTCTCTTCATTTACATTTGGTTTAAGAAAACTTGAAAAGAAACACTCCAAAAAAGAGTAAAGTAAATAAACATTTTTAAGATCCAATTGTTTGAAAAAATGAATATTCAAAAAATGAAATTATGAAATGTGCTATAATTAATTAATTTAAAATTAATTTAAAATTATAAGAGAAAAATATATATAAAGAAAATATTTATTTATTTGTTTTTTGTTATTCACAGTCAATAATTTATAATTTAAAATTTAAAATAATATTAATATAAGTTTTAAAAAATTTATTTTAAATTTAAATAAAACGTTTATTTTATAGTTCCTTAAAAATTAATTTATTAAATTTGTTTAAATAAAATATTTATAAATTTATATTTAATATCTCATCTAAAATGTCTCAAGAAGCTATAATGATTGCAGTTGATAACAGTGATTTCATGAGAAATGGCGATTACAGTCCTAGTCGTTTCCAAGCACAAGTAGAAGCATTTAACTCTTTTACTAATGCAAAGAAGAGAATGAATGTAGAAAATACTTGTGGATTAGTAACCCTTTCCGACCACCAAATTGTTTCTACTTTAACAACTGATATGTCAAAACTCCACAGTAAAATTACTTCAGTCAATCTATCTGGCAATATCAATTTTTCTACAACTGTCCGTGTTTCTCTTTTAGCATTGAGACATCGACAAAACAGAAATCAAAAGCCAAGAATTATCATTTTCCTAGGAAGTCCGATCTTTGAAGACGAGTCTGATCTAGTTAAATTGGCTAAAAAATTGAAGAAAGAGAAAGTGAATGTTGATGTTATAAGTTTCGGTGAAATAGAAGCAAATCAACAGAAACTTTCAGTGTTTATTGATACAATTAATGGACAAAAGGATAGCAGCTGCCATTTAGTAACAATTCCAGCTGGATCAAGCATACAGGAATCATTGAGAAAAAGTCCTATTCTAATGAATGAAGAAATTGGGAATGTTGGTGCCGTTGGATTTGGAATGGACGAAATTGATGATCCTGATCTAATGTATGCACTTAGACTGTCAATGGAACAAACAGCGTCCGGAGTCTCGAATGCAGTAAGAGAGACAAATCTTGGTGGAATATCAGAAGAAGAAATGTTAAGGGAAGCCATTGCTGCTTCATTGAATAATAATATTTCTGGTGTGGTAAATTTTGAATCAATGACTGAAGAAGAGCAGATTGCATATGCCACTCGAATGTCTCTCGAAGATAATGTTGAAACAGATGAGATGGACACAAATGAAGGCTCGACATCAAATGTGGACCTTGACAAAATGGATCAAGATGATAATGAAGAATTTTAAAAAGATAATTTGTTTATTAGAATAAAAACTCTTTTTATGTCGATATTTTAATATGATTTTTCGTTTTTTCTTATGACGAGGCTCAATTAGGTACATTATTGAACCTCTATTCGTGTTATTAGTTTACTTTTAAATAATATTTTTCGTAATCATCTTTTACATATTAATGAAAGAATTTTATTTTTCAAATTAATCAAATTATTTATATAAATAATAATTCTTTATTTTTTATTATCTTTCAATTTTTGATCTTTTGTGTTGAATGAAAATAAAGGAATTGATATTGAAAATAAAAGATTTTATTGACCATTGTTGTTTTATTTGTAAGTTTATGTTAATCATTTTTAATTTTACACAAATATTTTTTTACGTTACTGTTTTATTTTGTATCAATCGTTTTTGTATTCAACATTTATCAATATTTAATAATTCTGAATTACAATTTTACTTTCATTTCTCTAAAGGTTTCTATTTTTATATAATGATGTGTTGATAATGTTGAGTCAATATTTTTGGCTTTTTTTGGGAACTGTTTTCTGTGACTCCACATGCTCTTTATATAACACTAAAACAAGACTAAAATCTTTATTGATACCATCAATTGCACAATGATTCTCATTTTAAAATTTATTCAATACTGACAGGGATCCTTTTGGGAAACCGCTTTTTAATCTTTAATATGTTAGATCTCCAAAAATATCCTTGACACAAGTCTAAATAGTTTTCCGTCGTGTTTCTCTTGACACTATTTTTCTTTTTCAATCTCACAAACTCGTACCCTTTATATATAAATTTTGTAACTTTTGGGTTGCTCAAATTTTCTCTGGATATTTTGTCTCATTTGTTCTTTGAGATTCCCTTATATAGGAATCTCTCCTGAACAACTTATGTAATTGAGGCAAATTTTGATTGGGCTGCCGGGGAACTAGTGGAGTAATATGCTTTATCTTTTTGCCGCTTTGGCCGTTCCGCGGAAAAAATCTTATTCGCAAATCAAACTAAGGAATAATTAGTTCCCTTAGATAGTTAAATTTATAAATATCAGAGAATTTCTTCCTTAATTAATTTATTTTCGTCATTTTAATTAATTTTTATTTTCTCAATAACTTTTTCTAGGTGTCGCAAATTAATTTTATATCATTTTTCCCAATTGTCTATTTATTAAAATTTTGTAAAATTCCATAACCCAGCAGTGATATATTTTATTTGATTAAATAAATATTATCATGATTTAAAAGTCACGAATTTCTTTTTTGTTTTTCCAAAAAATAGTGTTTTCCTAAGTTCATTAAAATGTTTTTCAAAGAAATGCGTGTACCGTTTTTTGCGTGTACCGTTTTTTGTATGTGCAATTTATTGCTTGTTTGCATGTTTATTCTATAAGAAAAATTTTGTGAGCCGTGTTTGTATACTAAATGAATCTTTCTACCCTTTTTAAAAACTAGTAAGGTCGGTTACATTGACATCATTTATATATTAAAAAAATTTATAATAAAGATAACATAAAGTTGCTTATGAGTGACAATCTTGTTGTGAAGGAGAAATAATTTTCTGTCACTTCAAAGTTACCTGAATAAAAAATGATAGCAAAATAGTAATCAAATTAATTTGTTGAGTTTGAAAGTATCTAATCTAACTTTTTTTAATCAAAATAACCTTTAATAACGTTAGAGGATTGACGTAAAATAAAAATTTTTAAATTAAAGTATCAAACAATAGTTTGCAACAAATATACGATAAAAATATATGGGAAGCGATTTCAACAAACAATAAACTAGACTCTGCTAGAATATTGGATTACTAATAATTTGATAATAATGAAATATTACAACAATTAATAAAATATTTCATTAAATTGCAACGAAGTAAGAAAACATTTCAGTCAATTATATCGAAAAGATAAATTATTTAATCAAATTACAGTCAAATTATAACATATTTCTACGAATTGTAACAAAATATTTCGTCAATTTGAATCAAAGTTATAAAATATTACAGTAAATTGTATCAATTTAATTAAACATTACAACAAATTATTTTATGTAAAATCCATAAAATTCATAAACAAAATGGCGCAGCAGGTTGCTCGATGAAAACATGACTAATCAACTAATCAAATATTTTGAGTAATTTTTTTAATTTTTACATGTGGAGCACACTTCAGTTCAGTAAATATTTTGGTCCCATAACCGATTTTGATTAGGTACCCTTGATCTAGTCAATAAACCTTAACTTGTTTTAGTCATTTAAACTCTCAATTATAAAATAAATTTCAAATGATTGGAAACTTTGGCAATATATTTTTGCATCTTAAATTAATTCATATGAATCCACTGTAATCTGGTTTTATCCCCATAATATGTTATTATTAGGATTGTTTCAGTGTAAAAATCTAAAGTTGCACGTTTAATTAAGTTTTTGTTTAATCAAATGATAAGTTATTAATTAATAATAAAGATTTAATAAAAATAATAATAAATATAATATTACCTATATTTGAGATTATAATTAATACAATGCTAGATGTGAGAAGTTAAATTTAAAAATACTAAATCTCAAAAATATTAAAAGATAAAAATATTAAGTACCATATAAAATTTATAAAATCCAGGTGAAAAATAATTTAAAACTAGAATAAAAAAATATTTAGAAAAAATATTTTTAAATTTTAAAACTGAATTAAGAATGTATAGTAATGCAAGGATTAAATCATATGCTTTCTGTAAATGTTACCCTCAAAGAAAAGCATATGGAGAAAATATTATTGCAATATACGTATTCAGAAAAATACTCGAATTTTGTTTAGTGGATAATTTCTTTGTAAGTATCATTATTATGAAGGTTTTCCAATAACAGACTCTAAATGAAATACCTTAAAAACATTTCCTTCACAACATATAATAACAAATGATGAAGAAGTCAGATTTGCATCCCTATCCAAAAGTTAGGACTAAATTTAACATAAAATTATTTATTAGAATAAAGTTTCAATATCCTTACTGTCATTCATATAAATTTGAGACAGCAAATAAAACAATATTTTATAATGGATTATAGAAATCACAAAACAACGACATTGAATAAAATAAAAGAAAATGCCAATCCAACATAAATATATTACTACAAAATTATAAATTCTGTTTTATAAATCTTATTTATTAACAAATTTTAAATTCATAAAATCGAAATTTTAAATAAAAATTTGTAAATTTTAATAAGTGAATACCATTCTGAAAAATCAAGAAATAATTCATAGAAATATTCAAAAAAACATTAAATAAACAACAAACAAAACAACAATGGTCAGAAAAATCTTTTATCATCTTCAGCTTTGATCTATTATATTCAATATCAATTCCTCTATCTTCATTTCAGACAGAAGATCAAAAATTGAAAGATAATAAAAAATAAAGAATTATTATTTATATAAATAATTTGATTAATTTGAAAAATAAAATTCTTTCATTAATATGTAAAAGATGATTACGAAAAATATTATTTAAAAGTAAACTAATAAGACGAATAGAGGTTCAATAATGTACCTAATTGAGCCTCGTCATAAGAAAAAACGAAAAATCACATTAAAATATCGACATAAAAAGAGTTTTTATTCTAATAAACAAATTATCTTTTTAAAATTCTTCATTATCATCTTGATCCATTTTGTCAAGGTCCACATTTGATGTCGAGCCTTCATTTGTGTCCATCTCATCTGTTTCAACATTATCTTCGAGAGACATTCGAGTGGCATATGCAATCTGCTCTTCTTCAGTCATGGATTCAAAATTTACCACACCAGAAATATTATTATTCAATGAAGCAGCAATGGCTTCCCTTAACATTTCTTCATCTGATATTCCACCAAGATTTGTCTCTCTTACTGCATTCGAGACTCCGGACGCTGTTTGTTCCATTGACAGTCTAAGTGCATACATTAGATCAGGATCATCAATTTCGTCCATTCCAAATCCAACGGCACCAACATTCCCAATTTCTTCATTCATTAGAATAGGACTTTTTCTCAATGATTCCTGTATGCTTGATCCAGCTGGAATTGTTACTAAATGGCAGCTGCTATCCTCTTGTCCATTAATTGTATCAATAAACACTGAAAGTTTCTGTTGATTTGCTTCTATTTCACCGAAACTTATAACATCAACATTCACTTTCTCTTTCTTCAATTTTTTAGCCAATTTAACTAGATCAGACTCGTCTTCAAAGATCGGACTTCCTAGGAAAATGATAATTCTTGGCTTTTGATTTCTGTTTTGTCGATGTCTCAATGCTAAAAGAGAAACACGGACAGTTGTAGAAAAATTGATATTGCCAGATAGATTGACTGAAGTAATTTTACTGTGGAGTTTTGACATATCAGTTGTTAAAGTAGAAACAATTTGGTGGTCGGAAAGGGTTACTAATCCACAAGTATTTTCTACATTCATTCTCTTCTTTGCATTAGTAAAAGAGTTAAATGCTTCTACTTGTGCTTGGAAACGACTAGGACTGTAATCGCCATTTCTCATGAAATCACTGTTATCAACTGCAATCATTATAGCTTCTTGAGACATTTTAGATGAGATATTAAATATAAATTTATAAATATTTTATTTAAACAAATTTAATAAATTAATTTTTAAGGAACTATAAAATAAACGTTTTATTTAAATTTAAAATAAATTTTTTAAAACTTATATTAATATTATTTTAAATTTTAAATTATAAATTATTGACTGTGAATAACAAAAAACAAATAAATTAATATTTTCTTTATATATATTTTTCTCTTATAATTTTAAATTAATTTTAAATTAATTAATTATAGCACATTTCATAATTTCATTTTTTGAATATTCATTTTTTCAAACAATTGGATCTTAAAAATGTTTATTTACTTTACTCTTTTTTGGAGTGTTTCTTTTCAAGTTTTCTTAAACCAAATGTAAATGAAGAGAAAAATTGAAAGGAAACCAATGGTGGATAAGATTAAAGATTTTCCTGATTATTACAAATTTGTAATTTAAAATTCACATTTATTAAATTTTAGATAAAATTCATTATTTATGAACAACCTTTCAAAGTTTAATATTTGTCTAAATTAAATTATAAAATTATACTTTTTTAAAACTGTTTTTCAGTAAACATTTTTTCATATTACATTAAAAATACTATTTGTTCAATTTTTCCAGTTATTATATTATTTAAAATAAAGCATATTAATTCATTGAACCGATATACTTAATATTATTTAGATAATCTGAAATAAAATTTTGTCATACAATGTGAAATATATTCTTGTTATATTTTACTAATTTCCTTTCATTTTTTAGTTGTTTAAAACAAATGTCTGAAACTAGAATTGCTTGTTATATAATTAGATCTTTTTAATTTTTAATCAAAAAGTAATCAATTTTATAAATATTTTGTGATTTAATTTATTTACTTTTCCTTTAAAATTCCATATATATATATATATATATATATATATATATATATATATATATAATTGATAAAACCAGTTTGAATATTTTATTAGTTATTATCATTCACATATATTGAAATAAGTCTGTAAAAATATTGTAAAAGTATGTCAGAGAACTTTTAAAGACTTTACTGCCCATGGCGCTGCTCCGTCTGACTACACCTCAAAAAATTATATATTATCAAAATACAAAACACTAATAATCTTATATTTTTTCCTTACAGTGAGAATAAAATTGAATGCGTATTTTGTCAAAAATTTATTTTTATCATAGTTCATAATTCATTTTTATTGATCATTTTTTAAAAATTTAATTTTCTTTTATTTTTAATTAATTATATATTCTTTTATAATAAGAAAAATGACTTTATAAAATAATTTTTTTCAATAGAACGAAAAAGCTTTAAATGAAGAATATATCATTTCTTAAATCTTCTCGTACCTAGATTCAAGTGTAAATCATAGAGCTACTGGGACCGAAACCAACTTATTAACTAATTTTCTCTCCGGTTAAAAAAATCTCCAAATAAATGATCTTTACTGTAATTTCATTTATTCTTTGTTTCATTTGAACCCGAAGATAGGTCTAAAACATCGTGCTCATTTTAGCATAGCCATTGATATATGCTACATCCTTAGAGCCAATGTCTGGTTGAAATATCTCCTTGTCCAAAAATAGCATTGTTCTAATAAAGCTTTCAGATTATATTATGTATTAATAAAAATTGAAGATCTTTAATATCTTTTTTTCTGCAAAACACTACCTTTTACAAACTCTATATATTATTCTGTTTTATCAATTTGTTTGGTAAATAAGGATTAAATGAATAAATTATTTACGAAAACAAATGTTTTATTTTGTTTAAATATGTAAAATTTGTAAATGTTATTTCTTTAAAAATTGTATATTTTTTCAATTTACAAGGAAGTATTAGATTTTAAAATTTCACTAGGTTGTTAGCTTCAAGGTTTCGAGATATTTAAAAATAGGGCACCTTTTTGAGTTAGTTCCTAGATTTTAAGTAAAAAATGGTTAGATATTAGTTATTTTAGATAATGCTCATGCTCTATCATGACCGCCTCCCTTCTGCTTAGAAAACAATATTAGCTAAAATATATAAAACCAAAAGTTTCCTAGAATCTTTATGTGGCTCTCAAAAATCTGTGGTAATTCATTGAAATTATATATAGTTCACGGATTTAAATATATATACATATATATATATATATATATATAAGAAACAATTAAATTTGTTATATCTGTACAAGGACAGAATAAAATAAGGTGTGTATATCCAGATGTGCTTTTGTATCTATAATAAATAGACCAAGATTTTCGAAGTTTCTTTCACTAAAACTATCGTAAATAATGGTTTACTTAGAAAACGGTGTTGAACTGATATGAATTATTATTATTATTATGATTATTATTATTATTATTATAATTATTATTATTATTATTATTATTATTATTATTATTATTATTATTATTATTATTATTATTATTATTATTATTATTATTATTAATAATATAATTTAAAAGTAAAAACAAATCTGGTTAAATACATTTATTATCATTCACTAAATATTTATTAAAATAATTCTGAAATTGTAAGTTGTAATCTTCAAAATTGGAGAGAAAACATCATTCTGTTGAATTTAATATCCTCGGATTGTCATTGTCAAAAACCAGTTTTCCTCTTTATTAAAGCTTGTTTCTGTAAAAGAATCATAATATCTTGCACATTGATATTAAATTTGATATTATCATCGAGAGATCAGAATTGAGTTCAGTGAAGTTTAATAAAACTTGCGAACCTCATATTGATTTATTCGTTTTAAAAACCATTTTTTATTCAAAAGTTCATTGCAGTATCTCATCTTTACCCACGTTGCGCTCATGATGTATTGCATTTCGAAATGCATTTATCTATTTACATGTGGACAATATTATTAATATTATTATTTTAATTATAAGTTCGTATTGCCTTATTATATGTGATCTATTTTACTTAATTCACCAGATTATTATTATCATTAATATAATGTAAAATTAAATGTAAAAATAAAATCAATAATTTTATATTATAGAAACACATAATCTCACCTATTACTAGAATTTTGCAATAAATAAATTCATTTATAGAAAGTGAGAAAGTGATAGAAAAAAGAAACTGAACATATAAAAATCATCTGAATAATATATATATATATATATATATACATGTAAACTTTCGACATGTAAATTTTGAGACAAATAAACTCATAATATTTACCGAGGCACAAAAGTTCAATTATTTGTAATTTTAAGGTTCTAATACATTGATTTTACAAATATTTTTAAAAAAATTATTATAAAATTAAAATTTTAAAAACCATTTTAAATTAATATATATAATATTGTTTTTGTTATATTTCTGAAATTATTTTTAATAAATTTATTTCCCCGTTGACCAATTTATTGACAAGAAAACAAAACATAAACAGTATCCAAACTTCCAGTAATAAAAAATAATAATTAATAATATTACTGAATTTTTTCAAAGAATTTCAATATAGCGAAAATATTTAATAACACAATAGAGAATGCAGACAGTGATGAGAATATATTTCTCTAACAAATCCTTTGTCATAAAACTTCTTAAATAAATATTTTCCTATCCAATTTAAATTTCCAAAAAATAACAGACATTTTTCTGTAATCAGTGTTGTCTTAATCAATCAAAATTTAACCCAAAACATTCGATAATATTTTTAAATGTAAATTAATTTAAAATACTAGCGAATGTTTAGAAAATGTTTTCCAATAAAAAGAAAAAAATAATATAAATTAACTATCACTAATTTAAATATAAAATGAAATATAATTGTAAATAAGAGTTAATTAATTAATTAGCAATTTTCTTTTCCACTTATAATGAAATAAGAAAATTCAACTTGTAAGATACCGAAAAATTTAAACTATCAACATTTAAAATAATTCAGTAAAATAAGAGAATTACTGAGAATCACAATTATTATTTTTTAAATTTTTTTTAAAAAACCACTATTTTAATTTTTTACTATTTTTTGACATTACTTTCATGTTATGTAAGACAATTTAGTTTAAAAAGACGTTATTGTTTAGATAACTGACAAAATAATACGTTTTGGCAACCGTAATATTTACATTTTATTAGTCTTTATTGTTAGAAATTAATATATTATGAATTAAATAAAATTTAATAAATATAAAAATAATAATCTAAGAATCCTACTATTTGTTTTTAAATAATCATCTACTGACTTTTTAAAGTAATAAAACGTAGAATATTTGAAATTAATGTCCCTAGTGATACATAAATTACCTTTTATATATAAATCAGATAACTGAAATTTATTTCTTGTCTTTTCTATAAACTTTAGATTTATAATTTTCTTGCCATCCGAACAATTTGTTTTACATTTGTTTTTTTTTGACAACGTAATTGTCGCTGTAGAATAATTTAAATATTACCAATTAAAACAAATGAACAAATTTTTTAATTTTATACAAATTAATATAAAATTTCAAATTAAATAGAAAATAAGAAGAATTATTATTATTTGGTTCATTTATTTAATATCCTGCTGGTTTTGCAATGTGCTAAAAACGTTTAGATTGATAAATTCGGCATTTGCATGTCGGAAAAAGCATGATATAAATCAAAGTAAATTATATCTTTATTTATATTTTTAAATTTCAAATTAAAATTTCTAAAAATTATTTATTTTTCGGATAGGAGAATGAATTATTCAGACTTACACAATTTAAACTTTAGATAAAATCGAAATATTTATTGTTAATCAATAGTTAAAATATCTGTTAAATAAAAGATTAATAAATTTTATTAATTTTAAAAGTTTATTCACATTTTATTAGCATTTAAAGCACACATTTCATTATTTAAAAAATCATATATTTTAATAATTTTATTGAATTTTCTAAGAAATCATTTGTTAAGTAATATTATACTTTTATCATTATTCAAGTTTCTTTGATTTCAAATTAATTTAAATATTTATTGCATTAATGTTTTTGCAGAAATAATTATCTAGAACAGCAGTTTTCAACCGGTGGTACGCGTACCATTGGTGGTACACCAGATGTCGCTAAGTGCTAATCGAAAAAATAAATAATTTATTTATAAATTGGTTGACTTAAAATTTAACATTTTTACCATATTAATTTCAAAGATTATAATCGTCCATCATGCGTCTTGTTGTTTTAAATTTTGTAAAACTTCATCTTAACATGCCCAAATGTTATTTTTAATAGTTACAGTTGTATATCTATGACTCTGTTCATCTAAGTCTGTAAGATTGTAAGTTTAACATTAAATGTAACAATTATTGTCTAAAGAAGTACTAATGAGTAATATCCACTAACAGTGACAGGCTAACAATAACTAATTCTAAGTTTAAGATTTAAGTCAGCAATAATCAACAGTGGGTATTATAATTATAATTTGTTTTTTTTATTAAACTTTTGCTGATGGTACACCGACATTAAAATTTGCAATCTGGTGGTACAATGAAAATAAAGGTTGAAAATCACGGATCTAGAATATAAAATTTCAAATATGATTTGTATATTAAATTTGATATATATGATTTCATTTTTCTTTAAATATTTATTTACTAGAAGTTAACTTTTCTCAACAAAATCACCACTTTTTAAATCCCCTTGAATTAATAAGTTCTTTTTTTTCTACTTTAAAAAACATCTAGTATATATCTTATTAAAGTTTCCGTTTCTTTCTATATTCATGGTATTTAAAACATTAGATACTAATTAAGAAATATGAATAAAGTAATATTTATTTTTGTCATAAGGTTAAATAAAACAAAGGTCAAAAAAATTCAAAATACATTTATTATCACCAAATATTTCATTAATTTATTCAACACAATATATTGGGTTTTTATTTATTATTATTTTAAATATAAAAAATATATTTTTAGCCTTTTATTAAATCGATAATTATATTTATTTCTAATTTGATTTTTCATTATTTTAAATTATATTCAATTAATTTCCATTTTTAAATTAATAAATTTTTATCCAATTTTCAAAAAACATAATCCTTTTACGTTTCACACCGAGATTCAAAGGTAATTTACTATATAAAATTGATTGTTCTTCTCATTCTGCTCTATGCTAATTGAAAATTGAATGATGCCAAATATTTTCCATGTTATCACAATGAACCCCAATATACTGTTCAGTCAGGAATTCCAAAGTTGAAATATCTGTTTTAGAGTTAACCTTTTTATCAACATAACTACACATTACAACCATTGTACCTTGATTTTATTCTAAACCCATGTCTTTAAACATAATGATCCATTTTCAATAACTAAAACCTCAATTTCTTCTTCAATTTTGTTTAAATCAGAAACTAGAAATTTTTAAAAAATGTATAACTCTAAAATCTTTATTTCTCCAAAATCAAAATCAACAAATAAAATCCAGAATTAAAATTCAAATATGTCCAAACTTCAAAAAATCTAAATAGCAAATCTAAAAAATTGTCCAAAAATCCAAACTCAAAAAACAAAGCAATTAATTGACCAAGTCATAATATTAGTTTTGAAATTTATAAAGCCATTTTAATTCAGAAGCACGACTAAGAAAACGCTAAATTATTCTAAAGTTTCCAGTAACATTCAAACACCATTTATACCACTAGATAAATACAAAGCATTCCAAAATTTTGATACCATTAAAAAGATTGCACAGCGAGAATTTGATGAATTCCAAAGCCATAATCTAAACATAGACAACCACAAATCAAAGCTAAATAAATAACATACCAATCCATTTTGATGTTGTTCTTTGGAAGTTCAATGAAATGCACTCTATACCAGTGTTTCTCAACCAAAAACGTGCCGCGGACCATTAAACAATTTAAATTTTTACCGCAGACCACTATTACTAATTGTTGGTTATAATTTGCAGGAATACTAAATATTTAATGTACTATTAAATACATATATTTCAGTTGTAAAAATTCACACAAAGTTTACAAAAAATAAATAATATATTTACACAAAAAAATGTGCATAAAAGCATAACAATAAATATTGCAAAAAACATATATTAATATTATAATAAAGAAGTACAACACAAAAGTAATCTTAAAATTATACAAAACTACTGCATTTCTAATAAATCACAGAAAATAGACAATATATAAATAATTTTCATTGTAAAAAAATTATAGATAATAAAAAAATAGAGAAAAATCCATAGTTGTATAAACATAATATACTTTTCATAAAGTTTAACTAGAAAAATATAAAAGTCAACAACTAAATTAATATAGGACAATTCATTCATGTTCCAAAGAATCCAGAGAGAGAAATGCAAATTCTGTAATTTTACGTTTATAGTTTTGTTGTAATATTTCATATGATTTATTTTATGAGGGGTAAACAGTTTAAAAATATTCTGGCATTATTTTCCTCCTATTCAACTCACGTTGCGGACCGGTAATTTATGGTTCGCGGACCGGTGCTGGTCCACGGACTACTACTTTGAGAACCACTGCTCTATACTATAGAAATTGAAAAAGTAATAGTAAAATTAAATACTACACACAAATACAACCAATATTAAAAAACTCAAACTTTCAATATGTAATAAAGCTTCTTTGAGATACACTATATAAAAAATTAGTTATAAACATTTTTAGATAATAAAATGATGAAAAAAATTAAAATTAAATTCTCATGATTCTGCTCTGTTTTTGAAGGTTAAAATGAATTTAATATTTATCTTAAGTATTTTAAACACTACTCGCAAAAAATTTCTATTCTTTAAGAAGGTTGTTTTTCTAAGATTAATAAAAACAAAGTTATAATAAATGTATTCAATCAAATCTATTGTTTATCAATCAAATTCAACATTAGTCAGACCATTTCAAGGACAAGTAGATTCAGTTACATGTATTTTTAATGCACATTTGATGTTCTAAAGTTATTACTGGACTGTGAGCTGAGTAATGAAGACTTTAGGAATTTGAGGATGTGCTTTGAACATATTCGGAGATTTTCCTGAGAATTTTGAAAAATACATATTTATAGAGATTAATTTGGTTTAATTACATTACAATAAACCTATCTCACTTTATAGAGAATTAATTCCAAAATTAAAATAAATAAATTCCTGGATATCCATAAAAGTTAATATATATATTTTAATAAATTCAATTTGAAATAAAAGTAATCAGTGATGGAAAATTAAAGAAGTTCATATATATATATAAGAACAAAATTTATATTTAAGAGTTTAAATAATGATCTCTGTTTCTTATGATATCAGAAAAGTAATTTTACCAATAAATAAGAACTTAGGATTGTTATATTTAAGAAATAAAGATACAATTGAGAAAATACAATTTGAGAAAGAATGATCTGATATCTTTATGAAATTAAATTACAATCCTTAAAATAACCTTTTTAAGCCTACTTACGCTGAAATAAAATCAAAATTCATAAAATAGATGATATCGAAAAATTAATTAAATTCTTTCAGAATGGTACTTGAACTCATTATTTGCCGGAAGTATGTGCTTTTGACGTATTATTTTACAGACACTAGAAAAATTTTTTTAATTTAAATTTAAATTAAATGAGTTTGGTTTTACGTATTTTTTTGAGAAAAAATTAAATAATTTATATTTTGAAAATTAATGTCAGTTTGAAATTTATCCTGATATTTTTATGTCAAAAATGATTTATCTGTCACTTTTGAGTGAATTACAATTTTCGTCGTTTTTAAAGACTGTAGAAAATTTTATCTTTTAACTTATTTAATTTTTAAATATTAAAAAAAAAATTAAAATACATTTTTAAAACACTCTATTTTTAAAATGTTTTTTATTTAACATATCGGTTTAGTTATAAACATATTTATAGCAAATAAATTTACGTTTACAATATTATAAATACAATTTTTCGAAATTGATAATTTTAAAAATAATAAAAATAGACTTAAATTTATTTCAATAAGCAAATATACCAAATTTTATATTATAAAAATGAACCAGATTATATATTAATAAAGAAAAAATTTTTAAAATCATTCAAAAAATCAAAAATGCAATCGGTCACGGAGGACGAAATCAAATTAAGATAGAAGTTAAGAGAAAATATATGAAAATTACAGTAAAATTAACGTGATATATTTAAATTACTATTTATTATTATATTTACCAACAGACACGGATATTATAAATAATACCCAGATTTATTATACACCTGATTCAGTTCATTAAAAACTTCTATAATAGAAGTTTTAATGAACATTCAAATAAGATTTTGATTAAATTTATGAATTAGCCATTTTTAAAATGGCTGACAGGTAAATTTTTTTATAAAGTATATAAAGGCTTGGATTGTGATCTCCTATATTTATGAGATCATTATTCAAGCTCTTAAATTATACTTTTCATCAAAGTGTATTTTAAATTTACTTTTATTAATTTTCTTTGCGTTTTTTAGGAATTTATGCCTATTTATGTAAATTAATGGAATTATTTTCGAATAAATTTAAGTCCGATTAATTGAAAACTAAAATTTATTAAAATAAAATTTATTATTAAAAGTTTCTTTATTCGAATAAACTATTTCTCTGTTCCTTAGAAACTCGTTTTGGCTGCCATATTTTTACCTTTTGACAAATCCAAATTTTTGATATTTATTGATTTTATAATTATTGATTTTATGAGGCTTTGGAAATTTCCGTTAATTTCCCAAATTTATAATAATCTTCCCCATTTTGAATGGTATTAATGATTCTAAAAAGTTTTCATGCATTATTTACTATGGATTATCTGTTTATGTTTAAAAAAAATTTCTTCAATTTCCTTCCTTCCTATAATATAAGATTTTATTCAGTTGAACAAATTACATGCAGACACGGGTAAGTATATATGTCCCTATATTATAACATTATTGATTTTTTCATTTTATTATACTATTTTTTAATGAACTGAAACAGGTGTATTAACCGGAACACGAACACGAACACACACACAAACACACACACACACACCCATATATATAAGAAATATAAATTGAAAAAAACTTCCAAATAATGAAACAATAAAAAATATAATATTGCATGTTACACAAGTACCAGCCACTGTTTATAAAGGCCCAATAAAACAATGAAATCGTGGTCAACTATATTGACAGATGCTACTACTGATCCTATTTTTAAAAGCAACAACAAATATCAGGAAAATAGAGAATTTAAAACACAGATCAAACGAAGACTTTCTACTAATCATTTTTATAGAAAGAAATCAAACCGTATTATATAAAAGATCAATTCGCTAGTATTTTCAGAAACAAGTAAAAGTGTTTCCTGTTACCATTGTAAACTCTTTTCAACATCAAAGTCTAAAAATATAAATTGTTTACACAATTAGTGATCCATTACTGGTATTTTATAGGACCACAAACTTTCTAACTAAAACCTGTCAGCCATGTGTATAACGGATCATCAAAGTTCAAAACGAATTAGATCTCAACTATTACAGAAAAAAGAAAAAGAAAAATGTAACTGAATAGATTTGCTGAAAAAAAGTGTTTTAACAATGAAATTATTTAGTTTGCTTGGAATACCTAAGTGAATACGATGAGTTCTTTATGACTTAAAGAATTTCTACTTAAAGTTTAAGTCATATCTGGAACAGTATGCCAACCAAGGACGTGGAGATGAAAACTATTTATCTCACCATATCTCTCAAATCAGTAGGTCTCATTGATGATCAAGTAAGAGTGGAATTAGTTGAAGAAATCAAATCTGTGACTTATTATATTATAATTTTTGACTCCACTGCTGATGTTTCGTATATCGAACCATTGCGATAAGATATATTTCATTCTGTGGTAATATCATGGAAAGATTCCCTTAAATAAATATGATTTGCAAACTTTATTAAAATTAGAAGTAGATAATAAAAGCTGTCTAGGAAAATCATTTAATAAAGTTTCTAATCCGTTACGTAAGTACTGAGGTTTGCAAGTATACATTATTTTGCATGCTAATCATCATTAGGTTTATTGGAAATTTTGCTGCAACTCACTATTTGATTTTTTGTCTTTTTTTAAACTTTTAATTTATAAATTTAGTTTGAGAGCTCCGAAATCTTTACCACTTGAACCCCCTTTGATCCGCCATGTATATCTTTGTATTATTTCTTTCAAATATCTTTACTCTATTTTTGAACCCGAGCCTAAAAAACTATGGGTTTACAAATGATATTTAGAAAACTTGTTTGTTATGAATAGAACGGCTTTTTTGTAATCGATTTTATGTTTTTATTAGACTTACAATCGTTTGGGATGTTTCGCTCATTTATTGTACAAAAAATATATTAAACAAATATACCAAATATATTGTAAAATTTAAGATATCTTTTAGAATAATAAATATTTTTTAATTTTTTAAAACTTCGGATTTCCATTATTTAAATTACGCGTTAACAATTTAAATTAAAATTTTGATAAAACTGATTGGATGAATTATCCGACCAATAGCAATCGAAGACTGGTTAAAAATAATTAGAAATATTGTTATTATTATTTTTATTATAATTGCTATTTTTATTTTCTCTTCTAATGCAATTCTTTCAGGTCGTTACCAACTGTTCAACAAATAGTGGAAATTTCTCAGCTTCAGCAAATATAGAAAAAATATATCAAATAATATCTATAACATTGCTATCAATAAACAGTTTTGCTAACTGTTTTGCGCTCCACATATTCTCAAAGTTCCTCTGGCACATGCCAATATTAATGAACCAAATTTTGGCTCGGTTTTCCTTTATTGAATTAATATTTCAAATGACTCTGTTGTTGTTTTATTTGGTAGAATATATAAAAATAGACGAATACATAATTTCGTCTCGATTCGTAAATCCAGGAATTATGGACGCGCTGTTTCGCTGTATATATTTGTTTTCCGTTGGATTCCTTATCGCTAGAAATAGCTGGATAATTCTTTTGGCATTCCACAGATTCGAATGCATTTGTTATCCGTTGAGAACGAAACGATATGTTACCTCAGCGAATATAAATTTTTACTTTTTCGGAATTGTCAGTTTTGCAATATTGATAGCCTTTCCTCGGATGTTTGAACAGACTTATACGTATTGTTTACAAACCGGAGACGTTGTCAACGTGTCGGAAGCCTTAAGTAATGTTTATCAATATCGGATTATCTATTTAAACGTTTTTGTTTTTCTTATTCAAATCGGTATTCCATTGTTGTCTGTTAATATTTTAAGCATTTTAATGCTGCGAAAAATTCGCCAAAGTTTGACTTTTCGACGAACCAGTGCAGCGCCGAATCAGAAAAAGAAATCATTCGCTGCCGACAAACTCGTCGTTGCGTTGTGCATTACATTTTTTACATTTGAAATGCCATCTTTTTTCTCAAAATTATTTCACAACAGCCATATTATTTCCAATGACAAAATTATTTACCATTTAACATTTATAGCGAATATTTCTATTTATATAGATTCTAGCATGAATTTGTTGATTTATTTGGTGTCTAATAGAATTTTTCGTGGAGCCGTTCTACAACAGATCTCCAAAGTTAGTCACAAGAAAACCGTATCAACGACAAAGTATTTGACGATAGCGAAAAAAGAGGAAAAACAGTTTATCAGTCCTTTAAGTGAAAATAATATTCAAATGAAAACTAATGACATTCTCGTTACAGAAATTGATATGGAATGATTAAAGAGATTTTGTAATTAGTTTTGATTCTAAAAATTCAAACAATAAAATGCTTATAGTTATAGTAATTTCAGAATATTGTCATTGTAAATTGTGTAAAATATTGTTCTATATTTATAAAATAAAATATTTTATTTTCTTCACCATTGATTTATTTTTATTTTCAAATGTTTGAAAGTTTATTTTAAAAAGAAATCCAAATATTGATCAATAGTCTAACTAAAAACAAAATTTAATTGCATTGGTAATGTAAATAACTTAATATACTTAATACTCCCTCTGTTCCGAAATAATGTTTACATTTAAAAATTTTTATAGTATTATTAACAAACAATCATAATAATTATTGTAAAAAATGTTAATATTTATTAGATAAAACGTTTTATTCGTGACAAGGAGGGAGGATTCAATTTTACAGGGTCTGTTTATCAATATTTTGGCGAGCCGTAAGAATCGCTTCTGGTTTACAAGTTAGGGATACTGGTAGAGCATCATTGTTGGGGAGCTTTGCTTTGCTAATATGCGGCAACTTATAACTATTTCCCCCATTTGCAAGCATCGTCTCCTCCATGCACTGCTGGAGTGTTAAAAATACATTATCCAGTTTATCTGGGTGTAGCTCATAAAGGCATTACTCACACAGCTAATCAATTCATCAATGGTCTTCGGAGAATGTTGAGGCTGAATGGATTAAATGGCATTGAAGAATCCAAAATCTAATACGTTCATATCTGGACTATTAGGTGGTTGATTTTTAAACATAATAGAAAACCCATCTTTTGATTCTTCTTCGAGCATATCTGGATCGTCTTCATTGAAATGCGGCTTTGCATTATCTTGCTGAAAGTAGATGATCGAGGAAACTTTGATCTGATCATTGGAAACACATTTTGCTTGATCATTTTTTATATTACTTCGAATTAATTGATTCAATATTTTTAGTGACGTTAGTAACCTTCATTCGGTACTTGCTTTTTCTTTTGGCTTCTTCTTTAAAAAAAACGGCCAGATGCCAATCTTGCCATCAAAATAATTCTCAGAGCCAATATCACCTTGGGCCTAGCAACTGCTGCCAAAAACATCACCTTTGTTATGAATCTTTTGCTTTGACATCTTCTATGAGGAATCTCTTCATCCATGGTCAAGTAATAGCTGCGCTTAACTTTCGAAAGATAAAACCATTTTTCATCAATATGAACATGATTGAAAAAATTATCGAAGCATCCATCTGTTTTATATAGGACAGACAAAATGTCAGGCGTTCAATTTTATTTCTATCTGTTAGTAATGGCTTAACTGTAGATGAAACCCGTCTTAATAGTTTAAACTCCTTCAAATTCCTGAATAATGTTGTTTTTGAAATACCACTGGCACATGAAAAAACTTCGAAGCGTTCCTCGCCGGTTTAATGGAATTTTCTTGATATCGTTTAATTTATCATCCTAGTTTTTCCTTTTTCGTCCACAATTTATCCTCATTGATGATGAATCAATTACTATTACATCTGTTCGAAGTTGTTCCGAATAATTTCTCCAAAGTTTCGAAATTGAAGCTCTCGATACGTTGTACTTAGCGAAAATGTCATTTACGGTTCCATGCTTCAGCAACGGATCAGCAACAGCACAAAAAATAAAACACCCGAAAATCTGAGGAAGTAAAAATAAAATTAGAATCTCAACAAAAAGTATACATAGAAATATACATAGATATAACACGTAAAAATAATACAAAAACAGTTTTGACGATAAAACGGCCAAAACAGCAATGGAAAAACCTATCGATTTGTTTTTACGTCAGCACAATTGTTAGCTAGACCCAGGATCGCAACGATCAACAGAGATAAGAATAATCGGAAACGAACAAAACTACAGATAGTCGAAAGCGCGTAATAGAGGTTGTTGTACGAGTTGCGTAAAGACAATAATATCACAGCCAGGCTTAGTGCACCGACGCACAAAATTCTATTATTTTTAATGTAAATAGTAAATTCATGTATTTTCAGCTTGAATTATAAAATGAATCTAATAATTTGTTAACTAATAATTTAACTTGAAAAACAAAATCGAGCACATACCTTCTATCGGTAACAAGTTGGGCCCAAGCAACATCATAATCTTGACAACAATAATAAACTTTGTCGAAAGGTTAAAAACAAGCACCCGTTACCTAGCAAAGACTACCATGTGGAGACGACATATATTTTGTATGATGTATGAATTATCGAGGAATATCTATGTTGAATATTTAAAATTCAAAGATTTTATAAAACGCCACAATGATTTAAGTACTAGAAAACCCCTTTCAAACACATGGTTTACAACATAATTTGACAGATGCACTGTCATCATCGGGTAAAAATTAAAAAAATAATATTGATTTTAATTTTCATACTCAAATAAAACTAAAAATGTTGAAATATTTTTTTCAAGTTTTAAAATTAAATCAATTCGCTTCAAAAATGTATGTTATTTGTTAAATACATTTTATTTTCAAAAGTTGTAAATTTTAATTTAAATTTTAATATTTAATAATTAATAAAAACAATTTTTACAATTAATACACCCAAAAACAACAAAATCACACACACACATATATATATATATATTTAACGAAAGGTAACAAACATTGAAAAAACAATCAAACAATAATATTAAGAATAAAATAATATTAATGTGCACCAGTGGTCCAATAAAGCAATAATAAAAGCTTTTCACCAGTTTATTTCATAATATTCCACATAATTTATAGCAGTTATTGCATTTTTACACTTTATGAATATTATTGCATCTATTTGGTGAGTCTCAACGTGTTAAATAGTCTTTCTTCTGACTACCGATTTTCCAATCCACTCTTTCCCCCTTAGTTTGAATAAATGAAAATGAATATAATCTGGACTATTGAAATAAAATATAAATTAATAAAGATTTATTATATTCAAAGTTATTGTCTGAAAAAATTTCATTTTTATTAAACCGTATTGGATTATATTTCAGAGGAATTGAATGCAAAAACTGGCGGATCTTCAAAGAGATTTCCAAATTTAATTATTATTGTGAAAAGTTTACATAAAATTGCATTAATTTTTGGTCAGAAATTTTACAATTCGATGAAGCTGAAAGTTATATTTTGTTTATTAATAAAAATATTTATTTATATTTAATTTTTATTTGTGATGTTTTTGAAAGTAATTAAATCAGTCTAATCAACAACTTAAATGGAAATTTCTTGTTTTATTGGAAAATTATGTAAAATAAGACAAATTTTATTTTCGATATTTTCATAAATATGTTAAAACAAAATATTTATTTTACAAAATTTGACTATGAATCAGATTTATTTAAGTTATTCACGAATTTTCGGCACAGCCTTTTTTTTATCCACAAATATCTAAATAAACAGAACTCGGGGATTTTATTTATTAATTGAATTAAAATTATTTTAATTTCTTAAATATGATTTGTTAAGAACCATCTCCCCACCAATTGATTTAATATTATTTTATTCGAATTCATTTCTTCATTTCATTTCCGCGATAACTTCAATTTATATAATTATTTATTAATTTTGCGTTTCAATTTTACATAATCCCTGTTAGCCACAAAACTTCTGGTATTAATTGAATCTATTTAAAACCCAATATTTCGAAGACAGTGTTTATTATTTTCAATAAAATAATATTTTTAAACAAATTCATAATAATTTGTTTGAGGATTTTCTATAAAAATAATTAATGCATAAGCAAAGATTTCAAAATATAATCAACCTACAAAAATAATTTAAGTTATAATTAAAAATACCTCACAACGCCAAAAATCTACATTCATTAATAAAAATTTATATTTCAATAATTAAAAATTCAAAATAAAAAAATATTTATTTTTGGAATTAAATGTCTCACTCAAATATAAAAAAAATATTTAAATAAAATAATAGAACACTTTAGAATTTCAATTAAAAGTATTATAAAATTTAAATTCCAAAATATAATAAAAATTATTCATCAACCCAGTAACGAGTGAAAAAATAATTCAAAATATCTAATTGAAAATTAAAATGTATTTTTTAAGTTGAATTCGATCTCATATTTTATTAAAATTAAAATTTTTATAATCTTTTGCAAATCTGTCTAGACAAAATGCAGTTCAAGTTTTACAATATATTTGCTGACTATGCAGAAATTGACGGTATTTTCTTCAATCTGATAAAATGTTCCTCCTTATTTAATAATCATCAAAGATCATTATGGCATAATTGCTTATTAAAACAAGTCTTTTTACAAACAGAAAGGTATTTCTAGTCAAGTTATTCTTAATGATGATAAATTCACAGTCACACTGTTACACAGGTACAAGTAAAATTGTTATTTTTATTTATATTAAAACTATTTCCAAAATCAACTTTCGATAGGTAGAGAAAATAAAAACTGAGTTCAAAGATACACATATATATTAGTGACACTCAGTCAGGAGCACGAGATAGTTAAACTCAAATGAATGTATTAGGTTTTTGATTAGCACATATTACATATGCATACATTTCCTACCAAATTTTTTATCGGCCATTTAATAAGCTTCATTTTATTTTAATTTATTTTTATATCCGGAAATAATCTATTTTTAAATTTACATATATATTTACTTTTTTCAACATTCAGATGTTTTATTATTTATATGAATATAATAGATTTCTGTAAGTTAATTATAAAAAGTAAAAACTAATGAAGTTATATTAATTAATTTAAATAACTTGTTTTTAAAATATTGTTTTTGAAAAAGGCTTTGCCGAAAATTTCTGAATATCAATAAAACATCGATATCATTACTGATTCATAGTCAAATAATAAAAAATTCTTTATATCACTGCAAAATGAAAAGCAACCAGAGGTTAAAACCAAAAAAGTTCTTTTAATAAAATTATCATAAATTTAAATTTGTTTTAATTAATTTTATAATTTCTTTTTAATATTCAATTTATTAAACCTTTGTTTCAGAATCTTTAAGATTTATTACTTTCTTTGAACCATAATTTAAATTAATGAAATTCTGTGATTCCTATTGAAACAAGAATATACAAAGGCTGGGATTCAAACTTTTATAACTATTTACCAGTATAATATTATAATAAAAATGGAGGATGTGACAAATACAAATTAAACGATTGATGAAATAATGCACATTAGTAATATTGCACACTCCACCAAAATTTAACTGTAATATTGTAGGTTTTGAAAAATCATTTTAAAATTTTTATTTTTTGAAATTTGGAGAAAAGAAACATTCTGACTTTGAATTCAAGTCTACACCAAAGTGTAAAAATCTGATAAATAAATAAAAAATAATTTAGATAAAACAGGCGCTTGTATGACTAGTCAAAGTCTATTCAATGCTGATTAAATATCTTAAAGAACATTCCAATTTGTCATATTGGTTATTTTAAATAAATATTATATTCTTTTAAATAAATGCGCCGTATTTTAAAATTACAATTTACAAAAATGTGTTTCTTGGTAAATTGAACTGCAAAAAGAAGGAAAAATCTAAAAAACTATTACTTCCACATTAGGCGATTTGTTTTCAAATTGCTGAAATAAAATAATGAATTTTATTTTAATAAAGTTTAGTTTTAAATTTATCTGACTTACATTTTATCAAAAAATAAATCTAAAAATTGATATAAATTCCTTAAAGCCTAAAAAAATTAATTAATTATAAATCTAAAATAAATGTCGATAAAACGGATATTAAACAGCTTGAATAATGAAATCATAACTTTACGATATCACAATCCAAGCCTTAAAATTTTCTTTTTATAAATATATAATCTGCATAACTACGGTTAGATTTTGATACAAACTTCTATTATAGAAGTAATTAATGAAGTGAAACAGGTGTAATTAACAATATGAATCATTTTAAAGTAAGATTCCTTCCTTTAAACTTATTTTTAAACTTTTTAATAATTAATTTATACAATGTTTAACACTAATAAATAATTTAAATTGAAATTCTTTTTCAATTCATAAAACAGTTCTCTTAAGTATTCAAAGTATTATTATTATCATATCAGTTCAAAACCGTTTTCTAAGTAAACCATTATTTACGATAGTTTTAGTGAAAGAAACTTCGAAAATCTTGGTCTATTTATTATAGATACAAAAGCACATCTGGATATACACACCTTATTTTATTCTGTCCTTGTACAGATATAACAAATTTAATTGTTTCTTATATATATATATATATATATATATATATATGTATATATATTTAAATCCGTGAACTATATATAATTTCAATGAATTACCACAGATTTTTGAGAGCCACATAAAGATTCTAGGAAACTTTTGGTTTTATATATTTTAGCTAATATTGTTTTCTAAGCAGAAGGGAGGCGGTCATGATAGAGCATGAGCATTATCTAAAATAACTAATATCTAACCATTTTTTACTTAAAATCTAACTCTAACTTAACTAACTCAAAAAGGTGCCCTATTTTTAAATATCTCGAAACCTTGAAGCTAACAACCTAGTGAAATTTTAAAATCTAATACTTCCTTGTAAATTGAAAAAATATACAATTTTTAAAGAAATAACATTTACAAATTTTACATATTTAAACAAAATAAAACATTTGTTTTCGTAAATAATTTATTCATTTAATCCTTATTTACCAAACAAATTGATAAAACAGAATAATATATAGAGTTTGTAAAAGGTAGTGTTTTGCAGAAAAAAAGATATTAAGGATCTTCATTTTTTATTAATACATAATATAATCTGAAAGCTTTATTAGAACAATGCTATTTTTGGACAAGGAGATATTTCAACCAGACATTGGCTCTAAGGATGCAGCATATATCAATGGCTATGCTAAAATCAGCACTATGTTTTAGACCTATCTTCGGGTTCAAATGAAATAAAGAATAAATGAAATTACAGTAAAGATCATTTATTTGGAGATTTTTTTTAACCGGAGAGAAAATTAGTTAATAAGTTGGTTTCGGTCCCAGTAGCTCTATGATTTACACTTGAATCTAGGTACGAGAAGATTTAAGAAATGATATATTCTTCATTTAAAGCTTTTTCGTTCTATTGAAAAAAATTATTTTATAAAGTCATTTTTCTTATTATAAAAGAATATATAATTAATTAAAAATAAAAGAAAATTAAATTTTTAAAAAATGATCAATTGAACTATGATAAAAATAAATTTTTGACAAAATACGCATTCAATTTTATTCTCACTGTAAGGAAAAAATATAAGATTATTAGTGTTTTGTATTTTGATAATATATAATTTTTTGAGGTGTAGTCAGACGGAGCAGCGCCATGGACAGTAAAGACTTTAAAAGTTCTCTGACATACTTTTACAATATTTTTACATACTTATTTCAATATTAGTATGTGAATGATAATAACTAATAAAATATTCAAACTGGTTTTATCAATTATATATATATATATATATATATATATGAAATTTTAAAGGAAAAGTAAATAAATTAAATCACAAAATATTTATAAAATTGATTACTTTTTGATTAAAAATTAAAAAGATCTAATTATATAACAAGCAATTCTAGTTTCAGACATTTGTTTTAAACAACTAAAAAATGAAAGGAAATTAGTAAAATATAACATTGTATGACAAAATTTTATTTCAGATTATCTAAATAATATTAAGCATATCGGTTCATTGAATTAATATTCTTTATTTTAAATAAAATAATAACTGGAAAAATTGAACAAATAGTATTTTTAATGTAATATGAAAAAATGTTTACTGAAAAACAGTTTTAAAAAAAGTATAATTTTATAATTTAATTTAGACAAATATTAAACTTTGAAAGGTTGTTCATAAATAATGAATTTTATCTAAAATTTAATAAATGTGAATTTTAAATTACAAATTTGTAATAATCAGGAAAATCTTTAATCATATCCACCATTGGTTTCCTTTCAATTTTTCTCTTCATTTACATTTGGTTTAAGAAAACTTGAAAAGAAACACTCCAAAAAAGAGTAAAGTAAATAAACATTTTTAAGATCCAATTGTTTGAAAAAATGAATATTCAAAAAATGAAATTATGAAATGTGCTATAATTAATTAATTTAAAATTAATTTAAAATTATAAGAGAAAAATATATATAAAGAAAATATTTATTTATTTGTTTTATGTTATTCACAGTCAATAATTTATAATTTAAAATTTAAAATAATATTAATATAAGTTTTAAAAAATTTATTTTAAATTTAAATATTTTATAGTTTATTTTATAGTTCCTTAAAAATTAATTTATTAAATTTGTTTAAATAAAATATTTATAAATTTATATTTAATATCTCATCTAAAATGTCTCAAGAAGCTATAATGATTGCAGTTGATAACAGTGATTTCATGAGAAATGGCGATTACAGTCCTAGTCGTTTCCAAGCACAAGTAGAAGCATTTAACTCTTTTACTAATGCAAAGAAGAGAATGAATGTAGAAAATACTTGTGGATTAGTAACCCTTTCCGACCATCAAATTGTTTCTACTTTAACAAATGATATGTCAAAACTCCACAGTAAAATTTCTTCAGTCAATCTATCTGGCAATATCAATTTTTCTACAACTGTCCGTGTTTCTCTTTTAGCATTGAGACATCGACAAAACAGAAATCAAAAGCCAAGAATTATCATTTTCCTAGGAAGTCCGATCTTTGAAGACGAGTCTGATCTAGTTAAATTAGCTAAAAAATTGAAGAAAGAGAAAGTGAATGTTGATGTTATAAGTTTCGGTGAAATAGAAGCAAATCAACAGAAACTTTCAGTGTTTATTGATACAATTAATGGACAAGAGGATAGCAGCTGCCATTTAGTAACAATTCCAGCTGGATCAAGCATACAGGAATCATTGAGAAAAAGTCCTATTCTAATGAATGAAGAAATTGGGAATGTTGGTGCCGTTGGATTTGGAATGGACGAAATTGATGATCCTGATCTAATGTATGCACTTAGACTGTCAATGGAACAGACAGCGTCCGGAGTCTCGAATGCAGTAAAAGAGACAAATCTTGGTGGAATATCAGAAGAAGAAATGTTAAGGGAATCCATTGCTGCTTCATTGAATAATAATATTTCTGGTGAGGTAAATTTTGAATCAATGACTGAAGAAGAGCAGATTGCATATGCCACTCGAATGTCTCTCGAAGAGAATGTTGAAACAGATGAGATGGACACAAATGAAGGCTCGACATCAAATGTGGACCTTGACAAAATGGATCAAGATGATAATGAAGAATTTTAAAAAGATAATTTGTTTATTAGAATAAAAACTCTTTTTATGTCGATATTTTAATAGGATTTTTCGTTTCTTCTTATGACGAGGCTCAATTAGGTACACTATTGAACCTCTATTCGTTTTATTAGTTTACTCTTTAATAATATTTTTCGTAATCATCTTTTACATATTAATGAAAGAATTTTATTTTTCAAATTAATCAAATTATTTATAAATGCTTCTACTTGTGCTTGGAGCATTTTGTGCTTGGTCATGATAGAGCATGAGCATTATCTAAAATAACTAATATCTAGCCATTTTTTACTAAAAATCTAGGAACTAACTCAAAAAGGTGCCCTATTTTTAAATATCTCGAAACCTTGAAGCTAACAACCTAGTGAAATTTTAAAATCTAATACTTCCTTGTAAATTGAAAGAATATACAATTTTTAAAGAAATATTATTTACAAATTTTACATATTTAAACAAAATAAAACATTTGTTTTCGTAAATAATTTATTCATTAAACCCTTATTTACCAAACAAATTGATAAAACAGAATAATATATAGAGTTTGTAAAAAGTAGTGTTTTGCAGAAAAAAAGATATTAAGGATCTTCATTTTTTATTAATACATAATATAATCTGAAAGCTTTATAGAAATAAATAATTAAATTGTTGCCAAATTTATTTAATTATTTATTTATAAATCATGCTGCAGCTGTTCCAATATTCAAAAGGTTTATGAAGGTTTATAACTCCCTCAAAAGAAAGGAACTAGACATTAGTTTTCTTGAGACTTGTTTAGAAGAAAAGATGA
This sequence comes from Schmidtea mediterranea, assembly GCA_022537955.1. Lineage (NCBI taxonomy): Eukaryota > Metazoa > Platyhelminthes > Tricladida > Dugesiidae > Schmidtea > Schmidtea mediterranea. The sequence goes on along the minus strand of CM039679.1, from coordinate 300,566,799 downwards.
TTCCTTCGTTCATTTTTAAAATGAAACTAAGTGATTGTCTTTCTAGTAAAGATGTCCAATTAATACATAGAAGAACGTTAAGAAGAATGTTGGAATCAGAGAAAATAAGGAGAACTTCCATTGATAAAAAACTAACAAATATTGGATTAATGTTAAATAATGCTACGAATGAGTTTTGTTTACAGGTATGTGTAGAATGGTGTATCAAAAATTCGATTGTGCAAATAAAATCTAAAGAAAATGCTCATATTAAAAAATTGATTAATTTGAGAAAAATATTTGGGATTTCTAAATTTAGTGTGGAGAATACTGTGATAAATTTGAGTAAAATAGTGTTGAATGATGATGAAGAGCGTGTTTTAAAATTTGGTCCAAATCACTGTATTAAGAATCGCTTGGATGAAACAAAATTGTGTGCAAAAATTGAAAGTTTATATTTTCATATAGCCCGATCGATGAAAGGCATTAATAGTAATTATGTGAAGAGCTCGTTAAGTGCAAGTACGATGGAGTATATCGATAAAAATAAAAAGCAGAATATTAGGGATTTTATGACTTTAAAAAACTTTAAAAAAAAAAAAAAAAATATAAATATCTGTAAGTTTGACAAAGGAAATGGGATAGTTATTCTTGACCATGATGTGTATGTAAATAAGTTGAATGATTTGTTAAATTCTCCTCAATTTGTAAAATTGCCAAAGGGTCGGAAGAATGGAAAATTGCCTCCTCTTAAGTATGAAGAGTTTGTGCAAAAAATGTTAAATGAATTTATTGAGAAAAAGCTTATTGATGAAGAGGTAGGTAAGTCTATTCGTCCAATAGGATCGCAGCCAGCTAAACTATATGGGCTACCAAAAATCCATAAAGATGGTGTACCTATGAGACCAGTTTTGTCGATGGTTGGTACAGCCCAGTATAAAATAGCAAAGTTTTTAGATGGATTATTAAAACCGTTAATGCGATCAGAGTTTGAATGTAAGGATAGCTTTGAGTTTGTTTCTTGTATTGCAAAGCTACAAAAACGAAGTATGAATGATGTTATGGTTTCGTTTGACGTTTGTAGTTTGTTTACGAATGTGCCACTGGTTGAGACGATTGACTTATGCTGTGCGTTGTGGAATGAAAATGATTTGGAACATCACATTTTGGATAGAAGGGCATTTCGAAAACTTCTTGAATTTGCTACTTCAAATGTCAATTTTCTTTTCAATGATGAATGGTTGGAGTCGCTATGGATTCCCCTTTAGCACCAACGATGGCATCAATATTTTTGGCTAGTTTGGAAAAGAAAATTGCTTCTTTCCAATTTGAAAAACCTTTTGTTTATAAAAGGTATGTGGATGATATTTTTCTTATATTTGAAAACCAGAAACATGTAGAACCGTTTTTGCATTTTATGAACAGTTTACATAAAAACATTGTATTCACATGTGAAACGGAGAGAAAGTCATCAATTGCGTTTTTGGATTTGTTAATTCAACGCAAAGATAAACAGTATGAGACAGAGATTTATAGAAAACCAACTGATACTGGTCTTTATACTTCTCCAGAAAGTTTTTGTGAATTTAAGTATAAGGGAAATATGGTGAAAGGATTGATTTATCGTTCATGGTCTTTATCTTCAACTTTTGCTAATTCGGTAAAAGTGTTGATAAATTGGTTGAGTTGTTGATAAAGAATGGATATTCTAAATCATTTTTATTGTTGATGATAAAAGAAACTGTTGATAAATTGATTAAAAATCCTAAGGATCCATGTTGTGGAAAGTCTGAATGTAATTTGTCGGATGGGTGTGAATTGAATGTTGATCTGGGTGATGGTAAAAATGGATATAAAAAAATTGAGCCTAAATATGTGCTAGTATTGCCGTACTCTGAAGGCTTTACAAATTATAAGAGGAAGTTGGGTAAACTGATAGGAAATTTAGAGTATAAGATCGTCTCTAATTCGTGTAAGGTACGCAATATGTTTATTAATAAATCAAAAACTCCGGTTGGATTGTGTTCTGATCTCGTTTATCAATTTACATGTAATGGGTGTAATGCCACATACATTGGAGAGACTTCCCGTCATCTCTGTACTCGAGTTCTAGAGCATTGTCGATTGAAGGGTTTGACCAATATTAGTGAACACAATAGAGGCTGTAAAAGTGATATAGGAATGTCTGATTTTAGAATTTTGTTGAGAAGTTTTAATAGTTATTGGGAACGAGTGATATGTGAAGCATTGTTGATAAGGTCATTGGATCCAAAGATTAATGTGCAGAGTGCTGTGACTACGAATGTTTTGAATGTTTTTAAATAGTTTACGTATGTTAAATCATGTTTGTTTTTTTTAATATTATTAAAATAATTGAAAATTTTAAATAACATTAATTTTTAAAAATTAGAATATAAGTAAAAAAATTTAAAATTTAAAATTAATTTAAAATATATTTTTAAAAATATTTATTTATTAAAAAATTAAATTAATAAAAAATAATTTGTTTAAATTAAATGTTAATTCATAATATTTTTAGTTGGTTTTGAGTACCTGAAGATGATAGCTGTGCTATAGAAATATATCGTACGAAAGGTTTTTTATTGGCGTTATCTTTTAATTAAATCGTTGCCAAATTTATTTAATTATTTATTATTATTATTATTATTATTATTAATATTATTATTATTATTATTATTATTATTATTATTATAATTATTATTATTATTATTATTATTATTATTATTATTATTATTATTATTACTTTTAAGAGCTTTTTATTATTTGATTATGATTCAGTACACAAATAATAAAACATTCTTAATGTCATTATTATTGTTATTACAATTTTTATCAATATTAGAAATAACTAAATTTCATAACAGTTTAGAAAAACTGAAATTGCTAATAAACTAGAAAAGTGTCAAAAATAGTTCACAACATTTGGCAATGTTTATCGCTAAGGAAACTTTTTGTCCAATTATTATTATAAATAAAAAAATAAAAACACTATTTAAAAATAATTATATTAAATGAAAATTTAGCAAAAAAAATTAATGTGCATTTTCAAAATAATATTAATTATTAATAATTGAAATGTTTAGTTAAATGTTAAATACATTACTGCAAAGTGAAATATATTTACTTTTCAGCATGTGGTGTTTTTCGCTTTCTAATCAACACTATCTGTGATGAGAAACATTAAGTATTTGTGACTTTTCACAATAATAATAATAATAATAATAATAATAATAATAATAATAATAATAATAATAATAATAATAATAATAATAATAATAATAATAATAATAATAATAATAATAATAATAATAATAATAATAATAATAATAATAATAATAATAATAATAATAATAATAATAATAATAATAATAAATAATAATAATAATAATAATAATAATAATAATAATAATAATAATAATAATAATAATAATAATAATAGTAATAATAATAAATATAATAATAATAATAATAATAATAATAATAAAAATAATAATAATAATAGTAATAATAATAATAATAACAATAATAATAATAGTAATAATAATAATAATAATAATAATAATAATAATAATAATAATAATAATAATAGTAATAATAATAATAGTAATAATAATAATAATAATAATAATAATAATAATAATAATTAATTTTTTAGTATAACTTTAATTAATTAATTATTATGTTTAAATATTTTATTTATAATTTAATTGTTTTTATTTTATTTTTATAGTTATTTAAATTCATTTTAATTTTATTAATATTTATTTTATTAATGTCATAATTTTTAATATTATTATTTTTATTGCAATAAATTTATAATTTATATCATAGTGTGCGAAAATATTTCAATGAATTCCATCAAAACGGTAAAATATTTCATCAAATAAATTTAATAAATAAATAATAAATAAAAATAAATAAATAATATTTATTAAAATAATTAAGTAAAAGGATACAATTCAAATAGCTCTTAATGACCTTGGCCTGTAAGTCCATTGAGGTCAAAGTGGACTGAAGTCCTTACTTCTTACGACTCATATTTTCGAACAATAATCTAAATATTTAATCAAAAAATTATCTAAACGTGATTTAAAATATAAAATTTGTTGGAAAATTTTTAAGAGAATAATCAAAACATTTATTAGAAATGAGAAAAAATTAAAATTTTCAAATGAATTTTCAATTGAAATTAATATGATGCGATCCAAATTTCTAGGAAGATAAATAGAAATCAAAAATAATCATGTCAAAATTCGATGATTAAAAATATTAATTTGAAGCTTTTGTACCAAAAAGAATTATTAGAAAATCTTTTAAAATAATTAGTTATCATTTGGTATTTTAAGAAAATATTTTAGCAATATTTGGTTTCCACATAATTATGTTTGCAATAAAACAAAGCATATAAGTGTACTAATAATCATAATTGCCTTAAATAATTTTTATTTGTTTAAATACTTCCGCTTTGAGCTCATTGAACTATTTTTTTTTACATTTCTTTTTTTTATTATGTATTTTTATTTTTACCTAAAATATGTAACTTAGAAATAAAATAAAATATTTAATAAAATAAGAAAAAGTTAACACTTACATAAATGTCATTTGCATAACTTTGGAATGCCGATATTTTAAAAATTTATAGTTAAACTTTTGCTTTCATTTAAAATAAAGAAAATAACTAATTTAAAAATAATTAAAATTAAAATATACAACACTCTAAAAAAAATCACTCCAGAAAAATTTATTTTACAATAGGATTAAGGATTATCTGATGTCAGTAGGCTAATGACAAACAACTTTTTAATTGAATTGTCAATTTAAATAAAACATGTTTTTGATTTTGTGTTAAATTTTTCAAACTTAATAAATTTAAAAGTGGCATAATTTTAACGGATCTCACTGAAAAAGGATCAGCAAATCCATTTACTACATCAACCTCGTGGACACATGCAAAGGTAATCGTCAAAAGCCACATGATCTCATTCTATAACATCTTCAAAAAAACCCACAATCCATATAAATACGAAAACAATGACAGTGATTGAAAAAAATGAATTTGTTTCGTAGATCATCCTCTCTTTAATCCGAATCTTGCGCTCAGTGACATTTGTATATTCAAGCATATGAAAAAGTATTTACTTGTGAAAATCTACCAAATATTATGCAGATTTGACATATGATGTGCAACTTGCAGATCCTTAACTTTCTTCAAAAATGCCTTTTTGGAGCTCTTGCCTTTCTTATATTAAATTATCATGTACCTGTTTATTCAATATTAGACGAAACCTTGGCCCAAAAAACTATCATTAACACCTCTTTCGTTGTAAAACTTGAACTATTTTTTAAGAACGTTTATCTTATTCAAAACAAATGCAGTTAATGTTATAGCCATCTCTCCGAGAAAAAACATCTTATACTTCAAATATTCTGGGATAACGTTTAAAATTTTCTTTCACTCCACCTTGAATTGAATAGATGACTCTTTCAAACTTGCAAGGTTTTGAGAGAATAGAAGATAAAAATTCCTATATGTTCAAAATACTTTATCACATTTTGGTTAGTTTTGCGACATTGGCATTAACTTGATTTACCAAATGTACCTCACAAAGAGAAAATAAGTCACATTTGTTCATATCTTAGACCATTTATTTCAGCACGCGTATTTGGACCATTATTGTAGCCTTGTGAACAGAAGTTTTGAAGATGCATTTTAGGTTTGTCCACAGCTGTTTCAGTAATGTTCATGAATAATTTGAAACGTTCATTAATTTCAAATTCTTTCGAATCTTGGTTTCGTCACATATTTCTGGGAATCAAAACCTTTTGTCCATTGTGTGAAATATCTGGGGTTGCGTCTACAACTTTTTCATAATTAATTACATCATTTCTCAAATAGTATTTTGTCACACAGACCGATAGACTCATTTTGAGAATGCCACGACAAATAATAAGCTTGACCTGTTATGTTTATTTTTTTTACCCTTAAAACTCATGGAACCTTATCATGTTTACCAATTAATTCTAGAATTTCTAAACAATTCCCACTGTGAAGACCTGAAACCAGTGTATTGATACATGATACTCATTAATCAGAGATCCCAAAACTTATTTGGCCTAGCGTCTTCTTTTCAAAAAACAATTAATCAAAACACCTTAAAATATTCATAATGTTACAATATTTTGAGATAATAAACAAACGGTTTTTCTAGTTCTTCTTATCACCTATTCATTCTTTATGCTTTCACCAATCCCTTATTTTTAATCAACCCCTCTCAAATGCACTTGAGGCTATTAGAATCCTCTGGATCCTTCCAACACCCACATGCTTTCCTTTAGATCATGTCTAATTGTAGATGTTTAGAAACGACATGACCTTTCAATGATTTTAAAAGAGATTTTCAATTTAAATATTGTGTTTAATGTTCAGTACCGTTTTATGAAAAAGAAAATTATCCTCCAACTTATTCCAAGATTTATTTCTAGTTGAGAAGTCCTCTTTAGCTAAAATTATTTAAATTCCTATTATTTTGATTGCAAAGATTTCTGTATGATAGAAAGTAAGGAGTTTCTCTGTATGCACTCCATATTAACCGTTCTACAATTCTCTCTTGATCTTTTATCAATCAACGAATCTTGAACTTCTCTAGCATTAATATGTTTTGGTAAATCTTTATAAAATTTTGGAATTCTAAAAAGCTACTTGTTTATACTATATATTTTTTAAACTTATTTCGGACTACTCGCGGCCGTGTACCACAGAGTCCCAATATTTAATATTAGATTAGTCAGTATTAACATGCCCACATGAAATATTCGCTTCTTTTTTAAACTGAATTTTATCACAAATTCCATTACGATCAAAAGCTATTAAAATTTTTTGTAATGGATTGACGAGCATAACATTTTTTACACTCTAGTTTACATTTAAGTTTCCTCTTGTGAGCGCAGTAGAGTAGTTAAATGTGAGTTTTAATATATTTAAAATATTTAAATTTTATCGATGTTTTGCATGTTTTGATACAAATTAATAATATATTAATAATAATAACAATTATATTATTATTATTATTATTATAATTATTATTTTTATTATTATTATATTTTTATATTATATTATTATTATATTATTATTATATTATTATTATTATTATTATTATTATTATTATTATTATTATTATTATTATTATTATTAGTGTTTTTATTAGTATTATTATTGTTAGTGTTTAGCCTTGGGCTTTAAAATAAATATAAATAATAATTTTTATAATTAATTAAATATAAATAGTATTTGTTTTTAACATAAAACTAAAAATTGTAATTATTTAATTACTATTTATAGAAATTGAATAATTAATTTAATATAAATATTTATAAATTTTCTTTGTGAAATAAATATGATTCATAGTCAAATTTTGTAGAAAATATTCTGATAGAAAATAACTCTTATTTTTCGGATTCTAACATTATTAATTTTTATTATTATTAACTTTAAAATAATAGTATTATTATTATTATTATTAACTTTAAAATAATAGTGTTATTATTATTATTATTATTATTATTATTATTATTTATTATTACTATTGTTATTATTCTTGCTGTTTATATTTGAAAAATCAACTTTATTCTTTCAAATTTGTTTAAGATTTAAAGTCATTTCGTTTCAATTTATCTCAGGAAATCTTTATAAACAGTGCTCGTTTGAACTACTTTTAAAATTTCTTTTAAGCCTGTCTAAAGAGCTATTTTTAACTCTCTTCCCTCTCTTAATTTAGCAAATTTCTGCCGGTATCCCTTCTATCAACATAGTTAATAAAATAATTTCCAGATGACTTAACATTTTTATACTTTTCGTTTACTTTAAAAATCAGACTTTAAAAGCTAATAAATTCAATTTAATCAAAAACATTTAGAATTATATGCTTTAATTAATTTGAAAAAAATACTAAACTACGCAATAAGTTTGAATTTTATTAAATTTATTTATTTGCCTTTGCAATTGATTATGTTAAAATTGTTTTTATTAATTATATTAATTTTAAATTTAAATTATTCCCGAAATGAATTCATAAAATAACAGGAAACATTTTGAATTAAAAATATAAAAATAACATCATTAAAATTTAATAAATTTTTGAATAAAAATTAAATGTAAAACATTTTAATTGGAAAATCGGTTCAAAGTAAAATTACTTATTAAAATATTGTTGAAACAAATAAAAACAACCTTAAATGGTTATTTTTAGAGAATGAAAATTTCAATATATTTTTCTTATTTTTTTTTATTATTTATATTGCTCGATTTCAAAAAAAAAGTATTTTCACTTTTAAAACGTTTGTAGTAAATAATTTAATGATGATATTTGTTTGCTTGAGAATATTTAAAAAAATTTAATTCTCTATCATAAAAATCGAAAATCTATAAACAATAATTGAAAAGTTATTAAAGCTTTATTAACTCATGTGTTTCATTGCTCTGCCCACGTCGGTAAGACTTTTACTATCTATTCTAATTAGAAATAATGTTACAGTGTTATTAAAATTATTTCTTGGCTTTATGCTCAGTATTTGTTTGTAGATATTTCCACCAAATTATGCAAATGGATTAAAAATATTTTATTTATATTTCATTGTCATGTTTATCATAAGTGTTGTTGTTTTTATCATATTTATTGTTGGTTGATAGTTAATGATCATAACTTTCACGAAATTCACAAAACTATAAATATTTATATTTAATGACAATTTTTAAAACTTTAAAAATTCAGTCTTGAAATTGTAATAATAATTATTATACTATTTTTAAATATTATTAATAAAGTGTTGAATTCCATTTTATTTTCTGGCGTATAATTAATATCCCACAATTGAATTGTTCCATTCACTGCAGAACTAAGTAATACACCAGCGTTTTTGATGTTCCAAGAAAATCCAAAACCTTCCTGAGAATGTCCTTGAAGAACGAGATCGGGCTTACATTTGCCATTTTGATCTGTCTTGCTGGGATGTTTCGTATAGTCAAACAAATATACATTAATATCTGTATAAGCAGTCACTAAACCATATCCTCCAAATTCATCGTTCTCAGCATTATAATGCCTGGATTCGAAACATTTATATTCATTTGCTACAGTCACTGATGCAATGAGAAGATAATCTTGTTCTTCAGTTTGTGTACCAACTATAATCTTCAAGTGAGAATGTCGATTATTTCCTTGAATAGTTTTGGAAATTTGAATCGTGATTTATGGCGAATCCAATGAAGCCAGTTTTCAATGTTTTCCTTGATCCATTCGCGGTAATCACATGGAAATTTAAATATATTTCTTGTTTCCTCAATAAATTCGATATCTTTCTGATCCAAATCGCAGTTCCGATTCTTCTCTTGAAGATTTTTACAAAATTCTGGTGAGTTCGCAATTGTAATATAGGTTTTCTTTTCGACAACGGGTACCCCATTTTTGTTATTAATTGATATTTGAGCGTGGCTTAATGAATGAATACATGTAGTCTTCCGTGAAATCGATATTCTATTATTACTGGTCCACTGATCTTGGGATATTCTGTTACTTTAAAGAAGATCATTAGTTTCCATATTTTGATGACTATCATGTAACGAAAATGATTTGTAATATTTGTCGTAAATACTGCTTTCCAAACTTTGCATAATTAAAATAAAATCCAAAAGATTAACTAATTCTTTAATCACTTTATTGTCATATATATTAATAATGAATTCCATACTATTAACCTTCGAAGATATTTCCTCAATGTTATTTTCCAATTGATCAATTATTGTCATTATTTTTGAGATTTTATGATAAAAGTTATTTCCATTGACTAAAGAAACTTCATCACAATCTTTCTTTTGCCACAAATTGCGCAAACATTGCCAGAACTTTCATTTTTATCATTAGATGCATTTAACCCTTTCGCAGCTGCTGGGACACACCTGTCCCAGCAGAAGTTTAAAAACGGCTGAATTTAAAAGTTTCCATATAATATGGGATATATGTATCAAAAATCGTCTCTGTAATCTTATCTAACGGTATTTAACTTTGTGTGAGTCTCTTTAAAGTTATTCATGTTTAGTATTGCATAAACATAATATATTTTTAAAAAATCTTTTAAAACCTAAAAATAAAAGCAGCTGCAAATGGTTAAGAGACTTTCTTGAGAAAATAAATTTGAATCACTACTGTTTTTCTGCACATTATGGCTAGACGAAGATTTTTCACCTTTTTTATTAGGATTTTCATCAAGGCCAAAAGAGGTTTTGTGCAAATCTAACTTATAAATAGGAACATCCATCATTAATTGGAATTTCTTTTTAAATTTAACAAATTTAACAAATTTTAAGTTTATTAACTACATTACAAGACTTAAACAAACAGTTTTAAGTCTTTTTTAAATAACATTAATTTTTTCATTTTCTTTTATTTTTTTTTAATTATTGTTGTTACTTGGAGCAAAGACTCAAATTTTGAATCCATTCTCCAAGTTTCTAGACTACATGGGGGCTAAGGGAAAAAACTAACAAATTCTCAACATAAAGGTTTTATTATATACAACACGATGAATAATATTAATAATGTATAATATCAATACAAATTATAATTTTATAAACAAGAAATTGGTCTGCGATATATTCAACAAATTATTCGTTTCAGGTAAAATAGAAACTAATATCGAATCATTTACCTATGAGAATTGCATGAGTTGTTTTATTAAATTACTAACTAAATATTATTTTACAAATTTTGAATAATTTTGAGCAATAATAATAAAAAATATTCTTATTTGTTATTCTTATTCTTATTCTTATTCTTATTCTTATCATTACTAGATGTAACCCATCAAATATGATGGCCTTCCTCTGTTTCAAGTTTAGATTTAAATTAATTAGTTATTTTTATTTTTTAGTGGTCTAAAATCTCACAAATCTGTTGTGCCAAACGCTGAAGCGTCGGTTGACTCCAAAAATGCATTCTTTCACGATTCACACACAACTTGCGTTTTTGCGGAGTTTCAGTATACTATTAAAATATTAAGTAAATATATTTTAAATGATATAAAGTTTTTCATCTCCACCATAAGAAATAAATATACTTTATTCAAAAATCATCAGTTTAATATTAAGAAAAACAATCGCTGCAAAATTTAAGTGAAAATCAACTTATGGACTGTGTAAATTCTAAATGCGACTGAATGGTTCCTGTAACGTTAGGATAAATTTGACTTTCTTGTTTGATTATTTTTGTTATTTAAACAACAACAAAATGATGATGAGAAAAATAAAATCAAATCTAGAAACATTTTGCTCTCGTTCTTCGTTAGATTAGTAAAAAAAATGTTTGCTTTCAATTGATGCAGTATATTTATACGCTCATACAAATAAAAAAAATAAACACAACATATACCAGAGTATTTATTGGCACATATGATTTTTTTACTCTCTTTTACGATAGAAAAATAACTGAGATTTACATCATTACAACCAATAATAATAAATTCATATTTATTATTATTATTATTATTATTATAATTATGATTATTGTTATTATTATTTTATATATTATTACTATTATTATTATTATTATTATTATTATTATTATTATTATTATTATTATTATTATTATTATTATTATTATTATTATTATTATTATTATTATTATTATTATTATTATTATTATTATCATTATTATTATTATTATTATTATTATTATTATTATTATTATTATTATTATTATTATTATTATTATTATTATTATTATTATTATTATTATTATTATTATTATTATTATTATTATTATTATTATTATTATTATTTAAAACGGAGAGAAAGTCATCAATTGCGTTTTTAGATTTGTTAATTCAACGCAAAGATAAACATTATGAGACAGAGATTTATAGAAAACCAACTGATACTGGTCTTTATACTTCTCCAGAAAGTTTTTGTGAATTTAAGTATAAGAGTAATATGGTGAAAGGATTGATTTATCGTTCATGGGCTTTATCTTCTACTTTTGCTAATTCGGTAAAAGTGTTGATAAATTGGTTGAGTTGTTGATAAAGAATGGATATTCTAAATCATTTTTATTGTTGATGATAAAAGAGACTGTTGATAAATTGATTAAAAATCCTAAGGATCCATGTTTTGGAAAGTTTGAGTGTAATTTGTCAAATGAGTGAGAATTGAGTGTTGATCTAAATAATAGTAAAAATGAAAATAAAATAAATTGAGCCTAAATTTGTGTTAGTATTGCCGTAATCTGAAGGTTTTACAAATTATAAAAGGATGTTAAGTAAACAGATGGGAAATTTAGAATATAAGATCGTCTCTAATTCGTGTAAGGTACGCAATATGTTTATTAATAAATCAAAAACTCCGGTTGGAATGTGTTCTGATCTCGTTTATCAATTTACATATAATGGGTGTAATGCCACATACATTGCAAAGACTTCCTGTCATCTCTATACTTGAGTTCTAGAGCATTGTCGATTGAAGGGTTTGACCAATATTAGTGAGCACAATAGAGGCTGTAAAAGTGAAATGGAATGTTTGATTTTAGAATTTTGTGGAAAAGTTTTAATAATTATTGGGAACGCGTGATATGTGAAGCATTGTTAATAAGGTCATTGGATCCAAAGATTAATGTGCAAAGTGCTGTGACTACGAATGTTTTGAATGTTTTTAAATAGTTTACGTATGTTAAAAAAAACTTTTATTTAATATTATTAAAATAATTGAAATTTTAAATTACATTAATTTTTTAAAAAGTTATAATATGAATGAAATTTTAAATTAATTAAAAGTTATTTGAATACATTTTAAAATATTTATTTATTACAAAATTAAATTAATAAAAAATAATTTGTTTAAATTAAATGTTAATTCAAAATATTTTTAGTTGGTTTTGAGTACATGAATATGATAGTTATGCTATCGAAATATATCGTACGAAAAGTTTTTTATTGGCATTATCTTTTAATTAAATCGTTGCCAAATTTATTTAATTATTTATTATTATTATTATTATTATTATTATTATTATTATTATTATTATTATTATTATTATTATTATTATTATTATTATTATTATTATTATTATTATTATTATCATCATCATTATGATTATAATTATAATTATTTTTATTCTCTTACCAATATTATGTCGTTTAAAATAAAACTTTACAAAGACTAGCTTTAGATCTTTTGAATTTAAAATAAGAAGCTAAATGAAAAATATTTTATCTGATAATTCAAACAATTAAACATTATTATTGATAAGATCTTTCTGTTTATTCTCACAACTTTCTAATTAAACAAATTGTCTAGTATTAAATATTAAATATTAAATAATAATAAAAAATTCAATTAATACATAAAATTAATTTTGTTTAAAAAAGAAAAGTTCAATATAAAATTAATTAGGTTAATATTACTGCTTGAGTTTTTTTAAAAAGATAGAAAAAATATTTGGTCAATTCACATATTATTGTGTTTACTCTAACTATTCCACTATGTTCAACAGAGCTTCTTGTTAACCTAAATTTATTTGATTATTAAAACAAATTTTGTTTTAATATAATAGTAGGTAGTTAGGGCACTCGCGCCCACACACCATTGCATAATAATATAGGGGAGGGGGGTTTCTCGTGATTATTTTCTGTGTGTATTGATTACTCAATGATGTATTTTTTTGTGTGCAATTAATTTGTTTGTGTTTATTTTTTTTCCAAATTTTTTTCGAGTTTTTGGCGCGATTTTTTTTTAAATTCAAATTTTTGGAACATTTTTTTAAATTCAAATTTTGGCGAATTTTTGAAATAAAATTGAAATATTTTTTTTTGAATAAATTTTTTTTTTCAATCACACTATAGTCAGGGGTATTTTTGAAAAAGACTAAAATAAATTGGCTTGAATCCCTAACGATAAAAAAAGCATAAAATTAAAATTGGCTCAAATCGCCTAAGATGAACACACTAAAGTCAGGGATATTTTTAACTCGTAATAAAATACAATGCAATATTTGGTCTCAATACTTTCTATAGGTAAATATAGGCATAAAATAAAAATGGCTTGAATCGCCTACTGATAAAAAATTGACAGGGGTATTTTTTATAGGCATGTTAAAAAAACACTTGAAATATTTGTTCACACAATTTTCATAGGCAAATTTAGGCTCTAGATAAAAATAATTTAAAATACCTTAAGTAAATTAAGATAAATAAAAGGGTCTAAAGTAAATTAAAGTACATAAGAGTATATTAAAGTAAATTTAGATAAATTAAGGTAAATTAAAGTATATTAGAGTAAATTAAGGCTCCTCTAGTAAATTAAGATACATTAGAGTACATTAAGGTAAATTAAAGTAAATTAAAGGATCGAAAGTCAATTTAAGTACATTAGGGTACATTTAAGTAAATTAAGGTTAGGATAATTTTACAATGAAATTTTTTATACATGATTTTTAAATAGAATTTTTAGAATAATTTTATCGATGAATTTTTTATATATAATTTTTAAATAATAATATTGTTAGGATAATTTTACAATGAAATTTTTATACTTGTTTTTAATTGAAAAAAATTTTTTTTTAATCAAATTTTTAGTATAATTTTTACTATGACATTTTTATACATGTTGATAACGATCAAATTTTCAAAGAAATTTTTCAAAAACTTTTTCAAAGAATTTTATTAAATTAAATTTTTGAGTTTCAGTGTTACATAGGGTAGGTAGTAGTCATTCGCAAGAGCAACTCATCCTTAATAATAATAATAATAATAATAATAATAATAATAATAATAATAATAATAATAATAATAATAATAATAATAATAATAATAATAATAATAATAATAATAATAATACTTTCAGAAAACATAAAAAGTTAACTTACTTGGTATCAACTTCTGAACACAGATAACCCATACACACTGAATAATCCATTAATAACTGAACAACAATTACTAATGTACTGTATACAAATAACTGAGTACTGTACAACTCTCTATATACATACTAGGCATTGAATAATTTACTTATTCATTAAAATGACATATTTAAATAATATTTACTCTTTGAACACCGATATTCAACCAACTTAACTCACTTAAAAAATAAAATTTTCTCTCAATCATTTCCCTTTAAAATACTTAGTTATTGACTATAAACACAAAATGTAACCAATAACTAGTTACTGAACCATTAAATATTAATGATCGGTTACTGACCAACAAGTTTTGAAATAAAACACATAAAAGGTTGAACAAAAGAAATACAAGTTGAAATTTTATTAACTTCTTCACTCTTATATCGATCATTCATCCGATATTCAACCAACTTAACCCACTTAAAAAATAAAATTTTTTCTCAAACATTTCCCTTTAAAATAAATGGTTATTCACGCACTCACAATATGTTATCAATAACTAGTTACTGAACAAATCAATATCAAAAACTAATTACTGAACCAACAAATATTAATGATAGGTTACTGACCAACTAATTTTGAAATAAATCACATAAAGGGTTGAACAAAAGAAATACAAGTTGAAATTTTATTAACTTCTTCACTCTCTTTCACATCATTGATGTCTCCAAATTGGTAAATTTTTTGGTTGCTTAGTTACCTTGTTGTTATCAAGCGATAATTAATCAAATTCATTGAAACTAAATCCATTGTTATATTTACTTGGTATCAACTTCTGAACACTGATAACCCATGCACAGTGAATAATTCATTAATAACTGAACAACAATCACTAGGTACTGTATACAAATAACCGAGTACTGTACAACTTTCTAAACTAGGCATTGAATAATTTACTTATTCATTAAAATTCCATATTTAAATAATATTTACACTTTGAACACCGATATTCAACCAACTTAACCCACTTAAAAATAAAATTTTCTCTCAATCATTTCCCTTTAAAATACTTGGTTATTCACACACTCACAATATGTTATCAATAACTAGTTACCGAACAAATCAATATCAAAAATTGTTTAGTGATCAAGAAATCTTTAAATAAAAGCACATAAAAATTTGAACAATCAAAAGAAATACAATTTCAATTACAAATTTTATTAACTTTCCCACTCTTTTATCGATCATTGATGTCTACTAAATTGTTTGGTTGCTTAGTTACCTGATTGCTATCAAGAAACTATTAATCATTGAAGCCCAATCAAGTGTTGTATTTTCTCTGAATAAAATTTATTGTTTTACAAGTCTTGTATGTGATTTATTGACATTTTGTAAAACTTAGTTAAAAGACTTTGAAATTTTTCTACTATTTCTGTAATATTTTTAATTGCGTCCAACAATGAACAATTACTTAAAGTTATTTTCAAAGATAAATGTCAACCTTTTCATTTAATTTTCACATGTCCCTAAATAAATTAATTGCAAACTCATCAAATAATTACTTAAATTTATTTTTATATGATTTCTGATCTTTTCACCCCCAACTCTTATTGTTTACTGAATGATAAATTAATTAGTAAGTACAAGTAGTGGTTAATCTAATTGCTAGTGAAAAGAAACTTGATTAGAAAAATATTTTTAAATTAATTTATCAAAACATATATTACTTTCATTGTACATGGAATAAATTTTCATATTTTTATTGAAAATGATTCAACTCTTAAAATTATTAACTCAAAGATGCTAAAGGTTTGAATAAAACTGATATAAAAAAAATAATACCTTCCACATTACTAAAAATTAAATGATTATCAACCAACCACTAAATAAGTTGAATTTCTAACAAAGCTTAAAAAACTACACGGAACAGGTACTTATAGATACCGATAAAATCTACTAAAAATCAAAATATGTATGTTTAATTATTGTAAAATACTTGTTTTTGTAAAAATAAGACTTATACTTAAATTATGATTAGCATGTGATTAGAATTTGATTAAAGTTGTGAGAAATATTTTAAGATGTTAAATTTTAAATAAAACTGCTTAATTTGTAAATAATGTTAGTACTTTGAAGAAATTTTAAAATAAGACCTTCAGCGAATTTGTAAGAAAATAGTAGTTATTGAGTAATACTTATTAAAATTACTAAAGTTTTATAATTTTTGACATGTTATGATTTATCTTTAATAAAATTTGTTAGAACTTTGAATAAAATATTTAAAAAAAAGTTTCAACACAGTAGCAAATTGTAAAGAAAATAGTACTTATCAATTAATTAAATTAACTGAGTTGTAAAATAATTGAAAAAAAAATTTTTTAGATTTTTAAAAATTTTAAGATTGTTAGGTAATTGCTCTAGATACTTGTTGAATGAAAATTAATTGTACAATTTCTCTTCATTCGCAGATATAATCTTATATATTTAAATTTTTCAGAAAATTATCAATAACAACATAAGTAATTGGTAACATAAATTTTTTAAATACTAGTCATTTTTAATTAAATTACAAATAATAAAATCAAATAAATACTTGAATACAAATAATTACATGAATCAAACATTTTTTTAGAACCGAACAGGTATAGTATATTTTATTCAGATTCCAATAATATCATTAAAATTAACCAAAATCTTACTGATATATTTTGATAACCCATACTCTAAACCAATCAATTTTCTTTAAATGACAATAATCCCAGCTATATTCATTATTTTTGATAAAAATCACCGACTTATTTCGTTATTGAACCGAATAAATTTCTAGAAATCCTCTTAAAATAAAACTCATCTATCGACCAATCATTTACCTTTAAAATAAAATAAAATTTACTCTCAATCAATCATTTCTCTTTAAATGACAATAATTCCAGCTATATTCATTATTTTCATAAAAATCACCGACTTATATCGATATTCAACCGAAAAGATTTCTTGAAATTCCCTTAAAATAAAATTCCTCTATTGACCAATTATTTCCCCTTAAAAAATCATAAATTCTCTTCTTAACCAATCATTTCTCTTTAAACGACAATATTTCCACTCTCTCAAAACATTTACACATATTGATATCTATCTAAACAAAGCCCTCTAAAAATAATATAAATTCCTTCTCTATATTCTCCATTTAGAAAATATTTACCCTTTGAACACAGATATTCAACCAACTCAATCCCCTTAAAAATAACAACAAACTTGTTCTTAATCGAGTATTTCCCTTTAAAATATCATAAAATTTCCTCTTAACCAATCATTTCCCTTGAAATGACATTTTCCTCCAATGCACCAACAATATACATATTTTTTGTAAAAACCTACAAGGTAAAATTTCTTTAGAAATCTATATTTAACCGAATAAGATCCTTAAAAACCCATCATTCGGATCATATTCACTATATGTATTCAACCAATCAAATTCCCTTAAAATTATCATAAAAATATGAATTTTACCAATAAAAATAATTTTTCTTTAAAGTATTACATAATTGTTATCGATACCCAACATTTTCCATCGAAAATCACCACAATTTTATTCTGGCAACAAATTCTATCAAATAAAAAATTCATCAAAAATAACTAAAATCGAATAAAGTCTATGTTTCCCACATAAATTAAATTTCACTAAATTATTGTAAAATCATAAAATATATATCATGTTGCTCAAATAATTAAAATTATTCAGTAAATCAAGTATAAATTCAATAAAAATTACCAGTCAACCCATAGATATAATTCAACGATTTTCATATGTATACTGATAACCATACTGAGTATCCTCTTAAAAATCTCTAAATTATACTACTTTTGTGATTGATATCCACGAAATAAATAAAATGCAAAATGCAAATAATTAATTGACCATCCTTTTTTTACTGTAAAATTAATTAAAATTTTAAGTTTCACTAAAATATTTTTAAAAATCAACTGATTTAATCAACTTTTTAAATAGATCATAAAATTAAAATATCATTTACTATTCAAAATCTATCAGTCAAATTGGAATCTAATTGGTAAATAATTATCATAAATATATATTTCATAAACATTTTGTTCCTAAAATAAACTTTTATTTAAAATAATCCTAAAATCAAGTTAAATCTAATAAATTATCGAGAAATTAACTGTTTCTAAAAATATAGATTTAACCTCATTTCTTCAATAATTTTATTAAAAACATAATCAAACCCTAAATCCATTAAAATTCAACAGAAAACAAAAAATTCACAAAGATGATTAAAATTTGCTAAAATAAATACCTCGTAAAACTAGATATTATTAAAATTATCATAAAATTTCCCTAAAAGCCCTAATTGAATTACATAGACTAAAATTATTGTATTTTTGTCGAGTACAACCTAATCTATTGAAGTGTGTGATTAAATTTATTAAAAGTTAATTAAATTTTCATTGAAAATGACAAGTCAATAATAAGTCAACAAATGGAATTTTAATTAGTAGAGATTGTATTCTATACAGAAAATTTTCAGTGAAGAAGTAATATTGCGAGAGAGTACATTAAGTGACTAAAATCGTTGAAATTACTGAAAAAATTTAACAAAATCCTTCAAAAAAAAATTTCAAAAAAAATTTATCAAAAAAAATTGTGCGCACACAAAATTAATTATCTTGATTAAAATTTAATTAATTTTGTGTGCCCCCTCCCTCTATATTATTATGCAATGGTGTGTGGGCGCAGAGTGCCCCTAACTACCTACTTGTAATATCTAATTTTTTACAAAATAAAATTCTTCAGTCATGTTTCAGAAATAAAATTACAATTGAAAAACTTTTAAATGTTGAAATTGAAACATTTAATAATTAAAATCTTGTTTCTTTATGTCACTTAAACAAGTATTATAATTGTTTAAAATTTGTTTTATATGTGAAACGTTTTTCATCTATAATCGTAATGACAATAAATTAAATAAATAAATCTAGAAATCAATAAAATTTAGAAAAAAGGAATAATAATTTTTTGTTTGTATTGAGGATCTGTCAAAAAACAAAATCAATTTATCATTTTCATAATAGTTGTTATTAATATTTTCTTATTTACTTATTTCTATACAGATTTTATGAAGTTATTATTTTTGATTATTCTTAGATGTTTATAATTTTTACAGTAAAGTATTTTTATTTAAATGATTCAATAATATTTCTCATTCTAAAAATTATATTATTTAAAGTATTGCCCCTGTACCCGTTTTTTATGGAAAATGATCTTCCTATTGACATATCTATGTTCTATGATGTTGTTTTGAGGTTAATATTTAATTTCTGATATTAAAACATTGTTCTGACACTTTCAAGTGTAAAAATTATTTTGATCATTTTCAAATTAATGAAAAATTAAATTTTGCATCTATATTATTTACATCTATGTGGTTGGTTCATTAAGTATTTGTCCTGACATAGAAATAATTGAGAATACTAAATTTTCATTCATTATCCATAAAATTCGTGTAACATAGGCATCATTTTTCGATATATCGTCTGGAATTTCTGACACATTTTCCCGAGATGATCAAAAGTTTTGAAAATATATTTTTAAAGAAACAAATTATTTATTTATAAATAATTTTCTAGCTATGTTAAAACTACTGAGATAAATAAATAATAAAGAATGCTTCAACACTTCTCTTGAAAAAGATATGCAGAATAAATTAACTGATCTTTTACAGTAGAAACTACCATATTTTCAGTAGTCAGTGAAATAACGTTCAGTAATCTTAGATTGCACTCCAGAAATCAGGTTTAAGACAAAACCTCCAATTATCTGTTCTTCGCGTTGAAATAAGTAAAGAAGACAAAATTAAAGAAACATTATGTGGACTTATTCACATATCGTCTTGTGTTAGCTCAGATTTAATTAAAGCTTTTGAAAAAATATTTAAAATAAATTGGCTAACAACCGAGGTCAATAAAAAGGTGTCCAAACTTTAATCAAAGGAAAAACCAAAGAATTATTTACGTTCCTTATGCTAACTACGTAATTAAGGGAATTCCAATTTTTGATATATTTTACCCCTAATTCTTTATTAATTTTTATTTTAATTATCATTTATTATTAATTTAAATTTAGACAACTGAAAAAACGTACATTTTGTATAATAATAAAATTTCATTATAAAACTAATTAAATATATAACTATTTATTTTTAATTTATAAGTTTTATTTATTTCTAATTAAATTAAATATATAACTATTTATTTTTAATTTATAAGTTTTATTTATTTCTAATTAAATTTCTAATTAAAAACATGTTTCTATTTCGGTTCGATCAGTAAACCTAAGAAACTCTACCCCATCCGAGATCAAACCAAGTGAATATCCATTCTGATCCAAAATCAGGACTGCTAACCATAAAATTGCAACAAATACCAAATTCATACAGCTCTTATCTAATATATAAATACATTTTTATGTTAAAAGTTATATATAAACAAATTTCATGCCATTCAAGTTTTCTGATCAGATTGCTGAATTAGATAACCATTATGAAAGAGTCTCTTACATGCTACTGATGGAAGCCAAATAACCACAATACCAGTCTACCATTAAAAATTACGTGTCAACCTTTTTTGTCATATAAATTGTTTTTAAAATTTTACAATGATAATAAAAGAAGAAAAAATTTAAAGCTTTCCAAATCATTAAATTTTTATGAAATTTTATTAACTAGAGACATAAATTAAAACAATTGAGTAAATTTAAAAATTTAATATTCACAGTAAAAAGCCTCGGGAGATTACCAGTGAATTTAAGAAATAGGACGAAAATTAATAAACTTCGAAGAAATCTCGAAAACAATCTTGATACCATTTTATAAACTAAAAATAGTTAAGTAGATTATGAATAATGAAAATATGCGAACGAAAGAAATGAAGGTTACCAAAATAGAATAAGAAAATAATTTTAGATTTGTTGAAATTATAATCTTTTAATATTAGCTTTAATATTTTGTAAATATCAAGATTGAGAAATATCGGTAAATATCAATTTCTGTTTATCTAATGGATCTACAATTTTGTTACAATTATTATTATTATTATTATTATTATTATTATTATTATTATTATTATTATTATTATTATTATTATTATTATTATTATTATTATTATTATTATTATTATTATTATTATTATTATTATTATTATTATTATTATTATTATTATTATATAAAACCGTATTTTCTGCTTTTGAAATATTGCTTTCTTTATTACGAATTTCGTTTATCATTAGTTCGACTGGTTGTAAAACCTCTTGAAATTTTTTCAAACCGTTAAAATAATCATCATAATACATTTCTAAACCTAATATTTTTAAAGCAAAAGGTTTTAATATCTATGAAGATATTTGGGCATAATTATTAACGGACATAAAATTAAGTTTTTAAATGATTAAAATTAAAAATAAGATTTAAATTAAATTTTGATAAATTAGACAAAAATATTTTAAAAAGTTCGATTAAAAATTATTATTCTAATTACTAAAATAAGTACTTTATTACATTTTAATTGTAAAAATTTATATTTTGAATAAAATTAAATTTTAAAATAAAAATAAATGCCACTGTTAATTTTGTTTAAATATTACAAAAAAATACAAAAGATATATTTTTGATTTGAATAAATGTTGAACTTTTAATAATTACAGATTTTGAACTAAACGAAGATGTTTTCACAACATCTAACAATATCAAGAATTAATAAGAGATGTTTACCAAGCATTTTAAAAGCTATTTTTAAAAATAATTCTTTTTGAATGGAGGAGTAATTAAAAAATTTAAATACTTGTCTCATCTGTTTAATGGCCTCACAATACTTATTTTAAAAATCTGGTATGTCACCGTTTGAAGATTGTTCAAAATGTACATCTTCATGATCGGATTCACAATATAATTTAGAGAGAATGATTTCTTCATATTTTTTCGTCCACTTGTCAACCGCAATCGAAACTGTTTCATTTTTCTTGACTTGTTTAAGTAATTCTTCCTTGATTTCTGCTTTTTTTTACCAGCGACCTCCACGACCATTTTTTCAATAGCTGTTTTGGTTTTTGGCATGTTAAATTGACGACTGGTAAGAGAACCATTAACTATTTCACTCTCAGACATTTTCGTAAAATCATGTTATCGACAAAAGCATATTTGGCTAAGATTTCGGCAAGTGATTCTCATTTTATGAAATTCAGTAAGAATTTTACTTTTTTATCGCTTGAATTTGCATTTTTAAATACTAGCGACAAAAGATCAACAATTGTCTTTTGTTTATAAATGAACTATAAAGTAAATCAATGAATACATATTGCAAATATATTTTACAGTGATAAAAATTTATGTGAATTAAAAATGTCTTATCCTTTTATTTTTTTGAAATTTTATTTTTGGAGAAAATGTGATGAGTATAATTTATTTTAAAAACTAACACGGGAGCTGTGTGATTTCCTTGATCATTAGCAATAATTTCAGCTTTTCCATATTGAAATATACCAACACGTAAATAGGTAGTACTCAAATCAATACCGATATTGTAACCAGATATTTTGCAATAATTAAAAAATAAGAGGAGGCTAAATTTCAAAACTTTATTTGTTACAAATCACAAAATATCCAATCTGAAATTAGTTCCAAAAAAACATTCATAGAATTCAGATTAAACATAATAAAAAATTCATTATAAACAAACGAGACCCAATTCAATTTAAACACAGTAGTCCAAAGATATAAATAACTTCCGCAAATTCATATAATTAATTCGATGAAACAAATTATTAAAATAGAGAAACTCATAAATTTTACAATTATTCCGAATAAAGAAAAACTTTATAAACAAAAATATTTGAATTAATTATCATTAATTACCATTGCTTGCGTTTCTGTGCGCACTCAATAAATCCAGCAACTACAATCGAGCACACAAACGCGAGAAACGAAATTGACGAGTCAATAAAACTTAATTTTATCTACATCAGATTTTTTGGATTTCTTCAGTGCCTGAGGTCTATTTTCCATTAAATAAAAGAAATCGGTCAAATTTTATTCCTGTATTAAAAGATTTCGTTCAATTCGACTGACCACTTTGGAAATTGTGATTAAATATGTAACAAATAAAGAAATTTAAATAATTACAACTTTAATATTTAAACAAATACTATTAGGAAATTGTTTAAATATAAAAAATATGTAATAAATAATAAAATCCTTACAATAGTCAATAGATTTATGAACTTGCATAAACTTAGAAAATACAAGTATTATCAAAATACTTACTAAATTATTGCATTCATTTAGTAAAAATATAACTCTAACTTTAAAATTATAGTATAATTTAATTATTTTATTATAGTTTAGTTTGTATAAATATTTGATTTATATTGTTTTGAATTACATGAAAGATTATTCGCAGTATTAAAAATAATAAAAGAATTTAACATTCTAATTGTTAAAGTAAATTGTTTTCTTTTTGTGGTTTATATATGATTTATTTTTTATGAAGTGAATGCTAGGATTTAAAAATAAGTTTAAAATTTAAAAAAATAAAATTTGCTTGTTGCTTGCAAAAATTTTACAACGAAAAATTTCGAATTTCAGAAATTAATTTTTTTGACTAAATTTATTTATAATTTGTTTTTTCTTAAAATATTTTTATGTTCATAATTCAAAATTTTAAAATAACATTTTTGAAAACCAATTTAAAATCATCAAAGTCATCAAATTTGAACTGAATTACTACTCAATGAGACTTGAAAACAGATTTCATTCTATTAAAGAACTGAAATCTTTTAAAAAGTTATTAATTTTTCCACCAGTTTAGTTTAATTATTTATTAGGAAAAAACAAATAATATTAATAATAATAAAAATAATAATAATAATAACAATAATAAAAATAATAATAATAATAATAATAATAATAATAATAACAATAATAATAATTTTATTATTTAAATCTCAATATTATGTTTGTAATTATATCATAAAAATTTATTAATATACAAATATAATTCATATTGTATTGTCTTCGTTAATATTGCAATAGACATTATTCTGCAGACTTTAAGACATTGTTGATTACAATTTCTAGCATTTATATTAAGACAAATTTATCAATAAAGAAATATTGACAGTAAATATTTTTCTTCGAATATTCAAACAAAACCATTTAATTAAGTGGCAATATTTGGAATTAGTTTTATCAGGTTATGAAATAAATTTGTTAATCATTGTAAAAAATCCTTGATAAAATAAAATTTATTAAAGACGAACATAATTTTTCAAAATTCAAATGTTTTTGAATGTCTGGCACGAATGGTAAATGTAGTTTTAATGTGAATAAAAACAATTTTTGATTGTAGTATTTTTAAGTCAGAATTAGAAAGCCGATAAGTTTTTGAAGTTAAATTAATTTCAGAATTGTAAATTTCTATTTTCAATTTTAGTTTAACTATAGGAAATTAAACTGAAAATCAGATTTTTCATTCATGTCTTGAAGCATTGCTAAATCTTTTCTCAAAGATGCAGCTCAAACGATAGTCGGATTTAATAATGTTTGTCGTCCGAGATTAAATCATAATGAAAACTGGCAAAATTGGGACATTAATGAAGAATTAATAAAGGATGGGGATAAAACTGACGCAAAAAGGGTTTATTTAATAAAAAAATAAATTGTTTGAATTTATGACATAGAAAGACTTTTCAATGGAAATCGAATTTCTTGAAGATTATCATGGCTAATTTTTGACAACTTTTGTCATACGTTTAATGTTCAATAAAGATTAAAACAAATGATGGCTGACTCCACTGATAAATTTTATTGTCATTGCAATTCTATTTAATAAAGAATTCTTGGTTTCAGTTTATATTTATTGATTTTTTTCAGAGAAATTTGTTTGAAGTAAACAAAACGTTTAAAAAAAATTAAAGTAAAAGTAAAATTGTTTATTGACTCATTCAAGGTCGCTGAAACAAAGACCATGACTGATCGAAAAATTTTCAAGATAATTTAAAAAAGGCCATAACCCATTAAAGGTCATTGGATGACTCATCATATTTTTCAAGGTCATTTAAGCAAAGACCATGACTCATTCAAGGTCATTTAAAAAAATTTCAACGTCAGTTGGTGAGCCATCATATTTTTCAAGGTAATTTAAAAGTAGGTCATTGTATGAGTCATCATATTTTCAAGGTCACTTAAACAAAGGCCATGACTCATTCAAGGTCATTTGATGAGTCATAACAAATTTCAAGGTCATTTAAAAGTAGGTCAAGGTCATTCAAAATTTCCAAGGTCATAGTATTTTTAAAAAATTTTAAATTTACTACTTATTTTTATAAATATGTTTTAATATTTTTTAATTTTTATTCTATTACTATTATTATTTTCAATATTACAATTTATTATTATTATTACAATTATTAATATTACAAGTTATTAATACTTTTAACAATGTTATTAATACTACATTAACTTTTATTATTATTATTATTATTATTACAAAATTTAATATTAAAAGTTATTAATACTATATTAATTTTTATTATACTAATAAAAAGTTGATAAAATGTAATTCAACTTAATTCAACTAATTCAAATAAAAACATAAAATCAACAAAATACATTTTTATTATCATAAACATTATTTTAAGTTAATATCATAAATTTTATGTCAATTTTTAGATCCACGATAATATATTGTTATTTAGTTGCGGATTTTCCTTAACTTTTTCCCCAATGATGGAAAGCATAAAATAAAATAAAATTAATCAAAGTTAATAATAAATAAAATTATGATAAAAGATTTAAACATGATTACAAGTTATTTTTACTATTATTCAAAATCTTTATTACAATTATTACTTTTAACAATGCTATTATCATTAATTTTTTTTATAATAATAAAAATTTGATAAAACACAAAAGTATTTTCACCAAAATAAATTCAAAAAATACATTTATATTATTATTACTATATTGGAAATCTTTATTACAATTATTACAAGTTATTATTATTTTTAACAATGTTATTAATACTATATTAATTTTATTATACTAATGAAAGTTGATAAAACACAAATAAAAACTCAACATAAAATACATTGTATTTAAATTAATCACAAGATACAAAACATCAGTCTGATAAGTCATCAACATATGAACTGCCATAGCTTGGGCTGTGTGTGCTTTGGAAGCTGGGGCTGTGCGATACTTGGTCATCATCAATGGCATCGATTCCTAAATAATGGCCAAATGCGAGACTTGAATTTCTACCCATCAAATTACGCTTATTGTCTTTATTGGTAGCACAATTTTATTGTTCTTAAATGTAAACAATTGGTGGTTCCTTGTCCCTATCCTAATTTGAGGCACCGTGAATATTTTGTCATTATTAAAACAATCTAAATATGACTGGTGCTCAATCTCTGTCCCCAATAACTTCACCCCTTATTGTATTTTTAGTACATAAAGGACTATAGCACTTGGGTTTTAAGAAAACCCATTCCTCATACCCAAGACCCTTACTCTCATCTTTAAATTTTCCTATTACAGAGTTCAAAGGATGTGCAAAGTCGTAAAAAAGGTTGTCTGTTATCATTGCCGGCAGAAGAGTGTCTAGCCTACAGTGCTTTACCTAAAAGAAAAATGAATCCGTGTCGCTGGCAACGATATTTATTTCGCAAATAAATTCATTACGATATTTAGCCAATTCCTTATATTGTAGCTCGTACATTCTAAGTCTAGACAAGTCTAGAACTGATTGTCCGATGTAATTTAGGCATATACAATCATCTTTTCATCAGAATTGCATAGCCTCAAATTCATCTGTTTTTTAAGGTTTTAGATAAACTTTCCAGACAAACTATTATTATAAAGTTTTAACAAGTCCCTATATATAATTTTGTGTTTTTGTCAATGTATGCATGAAATATAGGTGCTTCCTTAAATTAAGTTGCGTGATGAACTTTAACAAACTTCACATCTAGAGAAAGATAAAGCTTGAGAAGCCGCCAATGAAGAACATGGTTTTTCTTAGGTCAATGCGTGAGCATCAACTTCTCAACTTTAGAATTCAGTGGACACATCTTTTCCGAACCAATCGAAAAATCATTCAAAAATCATGCACACAATGAGGAATCTCGATATCAACCTTCATTGTATAACCATATGGAAGGGTTTCAATATCCTCAATATTCATGCACTCATTCAATACATCATACAAACCATCATACACCCAAACAAAATCTGCATACTGAAGATATTGGCTAAGAGCCCAACCAAGTAGGTAGTTAGTGGCTATCTGGGACCACAAACCATTGCATAATATATAGGAGGAGGGGGGTTTAATTACTGATTATTTACGGTGTGTAATGATTACACAATGATGTAATTTTTTGTGTGTATTTTTCGAAATTTTTTAAGTGGATTTTTTGTGTGTTATTTTTGAAATTTTTAAGTAGGTTTTTAAGTTGATTTTTCGAAATTCTTATGTGTATTTTTTTAATAAATTTTTATTTATTTAAATTTTTATGTATTTTTTCGTGTATATAAATTTTGTATGTATTTTTTATTTTGTGTATATAAATTTTTCAAATTTTTGGCACGATTTATTTCTTTATATAAATTTTGAAATATTTTATATGTAAGTTAAATTTATTAAGTTGAATTTTATATGATTTTATCAATGTATTTTTTATATATGATTTTTTAAATATGATTTTTATATGTAAGTTTAATTTTTTAAGTTAAATTGAATTTAAATTATATATGATTTCTAAGTAGAATTTTCAGTATAATTTTATCAATGAATTTTTTATATATGATTTTTTAAGATGAAATTTTTAGTATAATTTTTAATATATAATTAAAAATATAATTTGTTAAAGTAATAAATTTTTAACATAATTTTATAATGAAATTTCTTATACATGATTTTTAAATAGAATTTTCAGTATAATTTTATCGATGAGTTTTTTATATATGATTTTTTAAAATGAAATTTTTAGTATAATTTTTAATATATATAATTTAAAATATAATTTTTCAAAGTAATAACTTTTTAAGTATTTCTAATTAAAATCTTTTAGTAAAATTTCTAATTTAAATTTTTCATTATAATTTTTGAAATTTAAAACATAATTTCTAATTTAAATTTTTAGTATTTTATACATAAAACTATTATAATTGAATAAAAATATTAATAATAATATTAATAATAATAATAAAAATAATAATAAAAATAAAAATAATAATAATAATAATAATAATAATAATTCAACCAATTAAAATCTTTATAAAAAACTATAAGCACATAAAATAAACTCGTAAAAGATCAAAATTTATTTACATCATCACAAATCTGCTTATAATAAGCTCTTCTTAGCTCAGCCAACAAAATATGTACAACTTCCTTCTTCTTGTAGTCTCTGCAGCATCTGCATCTAAATGGAAAAGTCAACATTGAGGGATCTGCACAAACAATGCAATCATCTAAACATTTCAAACCAGATCCTTGAACTGATTCATAGTGCATCCGTACAATTTCTTCGATGTTGATTCCTGTCATTTGATAGATCTGCGTAGCCAAATATTCAGGAGCACAATACGAAAGATTGTTTTTCATATTCGGAAAGAGTTCTTCCATCTTCATCAGATTTGTTTCGAATACGTATGCTTCTTGCTCGTCGATCCTTATTAATTTTTACAATCATCAGAATTCAATCTATTTAAACACAATCAGTGCTTAATAAATAATCTAGTATTTCTTCGTCGGTATTAAGATTATTAATTAAAAGTTTTATAAAATTAAATATTTCTTGTACTAGACTGTTGTATTCCAATGTTTTTATCCCCATGACAATGACTTTTCCGCTTGCAAATACATTCACACAAAGTGGATTATACTTGACAAGTCTTAATGCTCGAAACAGTTCCAGTTAGTAAATCAGTGTTTTGGTTGACAATTTGTACAAGTTGATTCGACAACCCAATTCAATATTCAATGATAATGACTATATTTGTAAATCTTGAATATGATATTTGAGACCACCTTCATGTAATGGTTTCTTGCAACCCATTATTCTACATTTTCCGCTCTTGAAGAATAAGATTGGATATTTTCCACTTCTATCCACTACATGTTGAGGTTTTCCCGTCGGGAACTTCATTCCAGTTACTTCACATCTTCCTCTATAATTAATATTACTAATAATTTTCGGATATCAAAATAAATGATTCAGTATATCAAATTATAAACAAATTAAATTAAATTAAATGGAATTAAGAAATGATGCAGTATATCAAATTGTAGGGCCTAGTGAGAGCGGAAAAACTTTATTTGTATGTAATTTATTGCAGTCAAACATGTTCAAATCAAAATTCAATAAAATATATTGGCATAAGGGTGCAGACGAAGAACATGGATTGACACAAAATCAGTTTTGTAAATTGAAAATGACAATAGTTAAGGGATTTGATATAAACTGGTAGTCTAGGTTACGTCGTGACGATGTAATAATTATAGATGATTTCTATTAAGAAGCAAATAAGGAAAAAAATTTCAATAACTTGTTCACAAAAATCAGTAGACATTGCGGAGTTACTGTTACTTTCATAACTCAAAATTTATTTCATCAAGGAGAAAGTCATCGAACTCGTAATTTAAATGTTCAATACCTAGTTATTTTCAAAAATCCTCGCGATCAAACGATTATCGATGTCTTAGCCTGGCAAGCTTATCCAAACAATAGAAAATTTTTAATTGAATCATTCCAAGATGCTACAAGTGTTCCCCACGGATATTTATTCTTTGACTTTACACAACAATGTAGTGACGATTTACGTATCCGAACAGATATTTTTAATGAAAAAGGTGTTACGATTTATAAACAAAATTGAAAACAATAAATGATTATCAATCATGACATATAAAAAAGTACTTGTCAAAAACGAAATTCAACCCAAAAAAGTTATTCGTAGAACCAAATCAAAAGTAAAGAAGAATCTAAAAAAGAAGTGAATCAAATTAAAAACAATATTAATTAATTGTAAATAGTAAACATGAAATTTGAACGTAGTCTACCATATTTTAATGCATTGGTAAAGGCTCAAAATAATAAAAGAATAGCAATTTTACAAGCTTTCCTTTCATTTGTTATTGACGATTTGCTTGAAGTTTTTGTAAATATAGTTTGAGGTAATGTCAATATTAGTATTACAAAGACATAAGAGATCCTTATTATCATTGGTAAACACTAAAAATAGACGTTTAATGAAAAGAATAATGTATAAACAAAAGGGTGGGTTCTTGGGTACATTAATTCCAAATAGTTTTATCGGCAATTAGTGAAATTTCTTCCCTAAGATCTTAATGGGCTTACAACACTCTAAACCAGATAAAGTTGATTTAAATATTTTAATATTTTGTTGTAATAATGAAGGAACTATTAACCAAAAATTCACTCAACACAATATGAACAAACCCATAAGATCCAGATGGTTTTGGTGGTGTAGAAAAATTATCAAAAAGAGTGATTAATTCTAAAAAAGAGACTCAAAAATGGTTATCGGACCAACTAGCATATTGTTTAAATAAACCAATGTTAAAAAGATTCCCAACCAGACCATACAAAACAAGAGGAATCAATGATTTGTGGCAAATGGACTTGATGAAAATGATACCTTATTCGAGAATCAACAAGGGGTAAAAAATATATTTTAACTTGTATTGATGTTTTCAGTAGATATGCCCGTGCTATTCCAACAAAAAATAAATCTGCTAATGAAATGGCCATTGCAATTAAAAAATTATTTAAAGACGGACAACCTCACAATCTACATTCCATTATTTGTTGGACTTTCTACTTCGTTCTTTCTACTTATTACATTGTATCAGATCCACCCGTATTTATAGAATTAAAAATGCCGGATTTGTTGAATATTCGTTGGATTAGTATACGAGCGCGCGTTTTTTTTATAACTATTCATCCGCGCATAAGTATCTATCAACAATATATATCCCTATTTAAATATAATTAACCGACTAAATCTACTCAATTGTTAATAATTTTTGATTGAATATAATAGTAATTTATCCACTCTTAAAGTACAATTCATTTTCAGTGAATATTTTCCTCTTCAATGAATAATTTCTCACTTTAATTGATATTTTCTCACTTTAATGAATATTTTTCTATTCAAGGAATATTTTCCTCTTCGATGTATATTTTCTTCATTCAAAGTATATTACCCTTGTAAGGTTTTAATATATCAATTGATATTTCATCTATTTAGTAGATATCTTTAGCTATCCCACTTTTTCCAGTAATTTCAACGATTTTAGTCACATAATGTACTCTCCCACCAATATTACTTCTTCACTGAAAATTTTCTTTATAGAATATAATCTCTACTAATTAAAAATTCCATTTAATGACTTGTTATTGACTTGTTATTTTCAATGAAAATTTAATTAACTTTTAATAAATTTAATTACACACTTCAATAGATTAGGTTGTACTCGACAAAAATACAATAATTTTAGGCTATGTAAATCAATTAGAGATTTTAGGGAAATTTTATGATATTTAATAATATCTAATTTTTTTTAGTAAATTTTAATCATCTTTGTGAATTTTTTGTTTTCTGTTGAATTTTAATGGATTTGGGGACTATTATGTTTTTGTAGATAATATTGAAGAAATGAGGGTAAATCTATAATTTTAGAAGCACTTAATTTCTTGATAATTTAAAAAATTTTACTTGATTTAAGGATTATTTTAAATAAAAGTTTATTTTAGGAACAAAATGTTTATGAAACATACATTTTAGATAATTATTTACTAATTAGATTCCAATTTGACTGATAGATTTTGAATAGTAAGTGATTTTTTTGAAAATAATTTTATGTTCAATTTAAAAAGTTGATTAAATCAGTTGATTTTTAAAAATATTGATTTTACAGTAAAAAAAAGGATGGTCAATTAATTATTTGCATTTCCCATTTTATTGATTTCGTGGATATCAATCACAAAAGTAGTAAAATTTAGAGATTTTTAAGAGGATGCTCAGTATGGTTGTCAGTATACATATGAAAATCGATGAATTATATCTATGGGTTGACTGGTAATTTTTATTGAATTTATACTTGATTTACTGATTAATTTTTAATTATTCGAGCAACATGATATATATTTTATGATATATATTTAATTTATGTGGGAAACATAAACTTTATTCGATTTTAGTTATTTTTGATGAATTTTTTATTTGATAGAATTTGTTGTCAGAATAAAATTGTGGTGATTTTCGATGGAAAATGTTGGGTATCGATAACAATTATGTAATACTTTAAAGAAAAATTATTTTTATTGGTAAAATTCATATTTTTATGATAATTTTAAGGGAATTTGATTGGTTGAATACATATAGTGAATATGATCCGAATGATGGGTTTTTAAGGATCTTATTCGGTTAAATATAGATTTCTAAAGAAATTTTACCTTGTAGGTTTTTACAAAAAATATGTATATTGTTGGTGCATTGGAGGAAAATGTCATTTCAAGGGAAATGATTGGTTAAGAGGAAATTTTATGATATTTTAAAGGGAAATACTCGATTAAGAACAAGTTTGTTGTTATTTTTAAGGGGATTGAGTTGGTTGAATATCTGTGTTCAAAGGGTAAATATTTTCTAAATGGAGAATATAGAGAAGGAATTTATATTATTTTTAGAGGGCTTTGTTTAGATAGATATCAATATGTGTAAATGTTTTGAGAGAGTGGAAATATTGTCGTTTAAAGAGAAATGATTGGTTAAGAAGAGAATTTATGATTTTTTAAGGGGAAATAATTGGTCAATAGAGGAATTTTATTTTAAGGGGATTTCAAGATATATTTTCGGTTGAATATCGATATGTCGGTGATTTTTATGAAAATAATGAATATAGCTGGAATTACTGTCATTTAAAGAGAAATGATTGATTGAGAGTAAATTTATAGTATTTTTAAGGGGATTTGATTGGGATTACAAGAAATTAATCCGTCGAATATCGATATAAATGGGTGATTTTTATGAAAATAATGAATATAACATGAAATATTGTCATTTAAAGAGAAATGATTGGTTAAGAGTATGGGTTATCTAAATATATCAGTAAGAATTGGTTAATTTTAATGATATTATTGGAATCTGAATAAAATATACTATACCTGTTCGGTTCTAAAAAAATGTTTGATTCATGTAATTATTTGTATTCAAGTATTTATTTGATTTTATTATTTGTAATTTAATTAAAAATGACTAGTATTTAAAAAATTTATGTTACCTATTACTTATGTTGTTGACAATTTTCTGAATACATTAAATATATATAATTATTTCTACGAATGAAGAGAAATTGTACAATTAATTTTCATTCCACAAGTATCTAGAACAATTACCTAACAATCTTAAAACTTTTGAAATCTAACAAATTTTTTTTCAATTATTTTACAACTCAGTTAGTTTAATTAATTGATAAGTACTATTTTCTTTACAATTTGCAACTGTGTTGAAACTTTTTTTTAAATATTTTATTCAAAGTACTAACAAATTTTATTAAAGATATATCAAGACTTGTCAAAAATTATAAAACTTTAGTAATTTTAATAAGTATTACTCAATAACTACTATTTTCTTACAAATTCGCTGAAGGTCTTATTTTAAAATTTCTTCAAAGTACTAACATTATTTACAAATTAAGCAGTTTTATTTAAAATTTAACATCTTAAAATATTTCTCACAACTTTAATCAAATTCTAATCACATGCTAATCATAATTTAAGTATAAGTCTTATTTTTACAAAAACAAGTATTTTACAATAATTAAACATACATATTTTGATTTTTAGTAGATTTTATCGGTATCTATAAGTACCTGTTCCGTGTAGTTTTTTAAGCTTTGTTAGAAATTCAACTTATTTAGTGGTTGGTTGATAATCATTTAATTTCTAGTAATGCGGTAGATATTATTTTTTTTATATCAGTTTTATTCAAACCTTTAGCATCTTTGAGTTAATAATTTTAAGAGTTGAATCATTTTCAATAAAAATATGAAAATTTATTCCATGTACAATGAAAGTAATATATGTTTTGATAAATTAATTTAAAAATATTTTTCTAATCAAGTTTCTTTTCACTAGCAATTAGATTAACCACTACTTGTACTTACTAATTAATTTATCATTCAGTAAACAATAAGAGTTGGGGTGAAAAGATCAGAAAATCTATAAAAATAAATTTAAGTAATTATTTGATGAGTTAGCAATTAATATATTTAGGGACATGTGAAAATTAAATGAAAAGGTTGACATTTATCTTTGAAAATAAGTTTTAGTAATTGTTCATTGTTGGACGCAATTAAAAATATTACAAAAATAGTAGAAAAATTTCAAAGTCTTTTAACTGAGTTTTACAAAATGTCAATAAATCACATACAAGACTTGTAAAGCAATAAAGTTTATTCAGAGAAAATACAAGACTTGATTAGGCTTCAATGATTAATATTTTCTTGATAGCAACCAAACAATTTGGAGACAAAAATGATCGATAAAAGGGTGGAGAAGTTGATAAAATTTGTAATTGAAATTGTATTTCTTTTGATTGTTCAAATTTTTATGTGCTTTTATTTAAAGATTTCTTGATCACTAAACAATTTTTGATATTGATTTGTTCGGTAACTAGTTATTGATAACATATTGTGAATGTGTGAATAGCAAAGTATTTTAAGGGGAAATGATTGAGAGAAAATTTTATTTTATTTTTTAAATGGGTTAAGTAGGTTGAATATCGGTGTTCAAAGAGTAAATATTATTTAAATATGGAATTTTAATGAATAAGTAAATTATTCAATGCCTAGTATGTATATAAAGAGTTGTACAGTACTCAGTTATTTGTATACAGTACATTAGTGATTGTTGTTCAGTTATTAATGAATTATTCACTGTGTATGGATTATCAGTATTCACAAGTTGATATCAAGTAAATATAACAATGGATTTGATTTCAATGAATTTGATTAATTATCGCTTCATTACAACAAGGTAACTAAGCAACCAAAAAAATTTACCAATTTGGAGACATCAATGATGTGAAAGAAAGTGAAGAAGTTAATAAAATTTCAACTTGTATTTCTTTTGTTCAACCGTTTATGTGTTTTATTTCAAAAATTGCTGGTCAGTAACCGATCATTAATATTTATTGGTTCAGTAACTAGTTATTGGTAACATTTTGGGTTTATAGTGAATAACCATGTATTTTAAGGGGAGATTATCGATGAGGAACGAGTTTATTGATATTTTTAAGAGGTTGAGTAGGTTGAATATTGTTATTTAAAGGGTAAATACTCTCTAAATGAATATTTTTATGAAAAATAACATTTAATAGAAGAATAATTGTTCAAAATTGAATACATTTTTAAAAATAGTTGAAAACTGTTTGACTTTTACAAAATAATTTCAATAAAATACTATAATCAAATACAAAATTTTATTCAGAAAAGAGGTCTTGCTAAATACTTAGTAACTCTACAACCAAGTGATTTACAGATATAGAGACATTAATGTTGTGAAAGAGAGTAAAGAAAATTTTTTTAATAAATTTGTATTTTTACTTGTATTTCATGTTATTGATTTACTTTTATTTAAAGTTTTGCTGGTAAGTAACCAAATATTTATTTGTTCAGTAACTAGTTATCGGTCACCTAATATGTATACAAGTAGTAGGAATGAAGTTCCCAACCGGAAAACCTCAACATGTAGTGGATAGAAGTGGAAAATATCCTATCTTATTCTTCAAGAACGGAAAATGTAAAATTATGGGTTGCAAGAGATCATTACAGGAATGGATCTCAAATATCAGATTCAATATTTACAAATACAGTCATTATCATTGAATATTGACATGGGTTGTAGAATCAACTAGTACGAATTGTCAATCAAAACACTGATTTGAAATGTTCACGATAAAAACAAAAATGCTAAAATCTTGTATAAAAAATTTCAATATATAATTATGTTAAAAATTTATTACTTTGAAAAATTATATTTTAAATTATATACATTAAAAATTATACTAAAAATTTCATCTTAAAAAATCATTTATAAAAAATTCATCGATAAAATTATACTGAAATTTCTATTTAAAAATCATGTATAAAATATTTCATTATAAAATTATGTTAAAAATTTATTACTTTAAAAAATTAAATTTTTAATTATATATTAAAAATTATACGAAACATTTCATCTTAAAAAATCATATATAAAAAATTCATTGATAAAATTATACTGAAAAATTTTACTAAAAAATTTTAATTAGAAACATGTGCACACATAAAAGTTAATTATCTTGATTACATCATTGTGTAATCAATACACATCGTAAAGAATCATAAAATAACCCCCCCCCCCTTTTATTTTATTATGCAATGGTGTGTGGTCCCAGATAGCCACTAACTACCTACTCAACCATACAAATTATTTATATCTATAAGATTTATATCTATATCTATTATTTATATCTATAAGAGTTCTGTATCCTCAGAACTTGCGACATAATGCTTGTTAACAAATTTTTACCCACCCCGTATTCCTCCCTCGTAGAAATTAAACATTTCCATGTCCTGCAGAACTTCTATGGGTTCCTGCAATGTCATGAGAGTTGACGCTCATGACATACCAGAAATTCCATAACAATTAAGAGGTTCTAGATTATTATAAGCAATTGCTTTTGCGCGAAATTGCTGAAAATAATCTGCAAGAAGGAATACGTCTAATTTTAAGTAGGTTAACATATAATCTAACATTGTCTTGCAATTTTGCTGTGGCCAAGTTTTTTTGGGCTGTATCGTACTCATCAGTATATACAGAACCCCAAATTTGAGGCAATTCAGTCATCGATACAAGAATCTCAAGAGATATCGCAAATTCATAACGGAAAATAGCCTTGGCTCTAACAATTGCACCATCAAAAACAGAATCAGTTAAAGGCAAATTAGTAAGTGTCTTAACAGCTTTTGCTAAAGATGAATAAACAAATTGCATGCTGTCTATAAAACGAAAAGGAAATTTATTAATGTACGCGATGAGCGAGATAAATTTTTCAGAAGTGGTCGGAATAATATTTAATTCCCAAGAAGAAAAATTATTTAAACTATACTTTAAAATATGATGGAGATCATATCCCCTCAAATTTTGAATAATAACAGGTAATTGTTTCTGGATTCGTCGAGAAACATTACACTTTCTACAAGCAGCTCCTAAATACATACCTGAGAAATGACAATGATCCTTAACTTTATCCTTAATAAACCTTTTACACAAATAACAAGTGCAGCATTCCTTGAACTCCCGTTCCTCATTGAAAGAAAGTGGTCCTATAGTTTTTTGACAATGAACCTCGTAATATGGCAAGACAATCGAAACAGCGATTTGATCAAAAACGTCAAAACGCAATCATCGCCAATAAAATTATAATATTGTTTTGTATTAGTATATTTATTAATTAATAGTAGACCTGCTTCTATCGGCATGTGTATTTGATGAAGCCTTATATCGAGGAGTAAAATTGACTCAAAATCCGCATAAATTAAGAATGGCGGGCTAATAGTTTTTGATAATTAGAAAATTTTAAATATTTATTTTTAGGCAACGTATAAAGGGTAGTGCCTGTTTGATTTTTAATGCCCAAGGAAACATGGGTGTCGAATGCCGGTTTTAATCTAAAGTCATTAAGACAATGAGAACACCAATGTAAAGAGATTTGGATATTGCAAGATGTAGTCAAAAACAGCTGTATAGTGATAATTATCGCCGTGATCTAAAAGAAGTAAATAAATAGGTGTACCGTCAGTAACCTTGGAGCGGTGAATTATATCAAAATGTGGATTGGGGATATAATTGTTTTTGAAAAAAAGTGTTTTGAAATTATTTTCTTTGAATAAATGCAAAATGGTACATATAAACAATTATAAATTATGTATAATTTTAAATTAAATCATAATTCAAACATTACTATTCATTTTAACCTATTAATTATTTAGATTTAGATAGGATTTATTTACTTAAGCAACTGATAATATTATTATATTTACTTCAAATTTTTAGAAAAAAAGAAATAGTAACAATAATAGTAAAAAAATAACAGTTGACTTATTTAATTAATTTTAAAATAACATAATTAAATTTTAATATTTTGTAATTTACTTTTAAATTAAACGAATAAAAATTATTTAATTTAAAGATGGAAAACATAATAAATACAAGTAATAAAGTAAATCTCTCTTGCTTTTAGCTGAAGTTCCGTTTCCAATTTCAGAAAACAAAAATTAATTTTTAAATAAGCAATCATATTAATGTTATAATAAATATTTAATAATGAGTTAATAACAATAAACTTTATATACTAATATTTTAGCGAAAATCAAAGAAAGCCATTTAATTGAAGTCAGGATCTTGAACCTCTAAAATCTTATGTACTATCGTATTGTTTTAAGTGATAAGTAAGTATAGTAAAAGAGTAGCAACATATGAGTAGCTAGCTTTACTCTTAAAATCACAAATAATCACGATTGTGAGACAACTGCCTCTAAAGTTTTAATAAATTCCTTTAAAATGAATAAAGAAATTTTTATTTAATTTTTATTATATGTTTAAATTATAAATTTTTTTTTTTGTTTTCATCAAAGGTTTTTTTTCATCAAAGTCTAATAATAGATTTCCAGTAAAACAAAATATAATTTATGGTATGAGTGGTTTTTTACAGGGATTTAAAAATTTTGAGATCAAATGATAATCTATATTTTGTACAGATAAAATCGCTCTCTATATTTTGTCGTTGGTTAAACGTAGTCTCAGAATTTTTCACTTAAGAATTTTAAAAATGTAATAATTATTTCATTTCAGGTAGTTTCTTGACTAATGATACCTTACTTCCTTTATTTAAATTTTTTTCACATTGTGCCATTTTTAACTCTTACTTTGTTTTATACTTTATTCTGATAAATAAATATTTAGTTTGGTTACGTCATATAAATTCAGATCATAATTTGCTATTCATTTATAAATTATAATACCATTTTTAGATTTTAGACTTGTTCATTATCCATTCTTTAGTCAAAACATTTCAATGCTAAAAATTGAAATCAATTGAAATTTTTTAAAAATCTTTTTCATTAAAATTATTTGAGACCAGAACCTATTGTCACCTAAATTTACTTATTAAAATATTATGTCACTTATAAAGAAATCAGATGTGAAAAACAAAAAAAGTCTTTATAATAAAATATTTTTTTTGTAATATTTTATTTTCAATAAACTTTAGTGACTAAAAGTTTCCATTCAAAGCATTTTTTATTGAGATTGTAAAATCTTGTGTAAAAAGACTCAGTTCGATTTGGGTGTTGAAAATGCCGAAGGTCATTAGCAGTGTACAATGGGTACTATGTTATCTAGGACAGTGTTTCTCAAACTTTCTGGCACATCGGAACCATTTCGGAAAATTTTATAGCCAGATGAGTATTATCCACTTATATTATAATCTTTCTTTTTGACATATTTGTCGAAAAAGGTTGAATTTATTTTAACAATTTAAAAAGGGAAAATTTTATATTAATAAACTTTGGTATTTTATTTGAAAAATCGCCACAATAAAATAAAAATAACGTTTTACGTTAAATTGTTTTTATTTAAGTAAAACTAGCAAAGAAATATTTCATTAAAATTAAATATTTATAAGTATTTAATAAAAAAAATATTAATTCAAAAAAAGTTTAATTCAATAAAAAGCATTCATTTATGTACCAATGGGAAGAATAAGCTTGCATTGACTTGCATAAATCTTCAATATTTGGTGGAAGATTTGTTAACGATAATCTTACAATCGATGTCAAATTTAATCTATTCTGTTGTTTAGTCTTGGTTAAAGTGACTGTTGAAAATCCGCTCTCACATAAATAAGTGGAATGAAATGGGAGAATATTTTGAATTGCTTTGTCATTTAAAACCTTGTACTCACCATTAATTTGGATCCAAAACTTACCATGTGATTAATTTTCTTTTACATTTTTCAATGTCACGTCTGATAAGAG
This sequence comes from Schmidtea mediterranea, assembly GCA_022537955.1. NCBI lineage: Eukaryota > Metazoa > Platyhelminthes > Tricladida > Dugesiidae > Schmidtea > Schmidtea mediterranea. The sequence continues at coordinate 300,525,739 of CM039679.1, read as the reverse complement.
ATCAGCTAATAAATCTACTGCAATTATAGATAGGACATTTCTTTTATTAGTGAAATTGAATGGAATTGAACCCACAATTTATCTGTTCTCGGGTCTTGGCTTACTGGAAAATATTCCTCAAATTTGATAAAGGTTTTAAATAATTAACTATAATTATAAATAATTTTTTGGAATTGTAATATTGGTTTCTATTTTTAGCTTCAATCATTTGATCCGTTAAACAGTTGAATATATCGAAGGGGTTGTTTTCAACTCTCTGAATCCATAATTTGTTTTTCTTTTGTCCTTCTATTTTATTATAATTATCAATCATTGTTTTTTATGTTCCTTGTACGGATGAATTTAGTTTGATCAACAGTTGAAAAATATCGGCAAGATAACATAATTTCATCTTCACTTTATGTCCTTGAAGGACTGAACAAGATCACTATTTTTACTAGATAGAAAGACAGTTATTTCTTCTCTCAATTCATATGTTCTTTTTAATATCCGATCCCTGGATAACCAGCGAACCTCCGCGTGCAATAATAATGTTTTATAAGATGATCCCATTTCCTCGTACCTTTCAAATAATCTTAAATTCAGTGCCCTTGGTTTAATATTATTTACCGTTTTAACAGCTGTTGTTAATACCTGATTTAAATCAACACTAATATTTTTACTCGCTAGCGTTTCTCGGTGTATTATACATTGTGTATTTATTACATTCGAAGCTACTTCTTTAATTTTTGAGACTAATCCTAAATTTAGTATAGACATTTGAGAAATTAGAGGGATAACGGAATGCCGGAACCGTTATTTCTTTAATTTCTTACATAATGTATAGTAATTTAATAAAATAAAAGTATTTATTTTATAACTATAAACTAAAATAAAATACTAATGCTTATAGATATGTTAAGTATATATGCAAAGTAGGCCATGAAAAGTTTACAAATATTTTTTCTACATTTTTAAACCAAAATTTTAAAAAAATCCACTGAATTTTTCTAATGTTTAAAAATGTATTGAAATTCTAACTGAAACTCTCAGAAAATAAAATCTATGGTTTTTCTCCACTATATTTTACATTCAAATTTAAATTCGAATGGAATTTCTTGAGGAATCCCAAAAAGTTGTTTGAGAAACACTGCTCTAGGATATTTGGATAGAAAACTTTTAATTGATACCCATTACTCCCTTGTACGAGAAAAGATTTCAATTAAAATGTTTAGTATGTATTGATATTTCAGTAGACATTCCTTAATGTTTTGCATTGAACGGCTTAGTATTAATTCCAACTCCACCTATCTGTACTCTCCATTGTACCAATACTAATCAATTTATAAAGTAATTTGTTTTAATTCTAGAACAAATATTATCCATCAATGAAATTTCGATAAATATTCAGAGAATGATTCTATCTTTCAGTTATTTTTACCTTGAGTAATTCAATCCATCATACAATGAATACAATGAAGTTTTCAATTTATATTGCACCCTTCTATTCACCATATGCAAATCGAGATGGCATAAATGCTAATTCGTTAATGAAATATGTCAATAGTAGCAGAAAACGTAATGAATCACCATTTTACCCAAAATCTCACAATGGAGAAAAAGTGGAAAGGCATTGGCTTTTGTATTCGGGTGTTTTTTGCTTTGTGTGTAAACTTTTTCCGATAAACAGTATCTCTTCTCTTGCGACTACAGGATTTGACAGCTAGAGCACCATGAATAGACTTGAACAGCATGAACAATTAGCTGATCTCAGATGAGCGCTTACCGTTTATGCTACTCGTTTATCAAAAGTTCAAACTTTGGAAAAAACAATTTGTGAGAAAGCTGATAAGCAGAAGCACTATAGGAGAGAAGTTTTAAGGAAAGTTTTTCAACAATAAAGTTTCATACATCACGCGGATTATATCTTAGAGGGTCTTCAGAAACCTTTGACAGGGAAGATAATGGGAGCTCTTTAGATTGCTTGGAGTATTTAGCGGAATACCATTCATTTATTTCTGGGCATATTAACAAATATAGAAATGCTGGATTTCGTACTACATCATATCTATCATCAGCCATTCATGTAAAATTTATGGGTCTTATGGCCAAGCAAGTCATCAAAGTTATAGTAGATGAAATAAAACTGCCAAAATAATTTTCATCCAGTGTTGATTCTACATCTGATATATATCACACTGATCAATTGACTTTCACGGTTCGTTAAGTAGAAATTGATGGCGAACCTGTTGAACATTTCTTAATTTTTTTTCAAATTTCATCACACACTAGTCTTCACCTATTCGATACAATTCTTGAAACTTTTCGCGCTTTGGAGATCGGCATAAATGACTGCAGAGGTCAGACATACGACAATGCTAGCAATATTTCCGGGCAACGTTCTGGTTTATAACGCGTATAATTGAAATCAGAACAGTTTCCATCACTCCTTGTATAGCACATTCACTGAACTTCTCTGGAGTTGTTGCACTGAGGCAGTTAAGGTTTTTGGTGTTGTTCAGGAAATTTATGTTTTTTTGCCTGATTCAACATATTGATGGACTCTTGTCAAAAATGCTGTAAGCAAAAGCATCATTGGAACAGAAAAGTCATAGCTTCTTCCAAAACGTTTTAGTGACACACGGTGGTCAACTCATGCTGTTGTACTTCGAAGTATGTCTCAACATTATAAAACGTATCAATCTGTTTTTCAAGAGATTAGCAACAACAATCTGCAAGAGAAAGAGACGAGAGTAGAAGTCATAAATTTAGCCTAAAAAATGGATACGGTGATCTTCTGTGCTTCTGTAATATCATTTTGGAGCGCATAAATGATATTAGCCTACTGTTGCAGTCAGAAAAAAACGATCTTTGCACCGCAGTAGGACTCCTGAAATCGTTGTTGCGATTTGCACATCTCAGAGGAACTGGTTTGATTTTTATCGAGATGGCGCTTCAGAATTGTGCTCTCAAAAGTATTTCAATTCAAAACGTGCACGTAAACTAAAACGCAAAGCGTATGATAGCAATGAACCACCTGTTGTTTTAACAGTCGATACCTATTATGTTATAATTGCTTCCGTTGTTACTAATCTTAGCCGCAGAATTACATCATATAAATCAATTGACGAGCATTGTTATTTCTTGAACACCTATGATGAAAGTAGCACTGCATCAATGGAATCTTTAAAATAGTTTGTGGAATTCTACTCTGATGATGTCACTGGTGGTCTCTATAATGAGTGGATTCAGTGGCGAACATTTCTAAAAGAAATCTGATCATTGCCGGCATAAAAACAACGATGCAAATGTTGAAATTGGTGAAGGAATTCAATCTGAAGACCGGGTTTCCATTTGGGCATCTATCTTACTTTGCCTGTTTCAAACTGTAGCGGTGAACGATGCTTCAGTCTTATCAAACGAAATAAAAATGCTGCTAGATCCACTATGGGCCAGGAAAGACTAATCAGCTTAACACTGATGGATATTGAATCTGAAATCGTTCAAAGCCTTGACTTTCAGGATATTATCGGTTCTTTTTCAACAATTAAGTCGCGTAAGAGAGATATTTGGCATCGTACAGCGCATATCAGTATGTTCGAGTTATGATTAAAATTACATTCATATTATTGTGTTTTTTGAATGTGGTGAAATTTAAAAAATTGGTTTCTTGATAATAAAGCGCAGTTAAATACAGATTGAATTTTGATTTTGGATTTCAATTAATTGGAAATAATGAATGAAACTGAGTCGTTTGCTTTTCAAGCGAAAATCGCACAATTGTTGAACCTTATTATCAACACTTCTTATTCCAACAAAGATAAAGTCTTGTTCCTCGATACTGCAAAGGATTTAAATATAAAAAAAGAACCAGATAAAAATGCTGGAACTTTAATTGTTATTGACACTGGAATCAGGATGACAATAGTAGATTTAATTAGTAATTTAGGAACAATTGAAAAATTGGGAGCAAAAACATTATTTTATCTATTCCAAGCAAGAGCTGAAATTCCAATGAATATACAATTTGGGAAAGATTTCTTTTCAATAAATATTTATTTAGTTTTTAAATTTTGTAAGAAATTATTATTTGACAAATTAATTTAGTCAATGACTTTCAAAATGTATACAAGGAAACCTTGTTACAATGGAATTTCCATGCTACAAATCTGTTACTTCTGGGTTTGTTTAAATCTTTTATATCTTCTTTTATTATAACTTTTTTTTTCAAACGATATATTTATTAAAAAATATGTTAGAAATTTCATTATTTGATAAATTCAATCGAAACTTAAAAATTCATCAAAAAAACATTCTAACCTTTTTGTCAAATCAGCCAACTAATTTTCCATGAGATCCAGGTGAGGCATCTAAAGACGAATTCATTCCAAGGTCCTTCTTCGGGAAATATTCGAAAATCAAATTTGAAGAATTAATTTGATTTTTAATTAAATAATTCAAAGGTGAATTTGCACTATTGCGTAATTCATTGAGCACACTGCTATCGATTTTGAGTTGAACCATGCAATTGAGTCATTTCGTTGCAGAGGTTAAAAATTGATATTATTTTTTATTATTATTATTAAATCTGTTTTTTCTGAGTTTGTTATAAAATATAGTAATAAATGTATACAATTATTATAATTTCTTTTAATTTTCTAATCATATATTTATTAAAAATTATTTGACTATGAATCAGTAATGATATCGATGGATTTTGATGTTCACGAATTTTCGGCACAGCCTTTTTCAAGAGATTATTTTGCACTTACAAAACATTTATAAATGTTAAATGTGAAAATTTAATATCATTTTGTTAAAAAAATTTGTTTGTTTTCACTTTGACATTATTGTATAAATACTTTAATTTGTATACATTTACATTTTCATTGTTGTATAACAATTAAACAAATATGAAGGTAAAATGAAGAAATTAAAAGAATTATAGTCAAATTTTACACTAGCAAAAGTTTCATTTTGTTTTATCAATTAGTTTGCATTATTAAATTTCTATTCTTTTTGAATATTTATCGAATCTTTCTATCATTTGTTCAATGTTTCAAAACCCTAGCAATGTTTAATATTTTAAAAATATTTTGTGACACACAGGTAGAGAATCACTGAAATAAAAAGTTAGAAAAAATAAAAAAAATTTATCCGGATGATTAAATTTTGTTTCTCAGTTATCAAAAGATATGGAATAGATTATGCAACCAATAAATTACATTAAAAACAAACTAATCCCAAAATTCTCAAGATTTAACGGTAAATATGCAGTGAAGCATTTTAAAAAATTTATTTTTTAAATAAAACATAATGTGAGATGAGATTAGAATTATGATTAAGTTGTTGTGAAGAACTTAGAGAAGAGAAAAATTTCTGTTGTTCAATTGATTTTTCTATTTTGTGTTTTAATTAAGATTTCTTGCATTTAGTTTTAATTAATACATTGTTTTTTTATTAATTTATTTTTTATATCAGAAATTAATATTTTATTTTTTATATATTCTGGATTCATTATTTTAATTTAATGTAATTTATTATAAAAATAAATTTATTCGAATAATGTATTAATCTAGTAAATTTCTTTTTTCACTATCATAAAAAATAATTTACTTTATAATATTAAAACAATATTTATTTATGTTCATTTATTTATATTATTGAATATGATTTAGTATAGGCATGTAAATTTGTGAGAGAAAGTTTAAAGGATCACGGTTTTAAATTTTCAAATCTTTAAATCTTATTTTAATTAAAATTTATATTTTTAAATGATTTTAAAGATGTATGTTTGCAAAAGTTGTTAATTTATAAATTTTAATATTTTATTTTAAAAATGAGTGAAAATGAATATTTGTAAAATATGAATTAAAATATTTGAATTTCAAAACTAAAACATAACATCGAAAAAAGGTCTCAGAAAACATGTTTTAGAAAAACTTATTTTTTTTATTTAGAAATACTTAGAAATACTTATTTTTTAATATATAATGAATGAAAAAATAGGGTGGAATTTTATAAAAAGCCTACAAATATACTAATCAGAAAATTAGTTCCTAAAAGATTATTTTTAAGTGTTGATATCAACAGATTCATCAAATAACGGAAATGACTTTTTAAATTGTCAAATATTTCTATTAAAATGCAGTTAAAATTCATAATATAAATGCTCGACGATAAGGCCGGGCAAAACATTAGTAACCTGAAGTTATAAGTAACCATTAGATAACTAAAAAAGATTATAGATAAAATAAGAGAGGCTTTTTAGTAAACACGAAGATATAAGCCAATTATAGTCTTCATAAAAAAGTTAATGGCAGAAATATTAACAATTTATAAATGTAATAATGATTCAATTCAACAATGCTTTTTAACACTGCGTAAGAAACTGAGAGGTCAAAATAAAAATCCCCACTTAAGAGATAAAACAACCCAAATAAACGATGAAAAGTTCGAGAAATAAAGCAAAACATTAGATAGAGCAGTGATTTCCAACGGTAGCTGTACCGCTCTCCCGGTTGGCTATTGAACCTCTCACGAGTAAGCTGGCGAGTTTAAACACAAATAAAAGAGGGTGACGATATTTAAAAAAAATATTAATAAAAACTTTCAAAACTACTATTTTTATGAATAAACATTATATTTATTCAACTAAATCTAAACTTTTAGACTTCTAATAGATAAATAGTTAAAACGTAAATAATTTTTACAATATTTTGTTATTTAAAATACGTAAACCAAAGTGTTTTAATTTTTATTTCTTGTAAAAGGAGCTGTGGTCCTAAAAACATTTGGAACTTATAATATAGAGAGTAGTATGATATGAACCGACTGACATATTCGATTTTAAAACTTTTAATGTCAATTGTTGATAAGCTATACCAGAGATGGCAAACACCCAAAAAATACAATTTATTTTTATAAAATTGCTGACGTCCCGATTTATTGCTAATATTAAAACAAACAACTAACATAAATAAATTTTAAAAAACCTTTGCAGAATTATATTAAAAATATTTAAAATCAACATTAAAATTCTGAAAGATTAAAGTGAAATATAAAAACTTAATGGTAGATTTACGTTTATTAATGTTATTTTTATTGTTATATCTTGAATGGCAAGTATTTATTGTCAGGTTCATAGTTCGTCACTCTTATATTTAACAGTCATAGGTGGAAGAGAAAACTAATAATATACAGTCAAATCTTTCTTATATGAACATCCCTTTATATTAGCATCTTACTATTATAAACATTTGTCAAATTCTGTAATATTAATTTGAGAAATATATATATTTATTATGAACATAATTAATTTTTATCTATGAACAAGAGAACTCTGTTTTATTGACAACAAAAATATTAAAAAAATTATAATTATATAAATTTTGAATTTAGGTAGATTGTTTTAAAAATCATTTTTTGCGTAAAATTAATAATTAACTTATTTTTTATGCAAACATTTAATTAGTTAAGGTCATGATATAGTTTATTAATGATTAATTTAGATATTTTACATTTAGTTATTTTTAATTTTCAACCTATGAAATATTCAGAAAAGAAACGAAAAAGACATGATTATAGCATCGAAACCAAAAAAAGATAATAGAAGATGCAGCCAGTAGCCATGAAAATCAGTGATCACTTGTAAGAAAGTATAATGTTTCGTTAAGATGTATAAATGAATTATTAATAAACGAAGAAAATCATAGGTGATGTTGAAATAAATTTTATGCGAATAAGAAAACTTTTGTTGGGCTAGCACTGAATTTGTTTTGAATAGATCGGAAATAGCACGCAAACACAACAGGTAGATTTAAAATCAGACCCATAAACACCAAATAACCACCCAAAATGCGAGAAAGACATAATCAAAAAATATAAAATCGAAAAAAAACAAAAGCAAATTAAATTAATTAACAAATGCACCAAGATCCGCACGAAATAACATAAAAATAACATGATAACAAAAGAAATTTGACCGAAAATTGACAATTTACGCAAAGACAAAATATTAATGAAAATGCTGACTTAAAATAAAATAATTCGGAGTTGAAATAAATTAAATAAAAATTGAATGAATAAATTGCCAAGTTAAATCCAGAAAATAATAAAATTAGACAAATAATATCAAGGTCAAATTTTGCTTTATCGCATTAAATTTAACAGGCAAGGTTAAGGTCACAGAATAGGTATAAATACCAATTCATTTTCACATAATTTTAACACTTTTTCAATCAACGAACTAACCTTCAGTTTTTTTACTGAATTGAATAACCGCTCGATCACTTGAGAAAAGAATCACTTATAACTATCGCCACTTAACCGAAACTCTAAAAGAATTTAAAAGTGAGCATGACGATTTACGTATAAAGGATGAGATTGAATGAAATGCCTTTATGAATAACCAATGTCATGATGAATAATGAAATGTTATTACAAATAATTATATTCTTTTGAAATTAACTTCTGTCGAAATATTTCCGGACCACAGCCACACACCAACAAGATATTAAACTCATACATAATTACCGAGCAGTGTAAGTGCGGTGTAAGTCCGCCAATAGCTCGTGCCCGTGAGAGATCTCGCATTGGGTAACGACGGACTCAAACGTCAAATCATTTGCACTTATAGGGGCAGTGGGGAGATTGGGAATCAATTTTTTGGTTGATCCCTTTTCCACCTACTCCCGAAAAATCGACCTAAAATATTGATACTCATTGGCTAAAATTATAACACAGAGTTGTCCAGTGGACACTCTTAAAATTTAATATGAATATACAAAACTCCTAGGAACAATTTGAGGTTAAAGGGAAAGGGGCTTGCGGAAATCGATGTAACGGACGTGTCAAATTAAACTCTATTAATTATTTTGGGGAAGTAAAATAATAATTCGGTAAATAATGAGAGGTTTAAGTGGAAACCTTTAATGACTAAAAACCCATATTGCTAATAGGACGTAGAACTAATCCAGTCAATAAACAAAATTTATGTGAATTTATTAACTAGAACCGAACAGAAACTAATTAATAGGGAAGTAAATGGGAATAGGCGGAATAAAAGGTTTCCCATAGATACCGTAATAATTAAATATCAAGCTCCCACTATCGCCCCACTTTAGATACTCTGGTTAATGTAATTAAAAATTTAAACGATATCGTCGGCCAAATGCCTGATCTGCTAACCATAAAGTAATAGCCATAAACCCAACCTAACCGCCAAGTTTATCCTAATTCATCCTTTAACTACCGAGAATAAACACTTATAATAGCTATCAACATAAGATACTAATTCAGCCTCTTGTTTTTTTGAAATACTATTATAAAAAGTAAAATCATTTCTTAATTATTTTACTATCCTATGTAATACGTAATAAAATGGTATTAATGTGAAAATTTTTCTATTTGTAAAATAAAATTTCAATTTCAAAAACAACTGTTTTTTAAAAAGTACTGATTTTGAAAAACCCTAGTTTTGTTTAAATAACCGCCAAAAAATATCACTAAAGATGTGAATTGAACATTTCTATTTTTAATTGCTCCATTATTTTTATCGAAACACATGACGCCGAACGAATATACACGTATTATATGAATGCTGCCTCCATGTTATTTTTCTGTGATAACAAAACACGTTCGCGGGCTTCTGATAAAGTGAATGCACAAATCTTCGATTGTCAGTAAATGTTTCAAACGTACCACCTCTGTTTGTTTTTCAGAACTGACGTCATGTAATTAATCTTTAAACAAATATAATTTTTTCACGAATAATCTTTTTTTAGGACATAAATGTAATTAAATACATACTTATATTCAATTAACAGAAGCACACACAAAATTAATTACCAAGTAAAAGTGTAAAAAAGTCACAGAAATTTTAACAAAAGAGGGAACATTTTGCTTCAACATAACGTTCTTTGAGAATTGTTAAATCGCTAATGACTAAAAGAATTTTGTGAGAATTAAATTAAATTGAATAATATTTATATTTTGGAATTAACTGAAATTGTGCAAATATTCGTTGGAAATAAAGCATGATTTGTGTGAAACTCAAAAGACTCGATTGTTTATGGGACAAAAAATACGATGTATTTGATAAGCAAAAACCATGATATAAAGGACTGCTCTTTTCCATATAAATAGAAACGGAAGGTCGTAAGTTATATTAATGCGTTTTAATTCGCAAATATTATTCTCATGATGAGAAACACATCTGTCAATTCCATATTGAAACATTTAGATGTCTTTTATACAATTTTCTCATAAATCTAGAAACCGAGTAAACAAAAAATGCAGTGTATGTTAAGTATTGAAAAATAAATTAACAAGAAAAAAGCTTTAAAATTAATTTTTGATTTTGTTTATATTATTCATAAATTGTTTATAATTTTCGCAAATGTTTCTTTAATATTTCATTTCTCTCGAATTCTTTTGCTTACAAGTGGTTAATAAAGACTTGACACAAATTACTAGATAAACAAATTAAACACGTAAAGATTCGATAAATATTTAAAACAATATCGAGGGCTTCATCACAAGGGTGGAGCTTATTTTTGAACTTTTGAAATATAATGTTTTTAACCTCTTATTTTGTTCCTATTAGATATCAGACAAAAAATTGAACACAATTGAACAATATTTAGGGATAGCTTAAAGATGGCGAAGTTTCTGAATCTACGAAACTGTGGCTACAATTTGATTTAGGATAATTGCTAATAAGAGCGTAGTTCTATTGTTAAATTCAGAACCCATCTACCATGTAAAGTTTGTAAACTGATTTTTTCTCCAATCATATGCATTGCACAATACGATACAACCTACCATGAGCACCCGCAAGGGTAGGGGAAAGAGGGGCACTCGCCCCCATGGATCTGAATATTACTTCGCAGTACTCTGTCATACTGGAACCAGCTCCTCTGACTCTTCAAGCTGTTCAAGTTGATCTTCAAAAGTCCAACTTCAAGTTCAAAACCTGCTCAGTGTAGTATAACTTCATCGATGAGATTCCGATAACTACTTCAGGGATACTATTGAGAAAACAAAATAACTCCCACAGAAAGTGGATATTGAACTCATTATCCCAAGACAGTATGGAGGACAAAAGCACCGAAGTAATCCGGGTACCATAAGTGTTGAAGAGTACTTCAGACAAACAATTTACAAACCATACTTATATTCGCTAATTAACTCAATGGAAAGTCGATTTTATAAAGTCAACAGTGCACAATTTAACTTAGCGTTGCTATATCTTCGAAATTGTGAAACTGAATCATCAACAGTTTAAGGATAGAATGTCTACTATTAATCAGGTATTGATAATGCTGAAACTGAAGCCTTGAGTTGGCTTGATTTTTCGAAAACACGATAATACTAAAGTAGCCAAGATTTCAGAAAAAAATACTTTACGGACAAAATTGTAGATATCTTTAGTAGCGATAACAGACAGAATAAATTTTATTTTAAATTTATGTTGTAATATTTTTTGTTATATACATATATTGTGTTAATAAAAAATGTGTTGCTACAATATGCCCTTCATTACTACAGTGTCCTGTCCGTTCGTTCACCATACAAACACGCTACAGTAAATTAAAACTAAATTATAACATTACTAAAAAATTGCCCTTCCTAGAAAATTTTCACACCAATTACCTACTCAATCAGTTATTCAGATTTCATTGTTTTGCAAGAGAAACATTATTTCAATGACTTTCAAATTTCAAAATTTAATATTCGAGACTTATTTTGACCTTTTACTGTGAGGATTGACTAAAGTGTTGACTAAACAAAACTGTTGCAACAATATGTCAGTTTAATTGTTTGAACCAGTGATTCTTAGTTTTATTACCTAATACAATTCGTTGTTTCATTTACAAATTCAAAGCTCATTTCCATAATATTGCTGCTTGCCAAGTGACGTGAACATAGTGAGGCTTTTTGAATCCTGATTCTTATTTATTGGCGAGTCTTGAGTTACATATAAAATGTTTTCAGTGTAAATAAATTGGAGAAACAGATAGATAAATAGATAAATGAATGTGAATTTTGTAACACGAATGTAAATAATATCTTTTAATATAATTCATGATTCAGAATAGTTTAACCAATGCCATTTTATAAAATTTCTTTCAGATTTATATGACAGAAAATTTCATGTATAGCAAAACAACAAGATCTCAAACCCAGTTGTATCTTCTTGACGATTCAGTAATTGACAGGCAGCAAGTTGTCATCATTGCGTATAACACTCAGATTCTTCAAATATCACCATCTCGAACTGAAAGAGACCACGATACCACATAAATCCTTCTGAAATTCTTCAGTGCAAAGCTAAGATAAAAAAATGTCTTGGCTGCATTTGGAAAATAATTATAATAATATTTAAAATAATATTTCTAATAACAATAATATGTTTTAATAATAATTATAATAATAATAATATTTACAATAATATATATATATATATATATTATATATATATATATATATAATATAAAATAAATTTTCAATAAATTTAACAACAATAAAATGAATTTTTTTAAATTTACATATTTAAAAAAATCATTCCATTTTAAAATTTATTTTAATAATATCATTCCTTATCTTGGAAATTTGAATGTAATGTTGAATTAATTTTTCATTATCATCATTACTATCATCGAACCCTATAACCACGTCACCTCCGACTTAATGTCCGTAAGCAAAGCTTTTATTTTTTTCTACCAGTGTTATTTAATGCTGTTTTAATCTATTTAATTCTGAATAATTAATTTGAAGGATAATACGAAATCAGGAACTGCATATATTTTATATGTACTGTAATAATCAAGGTATGATTAATGTGTCATTTCAGACTTTGTTAATGCTCCATCCTTAGCATTTATATAACTTTTATTACTTTTCATGCTGCTGCATTTAGCTCTGAGATATACCAATCATCATTAAATCAGTTCATTTAAACATTACATTTAATTAATTTAATTTTTTATATAAGTTGTTAAATTTTCATTTTAATCTTTCCGAAATCTTTAGAACTCCAGCAAATTTAGGAGTGTTCAGGAACATTATAATTCATGATGCTCTTCAGTTATTTTTCTAAACATGCTTTCGCAGCAGGATAGAAGCGTTATTGAGACCATTTCTAAAATAATTACATTCATTAAGTATTTTTATTTTCTATTGTAATAATTAACGTTGATTTTGAAAAAATTTCCTTGGTAGGCCTAGGGATTTTTTAAATTCAAAAAACATTTTATTTAAAATAAAACTATCTAAGTAAATTCAGAAAATGAAAAAAATAATAAAATCGTCTTTTAAAAGGCACGAGTTTTTCTTCATTGAAATATATTTAATAAAATTTTCCTTTGATTTAGTAGTTAAAAAGATATTTCTGTAAGCAAAACGAGTTTCTTTGAAGTCATTATTTTTTATCTTTTTTACGAAAAAAAATTTATGTTAGTATTTGGACATACATAAAATCTAAATTCAGTCTAGTTAATCATTTTTCACAAAATCCAATGACCAATTTCATGGTTTCATAATAGATTATATATTATTTACTATTACATTAATATTAAGTAATATAATATATAAATAATAAACATCAATAAAAAATATTTTAATAAATAATTTAAATAAAAATTAATGAAAGTATAATAAAGATATTATGTCATCTATTCGTGTGACATCGACAGCAACGTCAATAAGTCAGTCTTAGAAGTTTTTTTACCATTTCCATATTCAATCTGCAATAAAATGATAAATGTGTACTATTTTGGACAGATGTACCCATAATCTGTAGTGATATACAGTTACGTCCATTGGAAATATATAAAAAATATACAGGATAAACCAATAAGTTTTGTCCGGTGCTCATACTCAGCTTTCCAATGCTGTAATGAGTGTATAGGTCTGCAACTTTGTGTGTGTACGCTATATATGTTGCAGATTTGTAAAATTTTAAAAAAATTACTTATTACTAATTTTTACATTGTTTTTAACTTTGATATGTCTTACATGGATTAAGCACTTTTAATAAATTTCTTGTTTGACTGAAATACTTTTTTTTCATTATAATACGTCAATTTGAAATGAATTTCGCACGAGAGGATATCCACAAGTTAATCTACTTCAATAGAAACATGAATTAGTGCCTTTCCTGATTGCAAATGAAATAAATTTGACACTGGGGAAAGACACAACAAATGAGCGCACTTGTCGACGCTGGATTGCAAATTTCGAGGAAGGAAATTTTGATGTTAAAGACAAAAAGCTATGTGGGAGGCCCTCTCTTGATATCAACGAAAGAATTCTAGCTCTTTTTGAAAGAACACAATAGTACTGTGGAAATGAGCTATTTTTATTTGTTTTCCCCTTGGAAATCTACGATTGGTGGAAGAGATTTCAACGGAGCTGATGAACTTCAAGTGGTTCTGGACGCTTGTTTGAACAGTAAATCACGCAGCTTCCTCGCCTATGGAATCAGGAAACTGTCTAATCGATGGCGCCGATGTGTCCTTCATAATTGTGCATATTTTGAACATCTCTCTGACACAGATGATTGACATTTTTGCTGTTTTTAAATTTACACATGTTTCACCGGACAAAACTTATTGGTTTATCCTGTATCTGTGTAAATTGACTATTAAATTAGCACACGGTTTTAACATAATTAAGCATTGTATATTTCATTTTTCTTTCTGACCACAAAGATATCACGAGAATATAGCGAATAAATTGTCTGCTTATAGCAACTCTAATTAAAAATGGTGTATCCAATTGAAACAATTATTAATTATTCAATAATTAATTAATTATTAAAAATAATTTTTCCAAAATTTTAGTTTACTAAATAAAATAGTGTCATACTTACAGTGGCAGATCAATAGGAGGGGCGAATGGGTCGATCACCTCCCTTAGATTATTTTGAAAGAAATTTTTTGTGACTTTTACTTGGTGATTGCAGCCTTTTATTAAAAAAGCATGCAATGTCAAAAAAAATGTTCAAATTTAACGCATAAATATAATGTTGTAAATCATAATTTGAAATGATTTAAAATTGTTGAAATACAATTATTTGATAGAGACTAGATAGTTTAGTTGTTTGACTAATAACGTATTTAAAACCTTGATTTGTTTAACAATTTATAACACAAAAGCTCGTTTTGATTTCTCAACTTCTCAAAACGATCAATCACGTTTTCAACATTTACCGGAATGTTTCTGTGTATATTAAGTAGGGCCAATCCAACTAGTCTGTTTTCTGTCATTTGCAGAAGCATTGGAAAACGCAACAACTTCACTAAGAACACCCAAACAATTTCTTATTGCTCGTACGATCGAACTTTTAGATAAAGTTAAATTTAAAGCATGATTATAACATGGACACGAAACGGCATTCACTGCAATTTTTTGAATTTCAACCACCGCTCCTTTTTGCAATGAACACATAACACTACAACCGTCTGTTCCCACACCGACACAGTTTTATAGAGAAAGGCGTAACTTTTTTTCAACATGTTTATAACCGATTGACCGATAACTTTGCCGTTAATAATATGTTCATTGTCAATGGATGTATTAATTCCAGTTTGATAATTTTGATATTGCAAGTCAACAAATCCAACAAAATCTTTTCGAATTGATCCATCAGGAAGCACATAACGCAATATTGTAGTCATTTGGAACTTATGTGATGCTTCTGTTGTTTCGTCAAACATAATAGCATAATAATTTGATTCTCTAACACGACTCAAAATTTGTTCACGTATTTATTTCCACAACCTTCAATTAATGGATTTTGTGTGGTTATGCTAATGTATGTTGCTGACGCTCTAGCTGTTTTCAAATGATTTTCTAAGTAGACTGTTTAAAAGTGATATGAAATTAAATAAAATTATGTGGTGCGAATTTAAACTGGACTATTGGGATACTTATATACGACGTCATTACCTAAATCGCCTCCCTGACTAGATTGCCTGGATCGGCCACTGCATACTTGATTACAAAATCTCTTTTATCCTAACAATGTTTTTATACATGACATTTTTCGGTTGAATGATATTTGATTTATCTAAGCACAGAACATATTTACATAGCTTCCGTTTATAATTTTTATATTTATAAATGACACAAAACATTGGTGACCTACTTTGACAAAGGAACCTTGATGTGAAAGATGGCAAAGTCGTATAACATCGGATAATGAAGTGCGTCTGAAAAAGTTAAGATGATATAAAAACACTTTTTGTTTAGTTGTGAAGCAAAATAATGTTAAGTATGCAAAGGATTATGAACTAAAAATTATTTAATTGTAAAATATACAAAATTTATTACATGTAAATAAATTTTAATGGTACAGAACAATTGCTACCGGATTGCTCCAATAGCGTTTTTTAACAGAAACCTGTTACAACTTGATTGCGTAAGGCGTACGGCTATCCTACGAAATCTATGTTAAGTATTTTAAGTTTTTATGCCATCATACAGGGTAGAAATATAAACTAATTATTCGTTATTGTGTAGTAGGTAGGTTTTAATTTTAGTGAAGTTTAAAATATAAAGTAAATGAAATTACAAATCTACCATCGCCATCTTAACCCATGTCAACGCCCCCATTTTGTTCTGGGCCCTTTAACGCCCCCTCTAGGTCTCAAACGCCCACAAGGAGGCGTTATCGCTCACTTTGAGAAAGACTGACGTAGATAACCAGGATAACCATTTTCAGTGTGTTGTAATGCAAAATCATAATGTAATATTATTTGTTTTCATAATTTTGATAATTTTGGTGATTGGTGCATTATTGTGAATAGTTAATAACTATTTTGATACATTTAGAATTACTTGAATAAGCTTGACTACTGAATTATTTTCATATTTACTACTCTATTCTCGTGTAGTTGATGTCGGAAAATTTGAGTCTCTATTTGCAACAAGTCAAAACCAATATAATTTCAGATTAGGAAATACACAAGTGACTTGAAAAAGATAGATATGATTTACGATATGAAATATTAAATGATAATGAGATTGTTTCCCAAGTCAACGGCAATGTTTTAGAACATGGGTGGCCAAAGCTTAGACTACGGTTGACTGGTCAATAACGTGTAACTATTTAGTCATCCACCTGTAGATATGTGCACATCTTTGATTCTCTTCCCACACAGCTTGTGAGACAACTGGCTAAAATCTTAAAGTTTGTAGACTATTGTCGACAATCTCTCCAAAACCCGGTGAGTAAAAAAGAGTTGATTTGTAATTTCACTCACGTTGCGACAGTTGCGTGGAGCAGAAGTGTTTCAGGCAGTTTGGGGTTTTAGAAGTCCCATTTTGTTATAATTGGCCACCTTCGACTTTACGTGAAGTGTCATAACCTTATCGTTGGTTATTTAATATGGTTTACTTACGTCTTTAAGTTTAGTGACAGTAGCCATCATTTCATGTAAGTTTCTGGTTTTTTACCATTCCATTTTATTTTACTGATAATATTTTTTAATTGTTTTAGTTTTATACACAATGAAAACAGATACATGTATTTGCATTTTTTGTCTTTCAAGATTATCACTTCCGAAAAGGGACAATGCTGAAAGACTCTTAAGAACAGTCCATAAACAATATGAGAATAATTATCCACATTGCACGGAGTCACGGAAAGTACAAAAATTTTTGAAAAAATTAGATATGCAACAGTCATTTTTTGTCAGATCAAGTACAAAGTCGAAAACAGTCACCATTGCCTCATTAAAGTCATTAAAGTCAATCAGCAATACAATGATAAAAGAAACAATGATAAAAGAAACAATGATAAAAATAGTAATTTAAACCATAGGAACAAATCAAATTGCTAAATTATATACAAAGGCTACAAGACTACTAATGTTTACAATATGTTTGCAATTATATAGCTGTTGCATGCTGCAACATCCATGATTAGAGCAGATGTATTGAAAGTAATAGTGACATACAGAATATTAAATTTTCAAATAAAATAATAATTATTATTAGAATTAGAATAATTTTCTGATTTAAAACACTTTTTCCCAAAGTATGGGCGACTACTTTTATGATGGGCCGCGAACAGTTTTTTGATTGGTCACCAAAATCTCTTTTCAAGTATAAACCTTTAAAACACAATAATTAAAACACAAAAATAAATAAATTTAAACACTTTAAAAGCCTACAATCTCAAATACATGTATCCTTGGTGAAAAATTTTAAAGTTCTATTGAAAAAACATCTTTATCTAACAATACTATTAAAAGATGAATAACTTTTGTGGTTGATGACGTAAAAAACAGCTAAGTTCCAGCATTGAGAAAAGTATGTATTTTTCCATTCAGATTGATGAAACTAAGGATTTGGTTAATGAAGCTCATTTTCTTGTGTCAGATATGAGTATTGTGGAAAAACTACCTGGTAAAACTACAGAAGTAATTTTTAGAGTTTTAAATAGTTTTATAGTCGAAAATTAAATTGACTGGGCACGATGAGTTGGTCTTTGTGCTGCTTTGATTGGAGAAATGAAGAGTCTCTCAGCACGAGTTAAATCTGTGGCACCATTATTAAAAATTAAACATTATTGTATTCATCGTAAACAACTTGCTGCTAAAAAAGTCCAAAAAGACTCAAATCAGTTATGGATTAAGCGGTTAAAATCATAAATTTTATTAAAATTCGTGCTTTGAATGCACGACTTTTGAAAATATGGTGTGAAGAAATGAGCAGTGACCAAACCTATTTCTTATTTCATAGAGAGGTTTGTTGGTTATCTCGCGGAAATGTTCTCACTCGTTTCCTTGAGTTACGAGAAGAAATAAAATTGCTTCTGAAAGATGAAAAAAACTAAAATATTCAGTTTATTTATTATTTGCATGATCCAATTTAGCATATCTAGCTGATAATTTTGGTCATTTAAAAAGGTTAAATCTCCAACTGCAGATAAAAAATAACACGATATTTAACGTCCAAGATAAAACAAAAGCATTACGCTTAAAATTGGAACTATGGCAGGAACGTCTTGAGAATAAATATTAAAAAAGTTTCGCTCTTTAAATGAATATGTGAATACAATAGGTATTACAATTCCTGAGGAAGTTGTTCAAGGTTTCAAAAAGCACACGAGAGAACTTAGAAGTGTGTTTAACAAATACTTTCCTAAGGAAGAAACAGAATTCGAATGGATTAAAAATCCTTTTCAGAGCTCTCGAAAATATCAAAAATATTGAAAGTTCTCTTTTATCGAATTTTCTCTATTATTATTGCCTTGTGGAGTTAACTTCAGATTCTTCTTTGAAAATTCTTTTTCACGAAAAGAATTTAATTGTTTTTGGTTTCATTTTATTTCTGAATATCTTGAGCTTTCCAGTGTGACAATAAAATACGTGTTGCCGTTTTGTACGACCTATAATTTGGAAGTTGGGTTTTCTGCAATTGCTTATTTAAAGACAAAATATAGGAACCGACTTGACGTTAAATCAGATATGCGATTAAAACTAACCAAAATTTACTGAAAGAAATCATTTTCATTCATCACATTAAATTATAATAAATATTGTTGGGGTTATATGATGAAACACAATTAAAATCACCAAAAATAACGAAAGTGCAAAATTAATTATTGATCGGGGGAAAACGGTATGGTTGAATGCCAAATAGATAGACGAATCTAAATATGATAGTAAAAATTCAGTTAGGGGTCCCCAGGAAAAGGTAGAGAGCAAAAACGAATTAATTAAAAAATGAAAATAATTACTGATGGAAAGCCCGAGTCAATAGGAAGCCCGAAAGACAATGGAAAACCCGAGTCAATAGGAAGCCCGAGAGATAATGGAAAGCCCGGGGTAATTAATGAGCAGAAGGAAACTCAAATGGGCACCAAATAGAACATTAACTTGTTATTATGATCAAATTTCAGGTTTATCACAGTAGAATACAGCGTCAGTAGAGGACAAATGTTGGCGAGAGGATAGATAACACTTTAATAATGACCTAATCAAAACTATAAAAGGAAAACTCAGAAACCAGAAAATTGCCAATTTGGTCTAAGATAGTTAATTACGACATACAAGAAAAGGAGCGGTCAAAAGATAAAACAAGTAAAATATTTAATAAATTATCGTGACAGAAAGGTGGTCTCCCCTTTGGTATCCTACCTCACGATAACATACAATAAATTATCAAAGAAAGAAAAGTACAAATTAATAACTAATTGTAATTGTGGTGAATTGAGAATAAAGTTGTTCTGTGTTTGATTTTCTTCATTTATATATAAAGAACACGAAGAGTCAGCGAGAACCGACTTTTAAAAGATATTAACCCAACAATATACTACTCATGAAACCAATGCTATTTATGAATATTTTCTTTAGATATTTAGTAGTTGGGTGTGTCCTCACCAGCACATGCTACATCCAGCACAACCCCTCACAAGTAAAATTCTTTCTAAGTCTAAAAGTACAAATTTTCTAAGACAAAGACATTGACTCATTCAAGGTCATTTAAACAAAAACCATGATTCATCAAAATTTTTCTCAAGGTCATTCAAAGTTTTTCTAAATTTTTAAAATATAATTTATTACTTAATATTATAAGTAGTCTTATTATAATTTTTTTTATTATTATTTTTTATATTACTTATTATCATATGTAGTATTTATATTATTAATATTTTTATTTCGATTATTATTATTTTTATTATTATTATAATTAATATTATTATTATATAATAAAAACAAAGTCATATACAACAAAACCTTTTATTGCATAGAACAAATTCGACTATAGTAATATTGTCGAAGAGCTTTATTTAAAGCCCAATCCTCGTACTTTCGATATCGGGCAGCGCAGCAATGGCAACCATCACCACACGAATATTCGGGTTCCATATCCTTTAACATTTTGTTTTTGTTCGATGTCCATATGAACTCATCGATTACGGAAAATATCCATATAGATCTAAAATTAAAGACCAAGTCTGGAAGTATATTGCTACTGGCTTATCTTTCAATATTTTATGTATATCTGGATAATAGAAGTCCAGACGTTCTTTGATAAATTTAGCATAATTATCTACAAAACAAGTAAAATTAAAATAATGATTAATTACCATAATGTTCAATTTCGTTCAAAGCTTGAACTGCGCTCGGTGCAATAACATGCATTATAATGATAAAAAATTGAAATAACGATTAGTTTTATACTAATTTAAACCAATGAGAATTTAAACACTCAAAAATTTAGCTATAAACAATAAATATTAATTTTTATAGATTTGAAAATGAATTAAGAAATTTTAATAATAATATTAGTTGTTAGTTATTGTAATATGGCTAAATCAAATGTTGTAACCGTTCAAGATAAAAATTCAACAAGATGTGTATGTCCTGATACTGCAGTGTTGATGGATATTTTGTATATGATAGATAAGCCTAGACATTTGCAAACTCCAGTCAAAAAATTATCTGAAAGAATGAGTGATTTAGAAATCAGATTTGAGATTTTAAAAAGAATATGATATGATAATATTCTATATGATAATATTCTATATCTTATTAAGACCATTTGTATTATCAAAAATGAATTAAGAAAATCAATATTCAAATTAAATGAAAATCTAAAACTTAATGAAAAAATGATAAATTAAGTTCAATATAGTATCAAAGTTTATTCCAATAAAACAACTGATCCGTTCAATTGTATAATGAACGAAGTTCAACATCGGATGAAACCAATGCAACTGGTTATGCAAAACAGTGGCAACAAATCATCAATATTCACATTTTCATTATTTATTTTTACCTATTTTCTTAAATAAATGTATTATGGATGTTACTTATTTTGATAATTAGCTATAAACAATAAATATTAATTTAGAGAGATTTGAAATGATTAAAGAGATTTTATTAATAATATTAATTGCTAGTTATTTTAAAGTGACTAATTCAAACAAGTCAATTATTATAGCTGTGGAAGGTCGAAATAAAACAAGATGTATGTGTCCAGATATCGCTCTGTTGAATGATATATTACATATGATAGATAAGACGATACATATGAAAATTCCCGTAAAAAAAAGAGCTGAAAGAATTGAAAATTTAGGTTACAGATTTCATCAGCGCTCGAAAGAAAATATATTACGATATTCTATATTTAAATACAAACATTGGTATTATCAAAAATGAATTAAATAAATCAATATTCAAATTGAATGAAAATAGAAAGCTTTATGAAGAAGTGATAAATGAACTTCAATATAATATAAAAGCTTATTCCAATATCAGTTCAATCTTATAATGAAAGAATTCCTCTAAAGAAATCCTCAATATTTCCATTTTAAATCGATGTTGCATGTATGTATTTCTATACAAGTCTATATTAAATTGTTTCTATTATTACTTATTTCTATTATTATTTTTATTATTATTATTATTACTAACTATTATTATTACTAACTATTATTATTACTAACTATTAAAAATTTCTAAGTACTACTATTAAAACTAAAACAAATATTAATATTATTACTTACTAATAAAATTAATACTATTATAACTAAAACACATAAATACTATTATTATTACTAACTCTTAATACTACAATTACTAAATAAAACTAAAAACAAATAAATCAAAAAACAAGTAAACAATATAAAATTTATTTCCGTAAAAATTGAAATTTAGAAAAGTTTCTTACGTATTTGACGAGGCACCATTCAACATACATCTGGTAACAGAAATTACAGCAACTACAATCAAGAATACAAGGGTATTCAGTTGCCATTTCTGTTTCGATCCTATTGATTTTGTTGTCCCACAGAGCTTTGTTCACTATTTCGGAAATCCGAATTCTCGTCTCATTAAATATGAGCTCGTGAATCATTGATGGATCTTGATCCTTTATTATGGCCTTGATTTGTGGATAATAATAATTCATTCTTCCGATTACCAGGGTTTCATATTCTTCTAAATTTAATATAAAAATGAAACAAATAAAGAAAAAATTTAAAATACCGAATGTTATTTGCCATTGGTTTAACGATATATTCCATTTTATAAATGAAATAAAATGAATAAGCAAGTTGTTTTAATCAATCATTAACCAATCAGATATCGACTAATCCCATGATTTCATTGTGTATGCCTGTAACAATATTTATGTACTCTAGATTTCGCAACCCTAATATGACTATTTTCCCACTGGCAAACACGTTAACACACATTGGGTTGTATTTTAAATGCCTCGGTGCAAAAATTAGTTTAGGTTCGAACATACAAAGACATTTTGTTGACATGTTGTATAGATTGATACAATATCCCATATCCATGGTAACCGTAATTGACTGGATTTTAATATCCTTTATTCTATAGTGTAAATTATTAACATCTAAAGGTTTCTTGTATCCCGTGATTCTGAATTTGCCGGATTTGAAACATATTATAGGGTATTTTC
Source organism: Schmidtea mediterranea (assembly GCA_022537955.1). Taxonomy (NCBI): domain Eukaryota; kingdom Metazoa; phylum Platyhelminthes; order Tricladida; family Dugesiidae; genus Schmidtea; species Schmidtea mediterranea. The sequence continues at coordinate 300,502,312 of CM039679.1, read as the reverse complement.
CACTCCTATCAACAATTTGCTGGGGTTTACCATTCTGAAACGTCATTTTTGACACGTCGAAAGTTCCTTTATAATTTATATTTGATAACATAATTAAACAATAATGAAATATTAATCTATGTATATATATATATATATATATATGATTTTAGAAAGAGTTCACTAAATTGTATAATATAAACAAAAACAATATTTATACTAATTAATAATGGAATTAAAATATGATGCGGTATATCAAATCGTTGGCCCATGCGGTACCGGTTAAACTATGGTTGTGTGTAAATTACTAATATTTAATTTATTCCAAACAAAATTCAACAAGATTTATTGGCATAGGGGTGCAGATGAAGAACATAGATTGACTCAAGATAATTTCTGTAAGTTGAAAATCATGAAAATAGTAAAGGGTTTCGATAAAAAATGGTCAAGTCGATTAAGGCAAGTCGATGTAATCATTATCGATGATTTGTATCAAGAAGCTAATAAAGAAAAGGATTTTAATAATTTATTCACAAAAATCAGTCGACATGTTGGTGTTACTGTTATTTTTATTACTCAAACTCTATTTCACTAGGGTAGCGCACAACAAACACGGAATTTAAATGTTCAATATTTAGTTATTTTCAAGAATTCTAGAGATTGATTTTCTTGCTCGATAAGCATACCCTAATAATCGTAATTTTCTTATCAGTACATTTCAAGATGCTAAAAAATCACCACATTGATATATATTTCTTGATTTCACATCACAATGCAATGATGATTTACGGGTAAAACAGATATTTTCAATAAAGAAGGTGCCATGGTATATAAACAAAGTTGAAAACTTTAACATGTAAAAACGTTTATGAAATCCAGGCTTAAAAATGTCCGAAAACTTAGACAAAATATTAAAAAGAAAATAAAGACTGAAAAGGTTCCACCAAAAACTAGTTATACACAATCTAAAAAACTAATAACCGAGAATTATCCTGAAATGAATCTAACTTCGAAAACCTATTAAAAGGAGTACGAAAAAGAACAGAGTTAAAATTGTAAAAAATCATAGGAGTTTCCCATATTTTAATGCCTTGTTAAAGACTTCGAGTATGAAAAGAATGTCTATTTTACAATCATTTCCAAATTTTGTTGTCGATGATTTACTCAAAATTCTACTAAAAGTAGTCAGAGGTAAAATTAAAATCAGTAAATCTAAAAAACTAGTATTGAATAAACATCGAAAACCTTTGTTATCGCTAGTAAAGGATATAAATCATATATAAACAATAAGGCAGTTTTATCGGCGCTATATTAGCATTAGCAATATCATTATTAGGTGGATTACAATAAACGATGGGTCAATCATTACCTAATGTCAAATTAAAATTTAAATCATCTTGTTGTAATAGAAAAGATTTGGACAAATCCAGAAGACGAAGAAGGTTTCAGTGGAGTAGCAAAGTTAAAGAAAAGAGTCCCAAATTTGAAAAAGGAAACGTAAAAGTGGTTGTCGGATCAACTTGCATGCAGTTTAAACAAACCAATGAGGAAAAGATTTCCAACGAGAGCTTATAAGACATTCGGTATTAACGATTTATGGCAAATGGATTTGATGGAGATGATACGGTATTCAAAGATTAACAAGGGTTATAAATATATTTTAACTTGTTTTGATGTTTTCAGTCGTTTTGCCCGTGGAGTACCAACCAAGACAAAATCCACTGAGGAATTATCTAAAGCAATTAATACTATATTTAAAAATAGGCATCCAGACAACTTGTAAACCGATTTAGGTAATTTTATTATTATTATTATTATTATTATTATTATTATTTTTATTATTATTATTATTATAGGCAAGGAGTTTTACAATAGTAAAGTTAACAAATTCTGGATCGTCTCAAAATAAATCATTACTCTGTACATTTTCAATACAAAGTCGCACATGTTGATAGATTTAACCGGACATTGAGGGATAGATTGAACTGGAATTACAAGTTATTTCCAAACCTACGGTGTTCAGAACTCAGAGAATATTGAAAACTAAAAAGGTGGGTAAGGATAAACTATACTATGTCAAATTGCACGGATATCAAAAATCCTCATGGGTATTATCAAAAGACCTAGTAAAGTGATTTTCTATACTATTTTACCGAGCAATAGTTGTCCACTAATCCATCCGGAAAATCAAGCAAGTAAATTTATGGTTGATCTTCAAAATCCAAATTATTTACATGGAAATTGGGAAGTTTTTTTGCAAGAATTTACATTTGTGTACAATACATTCCCATTTTATAGTCATTGTAAAATCAATTACAAGAAGCATGTTCCCAAAACATGTAATGGTATTTTCTCAATCAATAATATTGATCGATATTGATCGCGCCACTCACTTCCTAAATATGTGAATTTGTCGATTTTCTCATTTAAACGACTCATCTCATCAGCAAGAAAACCATCGGAGAAAACACTCGCGCTATTAGAAAAGAAATTATCTTTTATTTCACCATCTTTTTCGAATTGAATGAGAGCTTGAAACTGGACTTTTACAGATCCCGTTTTCTTTATTTCATTTTTTAATTTATTTATAAGTTTATCTGTTAGGGTGATTTGAATAAGGTTTTGATTTTCTAAATCAAATCGAATATTTTTACGGGAACCCTTTAAGTCAACCTCTATTTCAGGTTCATCGTATACATTTATTTCATTATTTACCGAACCCCCTATTTGATCTTTTCAAATTCGTCATCACTAATAACAATAGTTTCAATTTTTTTAATTTTAGCAAGGATACACGGCACGATTTTATCAGCAGGTCTTTTTGATTTTTTATTATTTGAGTTATGCCCAATTGCAGATTGGCAATAGTTTTTATACAATCGACCTGAGAAATATGTAATTATTATCAAATGTTTATTATTATTTAAATCATATATGAATCAAATAATAATATTTAAATGATGATAATTATTAACTATGTAAATATTTTAATAAAAATTAATATTTCAATTTATAAAGCATATCATAAAAATAATTAATTAAAATCCGATATTTCAATTTAATAAACATTTCGTAAAATAATTTATAAATAAATCAATAATCACATATTTAAATAATAATAAACATTTCGTAAAATAATTTATAAAATAAATCAATAAATCAGATATTTCAAATAATAAAATAATTCGATAGATTTCTTCAAATAATTCAATTAATCAGATATTTCAAATCATAAAACATTTCTTCAAATAATTCAATAAATCAGATAATTCAAATCATAAAACTTTTTCGTAAAATAATTTATAAAATAATTAATTAAAATCCGATATTATTATTATTATCATTCAATAAATCAGATATTATTAATATTTCTATTCTTATTATAAATTAATGATATTTAAAGTATTATATTATAATACTTTACATATTATTAACTTATATCTTAAAGTAGTCATTAAAAATATTTATATTCTTATTATAAATTAAGGATGTATTAATTATATTATAATACTTTACATATTATTAAGTTATATCTTACTCATTAAAAATATTAAAAAATAATGAAAATCTTACATTTTTCATAAGAAATCTCATCATCCACCAGCATATCTTCCATAGAAATGAAGGTCTCATCCAAATCTACTGCATTATCTAAACGTTTTTTTATTGTATTTAAAAATAGAATTAAAATTTACCGATATCAATAACTTCATTTTGAATTGTTTCGTCATCCTCAATAATAATTACATCATTTTCTAAAATAATTGATAAATAAATCAAAATTAATTTAAAATTTACCTTTATCATCATCGATAATGATAACTTCATTTGAAGTGTCTAACTGATCTTGCAATTCAATTATTGTAAAGCAATCTAAAATAATAATAATAATAAAAAATAAAATAAAAAAATAATTTACATATCTCATTCATCAAAGGACCTCTTAAAATATGAGATTTATTATTTTCCAATTTTCGAATATCGCGCGAGTAAATTATTGAAATAATTGTGACAAATTTAGAATTTGTCAATGTTTATAAAGAGAATAATACTTTCAGGATTTAGCCAATCACATTTAAGCAATACACACATATAGGTGAGAGATTTTTACGCATGCAGTTATACATGTTTTCTTTGTAAAAAACATGTAGTCTATACCGTGTAGGCATGTGTTCTTTGTAAATCACATACAAACAAAATTATGTATGTGTTTTCTTTGTAAATTACATACAGTTTTGTGTATGCAATCAGTCACGCACATATCACGCACTGTGATCATGTGATGATCACGCCCTTATCATGCACTGTCTTTGTGATCACGCATTAGCTTATTAACAATAATTAATTAAACACATAATAATAATATTAATAATAATAATAATAATAACAATATTATTAATAATATAAATAATAATTATAAAACATAACAATAATAATAAAAAATTTATTAAACATCAAATCGCTTGAATAATAACCAAGCTAAACAATGCTGACCACATGTTAAGGTCCATCGTTTTTGATACATAGTTTTATTATACACAATAGGTTTAACCATTGTTTGCAGTTTCGAAACCATTAAAGCCGGATAATAGAAACCCATAGGATCAAATACAAATATCCTGCTAGGTTTCATATATATTGCTAACCAATGTTCTCCACCGAGATGAGAAGATTGAGTATTGAAGATTATGGATTGATTATTACGTAAATATGGAATTTTATCAAGGGAAAAACCCCTAAAGATTCATGTCCTAGTATTTGTTTTCCAATTCGATAGACCTGAACAGAACTACATCAATAATATTACTATTACATGAAAACTTACTCCATGACAAATTATCATAAATTATCTATACATTTATATCATTCAAAACAATACTCTTCTTTTTGCAGTTATTTGAACCTCATTTTCAAATACACCATATATTACAACATGTACCGGTTCAGTTGTAGCTTTAGCAAACTTTATATCTAATCGTAAATTTCCATTTTGAGGTAATTGACTCTGATTTAAATCAAAATCGAGGGCCAAAACAAATATGAAGAATGAATATTTGCTTTTAAAATCTTCAAGAGTTATACCACAATTAAGGTTTTTATCCAAATAACCCATATTTCTCACTATACTCTGCATATATGTAGCACAATAATTATCATTATCGAAATCTTGAGTATGTTTCTCTGTAATCACTATTTTTCGATAAAGTTAGCGATGTTACACCAAAGTTTTTGAAAATTGAGCTCGATGTTAAGTATGATCCATTATATTGATATTCACTTTGAAATGTTACCATTCTTCTATCTCCAAATATTTGTTCTTTATAGAAAAAAGCTGAACCTCTAGTAATAACAAATTGAACAATTTCCTTTGTTTTCAATGGATATATTGCATGCTTAAAATTAAGCGCCAGTTGATGACCGGCTAATACAGAGGGCTCAACACGAACTCTTCTCACCAATAATTTTGCATCAACTAATTAAAGAATTGGTGCTGTGGTGGCACTTGGTAGTGATGATGCCGACTCAGATCCTTTTAATCTAATGTGTACATTAACACCTGGGAGTAAATATTTCGGTTGATCCATAAAATCGAGTTGTAATGATGTGCACATGGTAAATAATTTCGAACCTTTAATCCACTTTTTCCTATCGTCATCACTACCATAACCCATAGGATGTATTTTTAGTATCGCTATTGTAATTTATAATAGTTTCTATTAGAGCTTTGTGAATATATGTACTGTTACCACCCTCAATCTTGATATTATTAAATCCGAGAACTGCATCTTTTAAAAGTGTATGGAACAACAAATCATTAGGTAATACATCACTAGGTTCACCCAACGGTTTTCTATCTTTATCTACTACTTTGATCTGAAAAGTTAACAATGTATCGTTCAAATCTAGATATTCAGTTTGGGAACCATTAATATAAAATTCAATATCAGTTCTACTATCCATAATAGAATTCATCGGGAATACGTCTTCAAATGCCCCCATTTTAATTACCGCCTGGGGAGATGGTCTATCAAAAAAGCACAATTCAGATTTACCACAAATTATTTTTGAAATATAGTTCCATGTCCTTTCATTCGTTTGTTTATATGTTTATGATGTCTTTTACGTTTATGAGCAGGTACTGGTTCTTGTTTTTGAAACATACCTGCAACACTAGGTAGAACTTTCCCTAACTCGGATTATGCATTTGATTTCAAAGATGGTAATATTTTTTGCTCATTCATTATCACATCTTTAGCGGTTTTTATACCAAAACTACCAAGATGTTAAAGAATAGGAAGTGCAAATCTACCAATTGTTCTCAACCATCCTGATCCATACTGTTTACCAATAAAATACGGTAATTCGCAACCACTTTGGCTACCACTATACATACTAATAATATCATTATTGGCCATCTAATTTACGAAAATGTAATGTCAAATGAGTTTTTGTATCTTTAATAAATTCAATAAATTTACCGATATCATCACGGATATTTATTTCTATATTGTTTATACATGATGTTGATACAGGTAAGTACATGGGATTATCGATATCTATATTGATAACTTCATCCTGGTCATGTTTATCAACCCAAACAGATTTCAATAGAGGAACCAAAGAATCAACAACAATTATAGGATCGATGATGTTAGTATATATGAACATTTGCCTATGAAGTTTTATTATTTTTGGTTTGCGTACACCAAAAACCCTTACCCGATATGTTTGCTTATCTAATCCCAATGTATTAGCCAAATTTTTATCAAATGTAACTTCACAAATGTTATTATTCAGACTGAATTTACATATTCCATCTTTAACAAATTCAATAGTTTTAAATATATGTAAACAATTGAATGAAATATATTTATGTAACTCTTCAAGTGTTTTAATATATAATTCTTTAATAAATGTAAATGTATATTCCACCTCATTAATATATGATACAGTTATTTTGATGTGTTCATTCACAGAGCCGACATCAATAAAAGTTTTGAAACGTAATATGTATTAAGTACAGGAAACACAATGCTAATAATGATTTATTTTGAGCCGATCCAGAATTTGCTTAACTTTACTATTCTAAAACTCCTTGCCTATAATAATAATAAAAATGATAATAATAATAAAAATGATAATAATAATAATAATAATAAAAATAATAATAATAATAATAATAATAAAAATAATAATAATAATAATAATAATAATAATAATATAAATAATAATAATACCTAAATCGGTTTGCAAATTGTCAGGATGCACATTTTTAAATAAAATATTAATTGCTTTAGATATTTCCTCTGCAGATTTTGTCTTTGCTGGTACACCGCGGGCAAAACGACTGAAAACATCAATACACGTTAAAATATATTTATAACCCTTGTTAATCTTTGAATACCGTATCATCTCCATCAAATCCATTGGCCATAAATCATTAATACCGAATGTCTTATAAGCTCTCGTTGGAAATCTTTTCCTCATTGGTTTGTTTAAACTGTATGCAAGCTGATCTGACAACCACTTTGCGTTTCGTTTTTCGAATTTGGGACTTTTCTTTAACTTTGCCACTCCACCGAAACCTGCTTCATCTTCTGGGTTCGTCCAAATCTTCTCTATTACAACAAGATGATTTAAATTTTAATTTAACATTAGGTAATGATTGACCCATCGTTTGTTGTGATAATAATGATAATGCTAATGGTAACATTGCTCCGATAAAACCGCCTTGTTGTTTATATATGATTTTTCTCATTTTCTTACGATTTTTATTATTTACTAGCGATAACAAAGGCTTACGACGTTTATTCAATACTAGTTTTTTAGATTTACTGATTTTAATTTTACCTCTGACTACTTTTAGTAGAATTTTGAGTAAATCATCGACAACAAAATTTGGAAATGATTGTAAAATAGACATTCTTTTCATACTCGAAGTCTTTAACAAGGCATTAAAATATGGGAAACTCCTATGATTTTTTACAATTTTAACTTTTTTCTAACTCTTTTTAATAATGTTTTTCGAAATTAGATTCATTGCAGGATAATTCTCGGTTATTAGATTTTTAGATTGTGTATAACTGGTTTTTGGTGGAACTGTGTTTTTTTTTAATACTTTGTCTAAGTTTTCGGATATTTTTAAGCCTGGATTTCATAAACATTTTTACATGTTAATGTTTTCAACTTTGTTTATAAACCATGGCACCTTCTTTATCGAAAATATCTGTTTTTACTCGTAAATCGTCATTGCATTATTGTGTGAAATCAAGAAATATATATCCATGTGGTGATTTTGTAGCATCCTGAAATGCACTGATGAGAAAATTACGATTATTAGGGTGTGCTTGTCGAGCAAGAAAATCAATAACTGTTGCATCTCTAGGATTCTTGAAAATAACTAAATATTGAATATTTAAATTCCTTGTTTGATGTGCGCCACCTTGATGAAATTTTAGGGGGTTGTGAAATCTAGAGTATAAAAATATTGTTTGTGACATACAAAATGAAATCACGGGATTGGTCGACATCTGATTGGCTAATGATTGATTTAAACAACTTGGTTATTCATTTTATTTCATTTTTTAAAAATGGAAAAACCTATGCCGATTACAAGCACTATATTATCAAAGAAAGAAATAAAAACTATGGTAAATTTATTATTTATTAATATTATTACCATTGTTTACAGATAAATATCAATCAGTAATTTTAGACCGTTTGTTCTTCTTCTACCCTCAACTACGAGCAATACTGAAAGACCAGCCAGAATCAATGATTCCAGATCTCGTATACACCGAGACTAATATATGGATCTTCAATATCATAGATCAAGCTCTATGGGATATAAAGCTTGACCAAAGACCGAAGGAGATGGAACTCGAATACCTTTGTATTCTGGGTTGCAGTTGCTGCGATTTGCGATACCAAAGGTATGTTGAATGGTGCCTTGCAAAATCGGTTAAGAATTCTTGTAAATTTTAGGAAATAAATGTTTAGAATTTTGATTTTGTTTGTTTTGTTTTGTTTTGTTTTAATAGTAGAAATCTTTTAAATAGTAATAGTATTAATATTCTGGTTTTAATAGTAGTAATTTTTTAATTTAAATTTTTATTTTTATAAGTAGTGTTTTAAAAGTATTAATTTTTAAATAGTAATAATATTTTGGTTTTAACAGTATTAATTTTTAAATAGTTATAATATTAGTTATAATGTAGTAATAACAATTTGACGCATTAAAACATAATTAATCGAGGCACACATAAATGCAATAACGGTGCAATATTTATGCATGATTCTGATTGGTTAATCAGTATCTGTCAAGGGTATAAAAGCTCGTCACCACCTTATAAAGATCATAAATCAAACATGACCATGAAAATCAATGCTATCAGTGTCCAACCAGTTCAGATGTTCCACAATTATAAAATGTATTTTTTAAAGGAACCTATCAATATGCAATTAGCAAATCCAGTCAAGCTCAATAAAACTCAATTTCAATCTCTCGCTGGGACTCTCTCAATGTTAGATATCAAAGATATTGATAATACATTCAAAAAGATCAATTCCAATTTAAAATGCAATGAAAATGCTTTCTTCACGAGTCAATATACAAGATATTATGATGCATTTACAGAAATAGGTTTCAAAGAACAGGAAAACTGGTATATAACAATAACAATCCAAGGATATAAAGCGGATCAAAATGATGTGATTTCTCCAATCTGGAAAATTGTTACTGCTAGACTTTCATAATTATTTTAATGTATATTTTAATGTTTTTAGTGTTTAATAAATGTATTAATGTTTTCTTTGTTATTCTATAAACAAATTAGAAGTAGTTTTAAAATAGTTTAAAAATGATGTCTGAAAAAGGTAAAATATAAAATATAAAATAATTAATTAATTTTCTTTTAGAATATTTAATAAACTTTTTGTTTGATAAACTCGAAGAAATAACCGGTGTAAAAATTAGAGATATGTTGACTCTAGTTGAAGCATTGGGTAAAGAAGATTCATGTTGTGATTCTGAATGTCAGAGTGACGATGGAGAAATTGATAATGAAATTAATGATACTGAAATTATTAATGATACTGAAGATTCTGAAATTATTAATGATACCGAAATTATTAAGGATGAAGTTGAGCCTACCGAATTTAAGAATTGTATTGATCATGTTATAGAAAATATTATGACAGAATATTGTGGTGATGAAGAATGTACATGTAATAATCAATAAATCTTTAAAAATGTAGTTTTTATTAATAATAAAATTTATGATAAACTTTATTATATAAATATAAAACCGATGCTCTAGTTAATAGTTTTAATAAAAATTTACAATTTGCGATATAAATATCTGAACGTTTGGCTTCTACGACAACTTGAATAATCGCTGACCATCCACCGTTTGATTCTACCCACGGATCAATTTTTGTTTCTATCACATAAATAATTATAAATTAATAACAATATAAAGTAATTTACCTCTATAGACCATTGGAAATAATTGTCATAGTCGGATCCAGATTTTAATATCATGTGTTTCATATACATTAATCCTACTATTATTCGCATCCATTTATTATTTTCATCGAACATGTAAATAAATAATGATTGGAATGAATTCTTTCTCTCCAATGTTGGCAAATTGAGAATTTTTTCATAATCAAATGGAATGTCTTCTACGATTTTCTCGGTACGGTTTACCATGAAGTTTATGTTTTTAATGATATCATCTTCTTCTCTATTATTAGAAACCATCTCATTCAACAAAGTTATAAAAAATTTAGTTTCTGGCATTTTATAAAAATATTTGAAAGTGTAAGCTTATTTATACTATATTCGAGTAATCAGAATCATGCATTTAAGTTGCAATACTAAGAAAATATGTAAAAATAGATAATGGAAATGACAATGATGATTTGTTGACACTGTTAACATTAACTTCGTTCAATTTGGTAACCGGTTGTTGAATTTCTTTCATTATACGATTGAACTAATCAGTTGTTTTATTAGAATAAAGTTTTATACTATATTGAACTTGATTCATCATTCTTTCATTAAGTTTACGATTTTCTTTCAACTCTAATATTGATTTTCTTAATTATTTTGGATAATACCAATGGTCTTATTTAAATATATAATATCATCATATAATTCGTTTTTAGCTCTTTTTAAAGTCTCATATGTGTGTTCAAATCGGAATTCTAAATTACTCATTCTTTCAGATAATCTTTTGACTGGAGTTTTCAAATATCTAGGCCTATCTATCATATACAAAATATCCATCAATACTGCTGTATGAGGACATACACATCTTGTTGAATTTTTACCTTGAACCGTTACAACAATTGAGTTGACCATATTAAAAACTAATAATATTATTAAAATTTCTTTAATCATTTTCAAATCTATATAAATTAATATTTATTGTTTATAGCTAAAGATTTGTGTTTAACTTCTCATTGGTTTAAATTAGTATAAAAGTAATTGTTATTTCAATTTTTATCATTATAATGGATGTACCGAGCGCGGTTCAAGCTATGAATGAAATTAAACATTATGGTAATTTATTATTACTATTATTATTATTACTTGTTTTTTAGATGATTTTTTAAAGTTATTAAAGAACGTCTGGAATTCTATTATCCAGAAATACATGAAATTATGGATAAGCCAGCATCAATAATTCCAGACTTGATATCATACATCAATATGGATATTTACTGTAATCGATGAGTTCCTGTGGGATATCGAACAAAACAATTTTTAAAAGATATGGAACCTGAAAATATTCATGTGGTGATGGATGTCATTGATGCGCTGCCCGATATCGGAGGTATGTGGAATGGGCTTTGAATAAAGTTCTTCGACAATATTACTATAGTAGAATTATTTCTTTATAATAAAATTTTTTGTTGTATATGTCTTGGTTTTTTATTATATAATAATAACAAAAATAATAAGTAATAATAATAATAAAAATAATAAGTAATAATAATATAATAATAATAATAATAATAATATTAAAACATTACTTATAAAAATAATTAATAGAATACAATTAAAAAATATATACTACTTATAAAAATAAGTAGTAAATTAAAATTAAAAAATATTTAAAAATATTATGACCTTGAGAAAATTTGAATGACCTTGGGAAAAAATGACTCATCCAATGACCTTGACCTACTTTTGAATGACATTGAGAAATTATGATGACTCATCCAATGACATTGAATGAGTAATGGTCTTTGTTTAAATGACCCTGAGAAAAATTTGATGAGTCATTGTCTTTGTTCTACAAAAAACTTGTACTTTTAAACTTATAGAAAAAAAATGCCGGTGGAGCGGGTATGTGAGCCAGCGGGCCACTGAGCTAGTGGGCTACAATCCCACTACTGTTATTTGGATAAAAACCTTAATTGTGGTATAACTCTTGATGATTTTAAAAACAAATATCCATTCTTTACATTTGTTTTGGCACCCGATTTTGATTTAAATCACAGTCAATAACCTCAAAATGGAAATTTACGATTAGAGATAAAGATTGGTTTACAATAACCGAAATCCAAAATGAAATCGACGGAATTAAGGAATTTGTCCCACTAAGACCTGGTAATTTTAAAATTTATTATTATTTAAGAGAATCTTGAAGTTGATAATGATAAAGTTTTTTTAATAGAAGATAGCGATGATTCGGATATCAGAAAATGTATTTATTAAATTAATAAATTATTAAATGTTTTTTAGAAATTATTAATGAAACTGTTGATCTTGATGAAATTACCGATACACCAGCCACAGTTTCTATGGAGAATGATACCTACATTTCTGGGAATGATGTTGGATGACACTGATGCCCACATTTCTGTGGATGCCCCGTTTCTGGGGAAGATATGCGGGTGGATGAACATGACGAAATATCTTATAAAAAATGTAAGATTTTAATTATTTTTAATATTTTTAATGACTATGACATGAAAACTTTTAAGATATAAGTTAATAATATGTAAAGTATTATAATATCATTATTATAATACTTTAAATATCATTAATTTATAATAAGAATAGAAATATTAATTTACTAGATCTTTTGAAATATTTTACGATATCTATTGAATTATTTTTACAATATCTTTTGAATTATTTAAAGAAATATCTGATTTTAATGAATTATTTTACGATATCTATTCAATTGAAATTTTACGATATCTATTGAATTATTTTACGAAATCTATTGAATTGAAATATTAATTTTTATTAAAATATTCACATAGTTAATAATTATCATCATTTATATATTATTATTTGATTCATATATGATTTAAATAATAATAAACATTTGATAATAATTTACATATTCCTTAGGTCGATTATATAAAAACTATTGCCAATCTGCAATTGGGCATAACTCTAAATGCCATAAGACTATGGAACGTTACTACGGTCATAGATTCTATGGCACCGACTTTTTTATTTGCCCTAAATGCGATACCGCCCATGACATTGAATATCTAGAGTTTTATAAGGAACACTCTACCCATTTAAATCAATTTAAAATTAATAAAAAGACATTATTTTAAATAAGTAATGTGAAAAGTGTTAATAATAATAATAATAATAACACAAATAATAATAATACAAATGTCACTTAAAACATAAATAATAACACAAATAATAAAACAAATAATAAAACAAATAATAATATTCACAAATGTTACTAAAACCATAAATAATAACACATATAATAAAACAAATAATAAAAAATCAAAAAGACCTGCTGATAAAATCGTGCCGTGTATCCTTGCTAAAATTAAAAAAATTGAAACTATTGTTATTAGTGATGACGAATTTGAAAAGATCAAATAGGGGGTTCGGTAAATAATGAAATAAATGTAAACGATGAACCTGAAATAGAGGTTGACTTAAGGGGTTCCCGTAAAAATATTCGATTTGATTTAGAAAATCAAAACCTTATTCAAATCACCCTAACAGATAAACTTATAAATAAATTAAAAAATGAAATAAAGAAAATGGGATCTGTAAAAGTCCAGTTTCAAGCTCGCATTCAATTCGAAAAAGATGGTGAAATAAAAGATAATTTCTTTTCTAATAGCGCGAGTGTTTTCTCTGATAGTTTTCTTGCTGATGAGATGAGTCGTTTAAATGAGAAAATCGAAAAATTCACATATTTAGGAAGTGGGTGGCGCGTAGTTAAGATTCGTGAAATCAATTTTATTTTAACCATATATTATCCGATAAGTCGATTAGATGGACTTAGTTTTATCCCTACACCTAAATATCTAGTAGGTAAAAAGACGATTGTAAATGTTCAAAACACAGATCATTCGTGTTTCATATATAGTGTTTTAGCGATTTTAAAGCGCGATATAGTTTTAAAGCATAGGGAGCGTGTTTCTTCTTACACTACTTTTATGGACGAATTAAATTACGATCCAATTACTGATTGTTCAATGAGACTCTGTAGCATCTCGAAATTTGAGAGAAAAAATAGCGAGTTAAATTTGACAATCAATTTTTTTGAATATAAGATCACCCCTTCTAAGCAATTGAATGATATTAATTACGTACCTCACCATCCTCAACTCATCTTAATTCATCGAACAAAGGTTATCGACGGTAATCCAATTAATCTTTTATTATTACAAGACGGTGATAATTATCATTATACCGCCATTTTTTATTTAAATAAACTCATGAATTGCCATTCTAGTAGTGAATGTAACACCAGAATTCGCGTAAAATGGTGTCCTCATTGTTTAAAAAGTTTTTTCTTATGATAAAACGTTTAAGGCAAATGTTGATTTGTGCACTAAAAATCAAATAGGAACAACTCTATACATGCTCCTTGAAAATAAAAACTTGATACTTAAAAACTACTCTAAAATGATTACCCCGCCATTCGTAATTTATGCGGATTTTGAGGCTGTTTTGCCTAAAGATATAAAACATCACCAAATACACATGCCGATATCAGCAGGCTTATTATTAATCAATAATTATACAAACACAACTCAATATTTCAATTTTATAGGCTTGGAATGTGTTTTGGAATTTTTAAAGAAAGTAGAGGAAATTGCTGTCACAATTTTCCTACCGTATTATGAAAATCATGGTAAAAAATCTATGAATAATCTTACTTCTAATGAGGAGCAGCAGTTCATCGCATGTAGAACTTGCTATCTTTGTAAAACCTTTATTAGAAATAAGGTTAAAGACCATGATCATTTTACAGGTCAGTATCTTGGGGCTGCCTGTCGTAACTGTAATATTAATAGGAAAATAAGTAAGCAGTTACCCATTGTCTTTCATAATTTGAGAGGGCATGACCTTCATCACATTTTAAAGTATGGTTTGAATGAATTTTCATCTTGGAAATTAAATATCATTCCTACCATCACTGAGAAATCCATCTCGTTAATTGTAAATATAAAGAAATTTGCTGTTAGATTTATAGATAGTATGCAATTTGTAAATTGCTCTTTACCTAAGGCTGTAAAAACTCTAACTGATCTACCTCTAACTTGTTCTGCTTTTGATGGTTTTATTGTTAAGGCAAAGGGTATCTTTCCTTATGATTTTGCAATATCACTAGAGGTCCTTGAATCGACTTACGAACTACCTCCAAAATGGGATTCTGTATCTGATGATGAATACGCTACCTACCAACTAATTTGGACACAGCAAAATTGCACTACAATGTTAGACTATATGTTAACGTACCTAAAATTAGACGTATTCCTCCTTGCAGACTATTTTCAGCAATTTCGCGCAAAGGCTATTGCTTACAATGGTTTAGAACCTATGCATTTTAATGGAATTCCTGGTATGTCATGGGCGTCTGCTCTCATGACATTAAAGGAACTCATAGAACTTCTGCAGGACATGGAAATGTTTAATTTCTATGAGCGTGGAATACGGGGTGGGTTAACATTGGTTAACAAACATTATGATGCAAGTTCTGAAGATACAGAACTCTTGTATATTGATATTAATAATTTATATGGTTGGGCACTTAGCCAAAACCTTCCGGATGGTGATTTTGTTGGGGTGCATGATAATTTGAATGATGTGCTGAGTGAATGTGTGAATGCGAATATTGAATTCCTTCCGTATGGCTATACAATGGATATTGACATCAATATCCCTGAGCGTGTGCATAAGTATTTGAATGACTTTCCGCTTGCTCCAGGAAAAATGTGTCCGCCCAATTCAAAAGTTGAGAAGTTAATGCTCACGCATTACAGTAAGAAGAACCACGTTCTTCACTGGAGACTTCTCAAGCTGTATATAGAATTGGGTGCGGAAGTTGAGTGTATTCATAGAGCAATTACATTTAAGCAAACACCTGTTTTTAAAGATTATATTCAGAGAAATACAGATTTACGCTCAAACTCAAATTCCGAGCTTCATAGAGATTTATACAAATTATTTACTAATAGTATATATGGGAAATCCGTTGAGAATTTGAAAAAACGGATGAATTTGAGGCTATGCAATTCAAACTTGTAATAGTTTTCATTTTTTATTTTGAAAATTTGTTATAATTTTCATTTTTATTTTAAAAAAATTGGTTATAATTTTCATTTTTTAACATGAAAAGTTGTTATAGTTTTCATTTTTTATTTTGAAAATTTGTTATAATTTGCATTTTTATAATATTATTATTATTATTATAATTTGCTATCGAAAAATAACTTTTATTATTATATTTTCATGACGAAGTCCCAACGTGAAAAAACGCGAAATATAAATTGACATGATTTGTTTTTATATTTGTAAATATATTTTTGTGTGTATTTATTATTAGTAATTCTTTGTTTTTATTATAAGTAGTGATATTAAAAATCATGTTAATAATAATAAGTAGTCATACTAAGTAATCATACTAAGTAATCATAATAATAATCATATTAATAATAATAATAATAAGTAATAATAATAATAATAGAATAAAATTTAAAAATATTAATAATTAAAACACTACTTATTAAAATAAGAAGTAAATTTAAATTAAAAAATTTTAAAAATATTATGACCTTGTGAAAAATTATGATGAGTCATGGTCTTTGTTTAAATGACCTTGAATGAGTCATTATCTTTGTTCGAATGACCTTGTCATACAAAAATTTGTACTTTTAAATTTAGAAGAAAAAAAATTTTCCCGGGGGGAGTATGTCTTTGTCCCAGCGCGCCACTGGGGTAGAGGGCCACAATCCCGCTACTGAGGGTGGCATTTTTAGTTCTCATCTAAATCAGCAAAACACCCAGAAGCCATCCTAAAAATATTTTGAGGAAGTGGGGAATGATTCAATTGTTGATTGTGAACTTTTATTAATATTATTATTAAATGGGATTAAATGAGCAAGGAAATTTGTAAATAAATAATAAAATATCTGGGACACATTTGTTTGCTATAAATCAAATAATTGTCAGGTATGACAACAATCATTTGTACAATAACCCAATTTTAATCTTTGAAATGTTTCTGTTCTCATTATTCTTTAATATATATTTTTTATTTAAACTCAGAATTTATTAAATTGTTTTTCTGTTGAGATATATATTGAAAAATTAAGATTTGTTTATTGAAAAAATAAATATTTGTTATTTATTTTACTGCCAGCCATTTAAACAACACCAGCCCAACATTAATTAAATACATTTTTGTTCTAATATCCTTTAAATAAAATTTTTGATTAATATTTATGATTAATTAAAGTTTTTATTAAAATATTCTAAAATATAGTATTTTAGTAGATTTATGTTAAGAATAATATCAAGTTTGCTAACGTAATATTTATTAAAATCCAAAATCGGCATCAATTAGTAAAACAACAGGATTAATTATTCAATAATAATACTTTGATCATCAATTTTCTTAATTCAATTTAATATAACATATTATTTAATTATTTAATTTTACTCTCAAAATGTATAAAATACAACAATTAAATAAATTAAAATAACAGGGTTAAAAGGAATAAAAAACAAAGAGCAAAATTATTGCTTGATATGAAGAAATAATTGAGAAATTGTGGATAAATTAGTTAAACAAATAATTAATTTTGTTAATTCATTCATTAACTGAAACAAAAATAAAGTCAGTGATAATAAATAAGTACAGCGAAAAAAAAAATCCATTATGTGTAGGGTTTTAAAAAAAAACTATAAAAAACACTAAGCAAAAACGTGGGCTGAAGATGAAGTTCGAACGCGATGAACAGTCCTGAATGAATGCGGAAGCCATTTCAAATAAAGCATAGCACATTTATTTTTCATATTATGACAAAAATTCAAATAACATTAATTTATGATATGAAGAATGAGTTGGATAATATTATAAAACAAAACAATTAGAATAAAATAGCACTGTGCTAGAGATAATACAGACAAATTTTGTGGGATGACAAAAATTGTATGAACCGAGCTTTCAAAAAATTCAGTAATATTTGAGATTATCATTAATAAAAGAAACAGAAACTGTCCAGTCAGAAGAACGGGCATAATAAAATTAATTGCGAAATATTGTAAATAAAATAAATATTCAAGTCATCGGTAATTTGAGTTTAATTGAATACACCAGTTATCATAAATTATGTGCAATAAAGACAAAAATTATTGGAAGTTGATAACTAATAAAAACTATTGATTTGTAATTTAGTTTATATTTTAGATTAATTTAAGTCAATATAATTTTATTTTTTAATTATACATTTTATACTTGAAGGATTTGATGAATTTTAGAATTAAAAAAATTTTTAAAACGACATTTTAAAAGTTTTCTTTTTGAAATTTTTTTTATATGCCACAATATCTCCTTTATCAGATATTGATACTTGGAAGAACCTCTTGATAGGTTTAAAATATTTATTTTAATTGAAGTAGGATTTCTTTTTTATTCTTCTTCAAAAGTTTTTTGATCAACTTCAGTTGAATACTACAACTAGTAGTGCTCGATTCTTTCGTTGCCACGACTTTATTTCTGCTAATCTATAATAATATTTATTAAATAGGCTTTCTTCTTCGTACAGCTGTTCGTAGATCATTTGATATTGAATCCACTTATCAAACACGTCCGTATGATTAGTTAAAACTTTGCAGATGTAGATTGCATTAAGTGACATTATCGTCACTGCTTAAAAATGTATTGTTTAGGTAAGGTTTCAGATGTTTTTTATGTATTTGAAATTACTTGACAAACCTGAGCAGAAAATTTGTGAATATCAATAAAACATCTGATTCATTGTTAAACAATAAAAAATTGCTTTATGTCATTACAAAATGAAAATCAATCAGAGGTGAAAACTAGAAAAAGTTCTTCATTGTCTTTAATATTTGTGTATTACACACTTCCAAAGACACATCCCAAACAAATCAACTTGTTGAACTAAATTAGAATGTAATCACAGTTTTGTGAGTAAAAATTCTAAGATTCATAGAAAGGACTAAGATTTATAACGTTTGACAACCCAATTAAGCAGAATTAAATATAGACAACCATAAACTATGTAGAAAAATTCTTCATTGAGGACCTTTTATTTTTTTTGTTATTTTAATTTTATTATTTTTTTAAAAAGCCATTTATTAAAATCTTTTGACAGTTATTATAATAATCATGATAATATTTATTTGTCCAAGGACAAAATATTTACTTTTAATTTTTAATAAATTCAAAAATTCTAATGAGTTGCCAAATTTTCAATTTGGAATTTTAATTTGAATATTTTCCTTTAAATTTTGTTAGTTAATAATATTTATTAGGTTAAAAAATTGTTTTTTAGGAAACTAATTAGCCAATATGCAATGGATAATTTTCAAAAAGAAAATGATTGAAATAATATTAATAATAGATGCTGAAAAAAGTTTCTTTTTTAGTTTTTTTAATAATTACGATATTTTTATTTATTATTTAGTTACGTAAGTAGTGAACTGTGAGCCTCCTGGGACAAAACAACATCATGTGGTGACGTAATGATGACTTTGGAAGTCAAGGTCATTTTAAATCTAAAATAATTTCAATATCAAATTTAAAAATAATTTTAAGGACAATTTCGATATTTTTGAGCTTTCTTAAAGTCGATAGATAAATTTTTTAAGGGCACGCTATATTTGATTGGCGATAAAGTGGAGAAAATAGAAGTAAAAGAAAATAGAAATAGGATTTTAAAGTAAATGAAGGCCTTTTTTGTGGATGGTTATCAACACTTTATCAAGCTAATAAAAAAAATATCATAATAATGTTGGAAGAGGGAAGAATATTGCCAATCATTAAATTAAAATATTACATAATAGACTGCAATACATACAGGATATATATATATATATATATATATATATAGTAATTGATATTGAAATAAACCGGTATTTCGCTGAGATATTAGTTCAGAGTTTCTCAACCGGGGTGCCATAGGGATATGAAAAGTGTGCCGCGAGCTCTGTTAATTTTATTATTGAAGATTTATTTATTTCATATATAAGGATTGATTTTAAAAAGGCTTCTATCTTAGGTTTTGAATTACTTAAAATAGCGGTACATATATCAATCATTTTTGGTAAATATTAAGAACAAGAAAAGGCAAAAACTGAACTCAATTGAGAAAGAGTTAAGAGTATGTTTGTCAAATACGCGACTTAATAATAAGGAGATATGCTAAAAGCATCAAGTTCAAATTTCCCATTAATATATGTTATAAAAGATTTAGTTTATTAAATATAGAACTTACAAAACTTGTTATTTTTTAGCTGAAAATGGTAGGGTGTCGTCAATTTTTCAAATTTTTCGTTAGGGTGCCGCTACCTGAAAAAGGTTGAGAACCACTGTATTAGTTTATCAATAATTTTATTTGATTATTATAACAATTTGATTTGATAATGTTAATTTAATTTTATTAAATATATATTTATTGAGTTGATGTTGAGATTCTGTGAACCTCAACAATAAAAATTAAAATTAAATTAATAATAAGAAATAATTAAACTTTGAAATGATTTAATTACAAGATTGTGCCATTCATACAGACGTTTTGCCAAATATTTAGACAGATTCACTATCATCATCAAAACAAACCAAAAAATATGTATTTTTATTTTCATATTCAAACAAATTATTAATTTAAATCAAAGTAAATCATTAAAATTAGCTTTTTAAATTATATATTCTTTGTTAATATATAATAATAATAATTATTATTATTAATGATTTTAAACTTAAGTATTAAAAATAAAATTTTTAAAAACAAACATCAAAGTTTTACTTATCCAAAATTTGACAATCAAACTATTTAAAAAAATTCATAACCTTCGTTCTTATAAGATTTTACACATTAACCTTATCATCGGTAATTTTCCAAGTAATTAGTGTAAGAACATAGATCATAAAAGTTAAGATCATGAGTAGTTCAGAAATCTGTTAGTAGAAAACATTAGGTGAGTTATATAGTATACACCAAAAGACATTAAATTGTACTTAAATAGATCTTAAATAACTAATCAAAAACTAACCTATATTGGACCTAAACTGAGGACTTTCGTAATTTGTTTTATTAGGACTACATGCACATGCACAGACACCATTTTGCATTAAATTACTCTTTAATCACAAAATAATTCAAATTAATATGAAATATTAAGAAAATAATAAAAAAAGAAATTAAAGAAATTATTACCACCAAATTATTCATAAAATGTTTAATAAAAGAAATTTTAAGTTAATTGTAGATATTTTATATTTAAATAAATATACAGATATCTTACCTTGTTTTTGTATAAATCCTGAATTTTTAAAAATTCATTTCAAAAAATACATAATAAATTAATAAAATTTATCATTAAACTAATTTTCATTATTAAATTTTATATAAACAAAAAAATTCTTACTTTAAAAAGCATTTTAATAATTCCAGGGTGTAATTCATTGTCCTTAATGTCCTCATTGTGCTATGTCTAATCTTGTTATTTTAATCTCTCACTCACAATAAATATGTTTCAATCTAAAAATACATCCCAAAATCGGTTGTGCTATCATGGTACTGCTATTATCCAGTATTAGTCAAGTGTGCGGATTATATTATTTTTGTTAAATTTTGTGTTTGTTTATTTAAGTTTTTTCTAAATGCTCTTTTAAGTAACATTTTAAGAGATCTTTTATTAGGGCTTTATTATGGTTTTGAAAATAGTAGAGTTATTATTTTTAGTATTACCAAATAGTCGTTTTTTCTATTGTTTAGACTGTTTAATTAAACTAATACGATAATAGAAATAGAAAATAGGTTTTAGATTCTGTTCTCCAGCATGGACAAATTCGATCTCTATTTCATACTTGTCGATTTTTACTTATGGTTTTTTATTCCGAATGTGTATCTATAAGAAATAGAAATATTATTTATGATATATATTATATCTTTATGTTGAGAATTGTCCAGTTTTCGAAGTGAATTTCTATTTTCCTCTAGCAGAGTGGCATTTTTAGCTAATCCTCTTAAAATCATGTTGGCACTCAAAGGGTTAAGATTAAAAAGATTAATCAATTTATTATTTATATTCAATAAGAAAATCAAAAACCTATAAATTACAAAACTTATAAATTGCGGAAGATACTTTTCTCAGAAAAACGCATAACAAAAGACACGACTTACGTTGTATAAATAAGGATAAGTTCCATAATTTTTGAAAAGCACATAAAACAAAAAAATCGCTTTAAAAGTCGTGTCGTTATTTTACAAGAAATAAATAAAACCCATTTATAACATAAATTAGGTGTATGTTAATTTCATCAAGTTTTTGAATAAAATATAAACAAAATATAAGAAAATAAGAAAAAACATATCAAAATTACGAATTATTTCAAACATATTTAAACCATTGAAATAATAAAAGGACCGAAAGAAATGTGCTCTGTCAATAAAATATGTGAATGTGTAAATTACACTTATCCATTCAAAGTTAATTTTCATCAAAACTAAATTTTTCGAGAAATTTAACTTAATAATTGTTTTGATGAATTAATCTAATACTTTTTAAATATTATTTATTAAAAAAAACTGTTCATTTAACTTAGATATTCTAACTAAGATTTAACCGTATTTGGCAAGCTAAAAAAATAATTCATTAGGAAAATACAAATGCTAAGATTTTGGAAATTTGACAGAAATTTAATATTTCCTAAAGGTATTAATATTAATTAATTGTTTTATTATTATTATTATTATTATTATTATTATTATTATTATTATTATTATTATTATTATTATTATTATTATTATTATTATTATTATTATTATTATTATTATTATTATTATTATTATTATTATTATTATTATTATTATTATTATTATTATTATTATTATTATTATTATTATTATTATTATTATTGAATTATTGAATTATATTAAAAATAAAAAAGTTTATTAGTACTTAAATACAAATGCAAATAAGCAAATAAACAAACTATATAGTGGCAACTCCTAAAATATATTCAAAAAGGAAAGAAACGTCAACAGCCATGTGATTGGAACCAATATGTGAAGCCTCGTGAAAACAAGATTTTTAACATATCGACTACGGTAACGAATACAATAGTTTACTTTTTAATTGATGTTGGCGTTAGGGTTCTACCACCAGCAACGTATGAAGCCAACACTGCCTTAGAAGGAAATATAACCGATGTCAGAGCCATAAAGTATTATTTGGATAGAGACATCTGTTTTTAAAAAGGCTTTCAACCACATTTTAAACAGAATATTAATAATTGCAAATATAAATAGATCTATTTTCGGTATAGGTGTTTTATCTCACTACGAATTATTAGTCAACTGAAAAAATAAACGTATCTGTTGCTCTTCAACCCAAGAATTTAGCCCATGGTTTCTAAAACTAACGGTGTGCTCGGAGTAAAGTCAGACATAATATTCAACTATATCCCAGCAAATACTTGTACAAAACCAGACAATGTTCAACTAAGAATAAATATGGAAGGGGAACTATTGAAAACTATTCGATGAACGACTAAAGGCAACCAAATTGGAATTTGGCAGGCATTTAAGACATATCATCCAAGTCAGCAATGACAACTGAGTCTCACATCTAGAGGTAGTAAAGAACAGTATCACTGCTAAGAATTCAGAACATTTTAGGCTCTCTATTCTGAAGCAATTATTTCACCAAACTAGATATGATAAAAGGATACATTCAGATACCAACTGTAGAGAAATATCGAGAAAAAACCACACAATCACTTCATTTGAATTGTTTCATTATAATGTGATGTCTTTAGGGCTATGAAACACTTTCTTATGATGAAACGTTTCAAAGACTGATGCAAAAGGTCATGAGCAACTTTCAAATCTTTTTAGTTACAACGTGATGATGTAATCAATATTTTCAACAACCTCGAGAAACATAAACATCACGATAAACTGGTATCAAGAAATATCAACGATTGGATTTTGATCTGGAT
This sequence comes from Schmidtea mediterranea, assembly GCA_022537955.1. NCBI lineage: Eukaryota > Metazoa > Platyhelminthes > Tricladida > Dugesiidae > Schmidtea > Schmidtea mediterranea. The sequence continues at coordinate 300,477,848 of CM039679.1, read as the reverse complement.
AAAGATTGCGTCAAAGCATTGAAAGAAAGAATTTAACATATTAACAACATTCTACTTTCAGAAAATCTAAAAATGCTAAGAGGATTCGTATGAGCTGTTGATTATTATCATTGGCTTATATCAAACCTGTTTGAGATTTTGGTCCCTCTTCACAATCTCATACCAAAAGCATCAGTAAATAAATAAGATTAAGAACCATGACAATGCATATATGAAAGCAAAATAATATATATATGGAGTCTTAATTTTTTCATAGAATAATAGAAATGCTTTGGAATGAGTCATAATATAGTGAAACGAATTTATATTATATTTTATATACTTTCAATTCTTTTTTTATGTGGGAGATTCGTTTCTCAGAAAACCGCATAAACACATAAAAAAGACACGACTTAGTTTGTATAAATATGGATACGTTCCATTATTTTCTAAAAGCACATAAAACCAAAAAACTGCTTTAAAAGTCGTATCGTTATTTTCCAAGAAGTAAATAAAACCTATTTATATAAACAAAATCTAAAAATGGCATTGTATTTTCTAAAAATTTGACTATGAATCAGATTTATTTATGGTATTCACGAATTATCGGTACAGATTTTTTTAAATCATTTGAAAAAGGCTGTGCCGAAAATTCTTGAATACCTTAAATAAATCTGATTCATAGTCAAATTTTGTAGAAAATACAATGTCTTTTATAAATAAAAATAAAAAGAAATTAGAGGGGAAAATCAAAAAAAGTCCTTATAAAAATATAAAAAAATAAGAAAAAACATTCTTTAATTAAAATTATACTGTAAATAAATCCAAATCTCGAAATTTTACTAATTTTTTTGAATGTTATATTTTAGATGAATCGTATTAGATATTCTGATTATTGTACAGGAGAAATACAGGTTCTTTTTCTTTAAAAAAAATTTTACTTAGAGACAAATCTTCTTCATTAAAAACTAGTGTATTATTTGTTAAGAATTGTTGGGTATCGATAACAATTTTGTAATACTTTAAAGAAAATTTATTTTTATTGATAAAATTCAGATTTTTATGATAATTTTAAGGTAATTTGATTGGTTGAATACATATAGTAAATATGATCCGAATGATGGTTTTAAGGATCTTATTCGGTTAAATATAGATTTCTAAAGAAATTTTACCTTGTAGGTTTTTACAAAAAATATGTATATTGTTGGTGCAGTGGGAGGAAAATGCCATTTCAAGGAAAATGATTGGTTAAGAGGAAATTTTATGATATTTTAAAGGGAAATAATCGATAAAGAACAAGTTTGTTGTCATTTTTAAAGGGGTTGAATTGGTTGAATATCTGTGTTCAAAGGGTAAATATTTTCTAAATGGAGAATATAGAGGAGTAATTTATAATATTTTTAGGGGGCTTTGTTCAGAAAGTTATCAATATGTGTGTAAATCTTTTGAGAGAGTGAAATATTGTCATTTAAAGAGAAATGATTGGTTAAGAATTTACGATCTTTTAAGGGGAAATTATTGGTCACGAGATGGATTTTATTTTAAAGGGATTTCAAGAAATTTATTCATTTGAATATCGATATAAGTCCGTGATTTTTTATGAAAATAATGAATATAGCTGGAATTTCTTCAAAGTACTAACATTATTTACAAATTAAGCAGTTTTATTTAAAATTTAACAACTTAAAATATTTCTCACAACTTTAATCAAATTCTAATCACACGAAAATATTAATTTAAGGATAAGTCTTATTTTTACAAAAACAAATATGTTACAACAATTAAACATGCATATTTGGATTTTTAGTAGATTTTATCGGTATCTATCAGCCCCTGTCCCGTGAGTTTTTAAGCTTTGTTAGAAATTCAACTTATTTAGTAGTTGGTCGATAATTATTTAATTTCTAGTAATGTGGCAGGTGGTAATTATTTTATCTATTTACTTTATTCAATGATGTTTAGAAACTTAAAAGTCTAATAATTTTCAATAAAATATATGAAAATTTATTTCAAGTACTGTGAAAGTAATACATATTTTGTGAAATTAATTTAAAAATATTTTTCTAATCAAGTTTCTTTTTACTATCAATTACAACCACTTATACTTACTAATTAATTTATCATTCAGTAAACAAAAAGAGTTGGAGTCAATAGAAAATCTATAAAAATAAATTTAAGTATTTTTTTGATGTGTTAGAAATTAATTTATTTATGGGCATGTGAAAGTTAAATGAAAAGGTTGACATTCATCTTCGAAAATAAGTTTTAGTAATTGATCATTGTTGGACGCAATTAAAAATATTACAAAAATAGTAGAAAAATTTCAAAGTCTTTTAACTAAATTTTACAAAATAATTTCAATAAATCACATACAAGACTGTAAACAAAGCAATAAATTTTTATTAGGAGAAAATACAACACTTGATTGGACTTCAATGATTAATAGTTTCTTGATAGCAATCTGCTAGCTAAGCAACCAAACAATTTGGAGACATCAATGATCGATAAAAGAGTGGAGAAGTTGATAAAATTTGTAATTGAAATTGTATTTCTTTTGATTGTTAAAATTTTTATGTGCTTTTATTTAAAGATTTCTTGGTCAGTAAACAATTTTTGATATTAATTGTAACAAGTCATTGATAACATATTGTGAGTGTGTGAATAACCAAGTATTTTAAAGGGAAATGATTGAGAGAAAATTTTATTTTATTTTTTAAATGGGTTAAGTTGGTTGAATATCGGTGTTCAAAGAGTAAATATTATTTAAATATGGAATTTTAATGAATAAGTAAATTATTCAATGCCTAGTATGTATATAAAGAGTTGTACAGTACTCAGTTATTTGTATACAGTACCTAGTGATTGTTGTTCCGTTATTAATCAATGAATTATTTACTGTGTATGGGTTATCAGTATTCAGAAGTTGATACCAAGTAAATATAACAATGGATTTGGTTTCAATTAATTTGAATAATTATCGCTTGATAACAAGGTGACTAAGCAACCAAAAAATTTACCAATTTGGAGACATCAATGATCAATAAAAGAGTGAAGAAGTTAATAAAATTTCAACTTGTATTTCTTTTTTTCAACCTTTTATGTGATTTATTTCAAAATTTGTTGGTCAGTAACCTATCATTAATATTTATTGGTTCAGTAACTAGTTATTGGTAACATATTTGGTTTATAGTCAATAACCATGTATTTTAAGGGTAAATTATCGATGAGGAACAAGTTTATTGATATTTTTAAGGGGTTGAGTAGGTTGAATATTGTTATTTAAAGGGTAAACACTATCTAAATGAATATTATTATGAAAAATAACATTTAATAGAAGAATAATTGTTCAAAATTGAATATATGTTTAAAAAAATAGTTGAAAAGTGTTTGACAAAACGTATTGACTTTTACAAAATAATTTCAATGATTTCAATAAAATACAATAATCAAATACAAAATTTTATTCAGAATATAATATAAATTTGGAATGTAAGATTTAAAAAGCTCTGAAAATGATGATCCAATAGAAAATGTTAATCGGAGTGTAAGCTTTTATGGCGGAAAATGTCTGTTATATTTTAAATGGAATTTTGAAGCATGAAATGAAAATCCGGCACGTCAAAATAGTGTTTCTTCTGTTTCACTTATTTTTATTTAAATATTCAGCAAACACTTTTGCACAATTGTAAATTAAATTCCTAGATTTACATTAAAATTTCGATTAGAAAAATTCATTTAAAAAAATTCGATTAATTTTGTATTAGTTTAATGAAAATGGTAAATATTTCGACATTTTTAATAATTAAAATTTATTAACTTATTGATTTTATTAAATTATATATATCAGGTAATAAACGATTCTATTTATTTATAAATATTTTTAAAAAAATTTTAATTTTTTATTATTATTTAAGATAGCAGATATTTAAATTTTATTTAAAACAAAAATTACAATAAATGCTTAAAGAGTTCACCATCTACATCAATGACAAGTTTACACTTTTTAATACAGCGTTACAGGCATTCTTGTTACATTAGTTATTATTTTTATTTAAATTTCAATTATTATTTATTTTAATTTTATTAATTAATTATTTTATTATTAATAATTTGTAAATACTTTTAATTATTTATTTTTTTAAGTTAAGTTAATTTTAAAAAATTAATTAATTAATATATAATCAATATAAAAAAATTGTCAGTTTACTTTAAAAAGGTTAATAATACATTTCTAAAATATTTTTACATAGTAAGTTAGAAAATAATTTTACCATCATACATTTTCTTCATTTTTATCATCAAAAATATCTTTAGTAGAAAGAAGTGTGTTTCTAAAGTAGATAAATAGTTGTTAACTCATAAAACGAAGCAAAATTATGTTGTACAAAATTATACTTTTCAAAATTAATTTCGATATTTACATCAAACTCATAGCTTAATCAGCAAATTGTATGGATAAAAATTATTATAAGTTGCTCAACAATAGTCTATATGGCAAGACTGTAGAAAACTGTAAAAGAATGAATTCAGAATTGAGCGATAATCAATAGAAAATGATCACATGCATGAAATAAATTTTCAGAAAAATCATCAAAATTGTAGATTTATTTGCAGCTATGCTAAATAAAAATTCAATACGCTTAGATATATCTACTTACATCGATCAAACATTTTTGGATTTATCAAACTTTGAATGTATAAGCTTTGATATGCAAAATTAGCTAAATATCGAAATCAGTTCAATCGAAATTGCAAATTAAATAAACATTTACCTGAAAGGATTTCAGGCCATCTATTGGATTTATCTAAATATGATATAACCTTTTGTATTTAAAAAAGTTATTGAAAAATTTAAAGTAAAGATATTGGTAATAAAGAGTGGATATTTCTACAACCAAAATGTTATAAATTATTAGGTAATATATGCACAAAAAAAGAGGTAACATTAAAAAATACAGATATAAAATACAAGTCTTATCTCAATTGCTATAATGAAATAGAATAGTTACCAGCAATCATCAGTTGTATAGTTTCACAACATAAAAGGGTTTGAGTAGGAAAAATGTAGGAGATTATTTGACAGTGAATAGCAAAAAATGTTCAGAAAGTTTATCAAACTTATAATTAAAAATTTTTATCAGTCTTTTATCAAATCATTGACAATCTTATGATTGTCATTGTTGTGCTAATTTAATAATTGTATATTTGTTTTATAGTAGATGGGTATGCCCCATTTCAGCCATATCCTATTCCGGCCACTCTCCTCCCTAAAGGTATTTAGGTTAATTGAAAATTTAAAAACTTGGAAAAGATTATTGTAGGTTAATCCAAACTTTCAAGTTTTTAAATACTTAGAAAATTTTGATAAATTTGACTTTACTTACATAATTCTGAATGGTTCCCAAGAGGAAAGTATTTGTGCTACGGTAATGAAATATATATTTTCGCGATCTACATAAAATTTTGATTCGACCTAGATACTTTTAAGGAGCCGAAATATAAATAATATACTATTCGATGTCTTTCATTTTTCAGATCTCTAAGTGAAATTTTTTCATCGAAAATTAAATTTTAATTAAATATAAAAATCCTAATTCACACTAATAAAATAAATTACAGATGCGTCAAAACTAGAAAATCAAATAATTCTAATTAATGCATTTGAATTGAGATTTGTTGATGTCTGTTAGTGACAGTTTACAAAGGAAATTTAATTTTCTTTCAAAATAATTAAATTCAACCTAATTATCCTTGTATTGATATCAAAAGATTGAAATATTTCTTTTGAAAAATGCCTAAAATAAAATAATTTTTTAGTGCAATAATAATAATAATAAATATTATAATAATAATAATAATAATAATAATAATAATAATAACAATAATAATAATAAAATAATAATAATAATAATAATAATAAAAAATAATAATAATAATAATAGTAATAATAATAATAATAATAATAAATGAAAACTTAGTAATTATTAATTAAATATTGGAAACAAAAACAATTGTAAAGAACACTCAATAATTCTAATCTGGCGTCACCAATAACTGCCATAAAAAATAAGTCAACGATTTAAATGTGCAAAATTATTTCTGAAGCTTAGTGAAAAGCAATATGTTCTCGGTAATTGTTTGAAGTCAAATTTTCCTCAGTGATTAAAGCCCAATAATTCCAATTTATCAAAACAAAACGTTTACGGAGCAGAAGAGAAATTGATATAATAATTTTTCGCTTTTGATAATGGTTAAGTTTTGCAATGTAATTTATCGCTAGAATAACGCTGCAAACAAATTCAACTGTGAAATCGGTTTAATCTTTCCAATTAGATTTGTGATTAAAACAAATTTTCAATTAACTGTTGGGTTAAATAAGGTGAAATAGCCTAATAATAATAATAATAATAATAATAATAATAATAATAATAATAATAATAATAATAATAATAATAATAATTTTAAAATTAAAATATTCACAGAACGCGCAAAATGATCAGTAATTCACAAATTGACAGCTATTATTATCATTGAATTTGTTATAAAAATTAATCCAGAAGTTTCTTTGTTTAATTCTAGTCATAAATTGAAAGTGATTTCATTTATAATTTAAAATTTCTGTTTTTTGTGTCAATTAGATTGTTTCCAACTTAGATTTATTTTCACATTCTAATCAAATTCATATTTTTGTTTGAATTAATTTATATTTCATTTTTTTAGCAAAAATTATAATCATAGCAAATGCCAGTTTTTGCCATGTATTAGTTTCAGTTATTAAAATAAATAATAGCTTCAATCAATCTTTGTATTAATTTAATAATACCAAAAAACTTTCAAATTTCTTCTGCATTTCTAATTTCTAAAAATGTTTTAAATTGTATTATAATATAAATTAACATTTACGTTACTTCTCTCAATGTCGTACACATTGAAAGATGGAATGCGATAAGGCGTTTGAAATATTCTCATAATTTTTGTCCGTATTTTAAGTAGAATGAATATATTTTTTCTATATGTAAATTAAATATATTTCATTTTGGAACTTAAATTATGTCTAAACATACCGTAATTTATACTTTTTGAAAATTTTTAAAATAATCTTAAATTATCACAGTGCTAAAATAAAATGATTTCTCATGTGTTTACACCAAAAAATAAAGCGAAATTATATCTAAAAGAAAAGATACTGAAGCTATATTTCACTAGAAATATATTTTGAAATATACAGTAGTGTAGATCTAGGGTAACATTTTCACACACACACACACACATATATATATATATATATATATGTTGAGAATTTGGTCAGCTTGTTCCCTTAGCCCCCATGTGGTTTAGTAACTTGGATTCAAAATTTGAGTCTTTTCTCCAAGTAACAACAATAATTAAAAATAAAAGAAAATGAGAGAAAAAATAAAATTTAGAAACGTTAGAATTATAAAAACTTTAAAAATAAATTTTTTATTAAGACTTAAAACTGTTGTTTAAGTCTTGCTATGTAAATTAAGTGATTTGAAAAATAAATTTTGGATTTAATTAATTTAAATAATTTTTTGAAGTAGATTGGATAATGTTGCAAAAAAAGATGTGCCAGTTGTGGGTGCTGGGGGTATTGGTTATAAATTTGTAAAAAATCAAGTGATATGGAATTTAAAGAAATCACTGTGATTGATTTAGATACTATTGATTTTGTCAATCTTAATCGACAATTTTTATGCCGCAAAGAAAATGTGGAAAATCGAAATTATTGACTGCCAAAGAAACTGTTTTGAAATTTAATACTAATGTGAACATAAAAGCAATCCACGATGATGCTATGAACAACAAAGCTGCAAGAAATTATGTTAATAGAATGTGTTTAAAATCCAATATTACATTAATAGAAGGTGGTACAATGGGTTATAGAGGACAGGTTCAAGTCATTTTGAAAGATAAAACGGCTTGTTATGAATGCTATCCAAAACCTGTACAAAAGCAGAGCCCAGCTTGTACAATTAGAAATACGCCATCTGAGCCAATTCATTGCGTTTGGGCAAAATTTTTTGTTCGATAAATTATTCGGTGAACCCGATGCCGACCAAGATGTCGTACCAGATAAAAACGATCCTGAAAAATTGAATGAAACTGTTTTGGATAGATCCCAGCGGATTCAACGAATTGAAAGCAGTGTTGTCAATACTCCAGTTAATACATTGTGTAAGATGGATAAAATGGAATTCAACATTGGTAGCAGAGCGTGAGGCATCAAACTATTATCCAGCCTCACCGCAAAACAGGTCATTTTACGTTTTTAGCATATCATCAACTAAACAGTAGTCACACAATTCATCGAAAACGCGGCCAGGAATATCCAACTGAAGGACAGCAGCGAAGCCGACATTAGCTGATGAATTCGAAAACCTCAAGGCAAGAATTATCGTTGTTTTTTATTGAACTAATATGGGGATGTGATGGGGGGGTTCAAACTGACTAAATTCCTGCCTTCATGTAAATCTTTATCTTTGAAAGACAAATATTTGTGAAAACGCTGACTGGCAAAATCATTACGCTCGAGGTTGAATCAAATGACTTTATTGAAAGTGTAAAAGTAAAGATTCAATGTAAAAATGAGTTCCTCCAGGTCAACAAAGATTCATCTTTGCCGGTAAACAATTAAATGATGGTCATATACTGACAGATCAATGTAATGAAAGGATCTTTACGTTTAAAAAAAGGAAATGATGAAGACGAATTTTGTGACGGTATGAGCAAAATATCGTAATCAAAAAATAAATTAACTCAATTAAGGAATTGGGTCAAGCTCAGTCTATAGCAATCGGATGGATCTAAGATATATGAGCAATACTTGGGGAACAAGAAGAAGTAATTAGCAGTTTGACTCGACTAAAGTTACTGAGAGACAAAATCGGGAAAGTAGTAGAAGTAAGAAAGATAGAAAAGGACATTAATGAGATTGTAGAGAGAGACGAAAGTTTAAATAACCAGATAGATGTCATGACTAATAAAAGGCTTGGAATAGAGTCGAGTAAGATGAAATCGGAAGAATACACACCAACCTTAGAAAAGTTAAAAAGATTGACAATTCCAGTTTATAATGGATAAATAAAAGAGTTCCCAGATTGGAAGGTAGCTTTCGAAGTGCGAGTCAACAAGGCACTTGGATCGAAGAAGGAGAAGCTACAACACCTCAAGGAATATCTAGTCGAATAACTCCTAAAGTTAATTGATACTTTTGGTTATTCTGCTGGGGCGTATGATGTGGCTTTGGAACGTCTAGAATCTAATTACGGAGGAGAGGAAAGACCGTATTGTAATTTGCTGCAAGAATTAATGAGATTTAGACCGATAAGGTTATTCTGCTGGGGCGTATGATGTGGCTTTGGAACGTCTAGAATCTAATTACGGAGGAGAGGAAAGACCGTATTGTAATTTGCTGCAAGAATTAATGAGATTTAGACCGATAAGAGAAGGTCAAATAAGAGATTTTGAGAATCTCTTATCTTTAATTGGTACTCTTGTTGTTCGTTTGGAAGATATGGGAAGAGATAATAATTTGGGTACACGATTTAATTTTGAAAAGTTGTCACGCTCTGTGTTGGAAGAGTGGTTGACAAATTATGACAGTTCGAAAATATTTCTGACATAGCAGTTAAATAATTGCATGCAGGTTGGAAAGTAAGCTACAGTGGACGAAACAGGCGATTGAAATAAAAGGAATGGTGGAATTGGGTAGAGCGAATTACGAAACTGGTCCCAAGTTGTATAATGATTTGTTTGATGTTCTAATCCGCTTCAGAAAGAACAAAGTTGCCATTTTGTGTGATATTGCTAAGATGTTCATACAGATATGAATAAATAAGAAAGACAGGAAATATCTATGGTTTTTATGGAGGAGAGACAATCAATTAAAGTTTTATGAATTCACTCGGTTGGTGTTTGGACTGAACGTGGCTCCTTAATTAGCTTAACTTGTCGCACAAGAAAATGCAAGAAAGTTTAAAGAGAAATATCTAAGAGTGGTGGAGACTATCGTTGAATAGGCTTACATGGATGACAGTTTGGATTCAGTCGAGACAGAAAAGGAAGCTTCGCTGCTGTAAGCAAAATTAGAAGAAATTTGGAACAAAGTGGGAATGAGGACGGAGGAATAGATGTCTAATTCAACGAAAGTTTTGGAGAATGTTCCAATAGAGAACAAAGCTATTAAATAAGATATTGAAGAAGAAGGAAGTATGACAATGAAAACTCTGGGTCTAAGATGGGTCGCAAATTTAGACATTTTCGAATTTGGTGTAAAGGCGTTTGAATCCGAAACCTTGACGAAAAAGTTGTTATTAAGCTGGATAGCAAGGATTGTCGATCTATTGAAATTTCTTAGCGCATTTGTAGTAAGGAGGAAAATGATAGTGCAGTCAGGAGTGCTTGGGATTAGGAGTGCTCACAAGAGCTGGTTGGGACGAGTGTCTATCGCTGAATATTGATCAAGAAGCTAGATTGTGGGTCAATGTAGAAAGAGAGATTGTGTCAATGAGGATCTCAAGGAATTTGCTTGAATGTGAGTCAGATGATTGGACGATCTATGTGTTTTCAGATGCTTCTGAAAAGGCTTATGGCTCGGTGGATTATTTGAAAAGGCAATCCAGTGAAGAAATTCAATGTAAATTCATAGAGGCTAAGTCAAAGGTAGCCCCGGTGAAAACGGTGAATATACCGAAATTGGAGTTGTTGGGTTTGAAATTGGCGAAAAAAAATAGTAAATCCTCTCTGACGTAATATCAATAAGGTGTGTTTTTAGACTGATAGTCATAAAGTTTTGTATTGGATAAAGCAATGATCTAGAAATTCAAGCAGTTTGTCAGAAACAGGGTCGGAACCATTCAAGAAGAAACCACGGCGGATCAATGGCGGTATGTACCAACAAAGATGAATCCCGCTGATATGATATCGAGAGGGGCGACGATAAGAGTTACAAGATATAGAAGAGTGGCTGGGTGGACCAAAGTTTTTGAGTTCAAGCGAAGAAGAATGGCCAAAAACTAAACTGAATGGTATTAACGTAGATCAAAGGGAGAAGAAGAAGGTCGTGATGATGACGTTGGGGCCAGAAGAATAAGGCCATAAACATGTGGATTGTTTTTCTCCTGAAACTTATTCGGATTGGACGCGATCGAGAATGGAATATATATGGATGCGCCGGTTTATTAATAATTGTAAAAGGAAATAAAAAAAGTATAAATTCTGAAGACTTAAAATCAAATGAAATTGAAGAGGCTGAAAAATGGAATTCGCCATATATATATTGTAATAAAAGAGAAAATTAAAAATTTGAAATATTTTATTTAAAAGAAAATCTACAAAAGAGCAAAATTATTTGATTACAAAAACTAAATAATATTAAAAAAAAAAGTAATATTTAAAAATAATTTTAAATATATGTTAACTAATATTTTTTTTTTAATATTTTTTATTATAAAATATTTTATTATATGTGTACTTTAATAAAGTTACCAATATCTTATTTTTTAGGCATTATGATAAATATGTTTAACCTTTAAAAAATTACAGTCATTAATTTGATTCAATATAGTGGATCTATTTTATATAATATAAAATATATACAATATACAATATATAAAATATATAAATATATAAAACATATAGTTGAAAAATATTATTAATATATATAATAGTGTAATAGGAAAAGAACTGAATAAAGAAAAGATAAAGTCAAAATAATATTCTTTATAAAAACTGTGATAAATTGAATGAAGATGGATACAAAAAAGGCAGAAGAAAATGAATTAAATTTAATAATTAGCATAATTGATTATTTTAAATTATTATGAAAGTTTAGTTCTATAGAACATATATTAATACTCATAATTCATAATCACGGGATATCATGATATCACAGGTGTAATTTGCCATTTTGAAAAATTTGTAGCATTATAGAATAAAAATATACCTTTACTATTCTCTCTGATTACGGTTATAAGGATTTATGCTCTTGGCTAGGTATATCCAATTTGAATCGTCAAAATATTAGATCTAATCTGATTGTTTTATTTTTTAAGTTTTACTCGGATAGTAGGGCATTATCCAGATGCAAAAAGCGGTGGCTTATTAAAATGTGATATCATGTGAAGAACTCTTCTTTTGGCAAACTAGGCTTGTGGAATTTTACAAAAGAATTAATATTATTTCAATAAATCCTTTATTATTTTATTCATATTTATAAAATATATTTTCAGTAAATTCTTGAAAAAGTATTACAAGGGGTGAGTCAAATTTCTTCAACAATAAGGAGTAACAATTATCGAATTTTAATGAATTAATTTTTGATTTATTTTGTTATAAGCTTTATTTATCCACAAAAATTGTTTTCAGTGTGATATTTATCGAGTTTGGTATAACAAATGTATAACAAATGTATAACTATATAACAAAATAAACTAAAGATTTTATTAAATATAAATTATAATTAATATTTTGTATTTTCTTCATATATGAAATTTTATCATTTTTTTAATAATTGTGTGAATTAGAAAAATTTATTAAATTTGAAAGAAAAATATTTTCAACCTCTAGAATCCAAAGCTTGTAATTATTGATAATTAGTAAGTAAAGTAAAAAGATTGAAGAGTTGAAACTAGAAATGCTTATCTTTACTAATGTTATTTGATTCTGTAAATTTAAATTTAATGGAATATTTTGTAAATGCAATTAATATACCTCTTCATTTATTTTATTCGAACAATGCATAGATGTTGATTTTCGAGAGCATTAAATTCGTTATCTGAATCAATGCAATCAATATATGTTAAATCTAGATATTATCCAATGAATTGGATTTCATAATCTTCACCAGTCTGCTGAATTAAAAGCTAAAGAATTGTTATTTAATATTTGAAATTACGTGTTAAATGACAAGCTAAATTTTATCGAACATTTTGAATAAACCTCAATTCTATTAAAATATTCAACGAGAACCATTTGACTAAAATCAATTAAACTTTTTAATTGCATTATATATTTTAAAACTAAACATTTATCTCATTTAGTATGTAATGTTGATTAAATGGATTTTTTCGAATATATGAAACAAATTTATTAAAGAAAAATTGTTTTGTTTTTTCATATTAATCGTGTTACTTTTCACGTTTATTTATATAAATCAACCTAATAGTGTTATTTTAATGGAATATTTTATTTATTTATACTTTTTATTATGATAATGGGTTAAAAGTAGGTAGATGTGTTAGATCTGGCGCACTTTTTGGTACCCCCCCTAACAAAAACAAAACAAACTAAAATATAATGTAAACGCAAAAAAATACAAAATAATGAATAAGAACAAGAACGAATATAGATATACACTTATTAATTCAATGAACAGTTGGATGAGCTGTTGGATGATCTGTTTGATAGGTTGTTGGATGTGCTGTTGGATAATCATGTGAAAATTATTATCTTTATTCATTGTCAGTCTCAATCATATAATGACCGTATGTCAGACTTACATTCTTTTCTACCCAAACCCCTTTATCCTCTTTGTTTGTTAGTGTAACCTTTGAAGTTTTTAAACTATAAAGTTGGTGATTGTTTGTACCAATACGAAATTGAGGTACAGAAAAGGTGGAGTTTTTCTCGTTACAGTCCTTATAAGATTTATGAGTTAACGTTGTGTCCTTCAATGTGACTCCCTTAGCTTTTAGGCATTTTGATTTTCCTAGTAAACTATAGCATTTGGGTCTAAGGAATACCCATTCGTCATAACCTTCTCCCTTGCTTTCATCCTTAAATTTTCCAATTACCGAATCAAGTTTTTTAGAATAAAGTGATGAATAGATGGATAATTAGATGTATCCAAAAGATTATCCTTAACCATTTCAGACAAAAGAATATCTAGTTTACAATTTTTAATCTCCAAGAAGAAAGACTTCGTAGCTCCAGCAACTATATTAATCTCACAATCAAATTGTCGTCGGTGTTTTTCCAAGTCCTTATACTGTAGCTCGTACATTCGAAGTTTGGACAAATCAAGTACCGATTTTCCTATTATTTTGAGTAAAGTACAAAATGAAAATACTTATTGATTTATTTCTCATCGAATAATTTTTCAAAAATACATACTTATGCAATAAGTTATTTATTGATTCCCTACAAAGAAATAAATTGAATAACATGTAATTAAGATATTTGAAAACTAATTTTTTAAAATCAAATTTAATAACATAATTGCCATAGTTATGTGGAAAAACTTCATATCAAGGTAAATCAATAAAATATGATAGTCACATCATAAAAGTTATTATTATTATTTTTTTTTAATAAATAAGTTTGAGTAAATTACAAAATGAAAAATATAATTATTGCCTAATTTTGTGTAAAGAATTTATAATTTATATTTAATTAAGTATTATATTAATAATTTGTGTCACCACGAAAAATTAATTGATAAAATAAATTGAAATTTTCTTTGAAAAATAATAATAATTAAAAATTGTGTTACAAAGAAACTAAAAGTAAAATAAACAATTATCATTTTGAAGTTTAATTACTATATTATTATAAAAAGAATTAATAATTTAATCCTGTCAAATAACTATATTTGATATTTTAATTTATAATGAAAATAATTTTGAATAATTACCTTATGTAAAAATAATCTTATTATTCACAGAATAAAATTCGAAAGTACAAGTACTACTGTAAATATATTACTTACGTAATTGCTTATAAAATTTTTTTAATTTGAGAAAGTTCTTCATTGACAATAAAATAAGATGAATTTAACTGATTGAAATAAATAAATCACTTATGTACAACTACGAGAATTCTAATTTTCAATCATATACAATAATTATTTTAATTGTAAATTTTAGGTAATTTTATTAAGAATCTTAACAGAATTATGTTTATAATTATGTTTACATGAAAATATCTGTTTAATTTTAATCTGATACATTCTTTCACGATGTCAATCAAATTTCTTAATTTTGCCCTATAATTCATGTATTTGTTCACTTAATGGCTTCAATAAATAATAATAATAATTTACGACTTAAGTAAATCAGATTTATATTTGCTGACTCTATATCTATTACCTAATTTTTATTACTTAAACTCTGATAAAAAATCTTAAATTTAGAAGTCATTGATTTAATTTCATTTTCAAAAGTTATTATTTAATTGTCAAGACTTAAAAATCTACTTTAGAATAAAGTTTCCGGTGATAAACGTCTGTCAAATTTTAATAAATCTGTTCTAAAATAAAATTATACGAAGAGCTAATTTTAATTTTGAAAATAAATCGTTAATTACAAATTATCAAAAATGTCAACTTAAAACATTTAATTTATAGTTCACGAAATATTTCTCAATCAATTCTTAGAATAAGTTCCAAAGTTTTCTATTAAAATCAATGTTAAAATCAAATTGTTCGTTAGATTATTATTATTTAACAAGTCAGTTAATTTCTGGCTCCTCGTGGTTCGCTGTATTAAATATAGGTACAAACGGAATGAAAATTATTGATTTTCAACACAAAAATCAACCTATTTACAGTTTTTTCTCGTTAACTAATTATTTGCTGGGTGCAAGTAACCCAGAGAGAAATTGCTATTTACCTCTTTTAGCATTGTCAAAGAGGACAACTCTTCAAGACACTTTGCATATTGATAAATATGATACAAGTAATCTTTTGATAATTTTTAATGATTTTTAAATTATTAACTGTTAGATACTTTTAATATTCAAGATTCAAGATCGAATAATGAAAGAAAAGAAAATAAAAATTGTAATGTTTTACTTTTATTTAAATTATTAATTATTTTTAATTTAGATGATTTAAATATTGACATTGAAAACATAGATGATAGAATATTTTATAAAACAAATTATGACGAACTTGAAAAAATCTCTACTGTGAATGTTAAATGTGAGTTTTTAGTTATTACAATCAGAATTATTTAACTTTTTTCATGTTTCAGGTAATCTTTATCCGAAGTATTGTCAATCCACAAGCCATGATGACAACTGCCACAATAAAATGAATCGATATTATCAAATAAAAAAAATCATTGTTTAAACGCAGTTTGAAACGAAAAAGCACCATAACATCTGAAATACTTGTAAAAATATTTATTAAAGATGATTTGCAAATTGGCTTAGGGTTAAGGGACATTATTGTTGAACCAGAAATTGAATATGATTTACTACGCTCACATCGAATTATAAAAGTGAACGTCGGAAGATATAATGTTAAGGAAATAGTTCTTCCATCTTCTCTTTTGGAAATTTTAAAAATTACATTAAATGAAATGATACATTCAAAAGTTCAGTTTGGAGTCCAAGTAGGATTTGAAAAAGATGGGGAACTCAAAGTAGTTAGTATATCAAATCGCGCTGCTTCAGTGACTACGACTTTTCTTGATGAGGGTATAAAGAAAATAAATGAAAAGATTGTTGAACGAACAGAAATAAGAAGTAATTGAAAAAAACCCCCGAATAATCGAAGTATATTTCAAGGTAACCAAAGTTTCGAATATATCTAGGTTATCTAGACATAGTTATATTCCCACACCTAAAGCTCTAATAGGTAAAAAGGCAATAGTTAACGTACAAAATATCGATAATTTATGTTTCATATATAGTGTTTTGGCTTTATTGAAATCTGATAAAATCAAGAAAGATAGAGATAGACCAAGAAAATATTTATCGTATATGAATGACTTGGTATACGATCCTAACGATATGCCCATGAAACTGTGTGATATTCCAACTTTTGAGAAAAAAAATCCGGGTTTAGCAAATAATGTAATGATTTATAATAACGAAAGTTTTGAGGATAGAGAAGAACTTATAATGAAGCATCCATATTTAAATATAATTCACCGAACTAAAGTAACTGGAGTGGATCCAATTTATTTATTATTTATAAAGGAGGGTGAAAAATATCATTATACAGCAGTAACTAATTTACAATCCTTGATGAATTGTCATAAAAACAATGATTATAATGTTCGAATTCGTTGAAAATGGTGTGAAAATTGTTTAAATGGATTTTGTAAGCCAAAATTCTTTGAAAAACACCAAGAGTTATGTAAGAAAAATTAGTTGGATACTACGCTATATACATTACCAAAAGATAAAGATAAATATTTGGAGTTCAAAAACTGGTCAAAAACAATAACACCTCCTTTCGTTATCTATGCAGATTTTGAATCTATTTTACCAAAAGATGACATTTATTTTCATAAACATTTGCCAACTTCTGCTGGACTCTTAATAATCAACAACTTCACTAGAATGACAAGTTACCATCATTTCATTGGTCAAAACTGCGTTTATGAATTTTTGAAGAAGGTTTCAGATATAGGAACAAACATTGTGCTACATTATTATAAATAAAATGGGGAAAAGCTAATGTTACCACTTACTTTAGACGAAGAATATTCATTTGATAATTGTGAATATTGTTATTTGTGCAATAAGAATATAGCATATAAGGTTACAGACCATGAACATTTTACAGGAAAATATATTGGTCCCGCATGTAAAGGTTGTAATGTTAATAGGAGCATCATAAAATTATTACCTACAGTTTTTCATAATTTACGGGGTTATGACTTACATCACATCCTTAAGTATGGAATAAATCAATTTCCCAGTTGGAACCTATCATGTATTCCAATTAGTAGTGAAACATTCTTATCTCTTATGGTATATGTTGGTAAGCTTAAAATACGTTTTATCGACTCTTACCAGTTTGTTAATGACTCATTAGCTAGGGCTGTGAAAACTTTAACTAGTTTACTTTTAACAAAATCAGTTTTTACTGGTACCATTGTTAATGAAAAAGGTATTTTTCCGTACAACTTTGCCACTAGTTTAGAGGTCCTTGAAAATACTTATGAACTGCCTCCAATCTGGGAAGGAGTGAGTGAAGTTGAATATGAGAAAGCTCAATTAATTTGGACTGAAACTAAATGTGTAAATTTACTTGACTATATGATGATATACTTGAAACTCGATTGCTTTCTTTTAGCTAACTTTTTTCAACAATTTCGGGAGAAATCTTTAGCTCATAATAGTTTAGAGCCTTTAAATTATTTTGGTATTCCTGGAATGTCTTGGAGTTCTGCGTTAATTACTTTCGATAAACCCATTGAACTATTGCAAGATATGTAAATTTATACTTTCTATGAGGGTGGTATTCGTGGAGGTCTTACTTTTGTTAATAAACACTTTGTAAAAACTGATGAGACCACTGAGTTGCTTTATATAGATATTAATAATCTATACGGTTGGGCTTTAAGTCAACCTTTACCTTGTGGCAAATTCAGTTGGATACTTGATGGTTTTGATTCAATATTGTCTGATTGTTTTTCTTTAAATCTTGAATCTTTGTCGTATGGGTATACTCTTGAAGTAGATCTTGAAATTCTTCTGATCTTCACAATAAGTTAAACGACTTTCCTATTGTTGCTGAGAAAATGAAACCTGAGGGATCTTAGGTTGAAAAATTGTTATTGACTCATTACCCAAAAAAGAGTTATGTGATTCATTGGTGTTTACTTAAATTATACTTGTCTCTTGGTGTTAAGGTTACTCATGTGAATCGAGCTGTAGGATTCAAACAGTCTCCTATTTTTAAAAACTACATTGATACCATTACAGAGTTAAGACCAAAAAGTACAAAAACGCTAGATAAAAATTATTATAAGCTCCTAAATAATAGTTTGTATGGTAAAACTGTCGAAAATCTGATAAAAAGAATGAATTTAAGATCATGTAATACAGAAAAGAAGATGATTACATATGCTTCTAAACCAACTTTTCAAAGAAGTATCAAAATTGCTGATAATCTAATTGCTACTTTGTTAAATTTTGACTCGGTATGCTTAGATCGACCGAGTTATATAGGACAATCGGTACTTGATTTGTCAAAACTTCGAATGTACGAGCTACAGTATAAGGACTTGGAAAAATACCGACGACAATTTAATTGTGAGATTAATATAGTTGCTGGAGCTACGAAGTCTTTCTTCTTGGAGATTAAAAATTGTAAACTAGATATTCTTTTGTCTGAAATGGTTAAGGATAATCTTTTGGATACATCTAATTATCCATCTATTCATCACTTTATTCTAAAAAACTTGATTCGGTAATTGGAAAATTTAAGGATGAAAGCAAGGGAGAAGGTTATGACGAATGGGTATTAGTAGATAGATATGTCACCGCTAGACCATGTCACCGCTGGACCACATACCCCTCCCCACCCCTCCCCGGGAAAAAATTTTTTTGCGCTAAGTCCAAAAGTACATTTTTTTTTTTTTTTTTTTTCCAAAATTTTTTCTATGTTGAAAAGTACATATATTTTCAAGGTCATTCAAAAATTTTTTCAAAAATTTTTCTATGTTTAAAAGTAGACGATTTCCTATGTCACCGCTAGACCAAAAAAGATAGAATATTTTTCGAAATTTTTTCAAAAATTTTTCTATGTTTAAAAGTACACGATTTCCTATGTCACCGCTGGACCAAAAAAGATAGAATATTTTTCGAAATTTATTCAAAATTTTTTCTATGTTGAAAAGTACAAATTTTTTCAAGGTCATTTAAAAGTAGGTCAAGGTCATTCAATTTTTTTTTTTTTTTTTTTCAAAATTTTTTCTATGTTGAAAAGTACATATATTTTCAAGGTCATTCAAAAATTTTTTCAAAAATTTTTTCTATGTTTAAAAGTACACGATTTCCTATGTCACCGCTGGACCAAAAAAGATAGAAAATTTTTCGAAATTTTTTCAAATTTTTTCTATGTTGAAAAGTACAAATTTTTTCAAGGTCATTTAAAAGTAGGTCAAGGTCATTCAAATTTTTTTTTTTTTTTTTCCAAAATTTTTTCTATGTTGAAAAGTACATATATTTTCAAGGTCATTCAAAAATTTTTTCAAAAATTTTTCTATGTTTAAAAGTACACGATTTCCTATGTCACCGCTGGACCAAAAAAGATAGAATATTTTTCGAAATTTTTTCAAAATTTTTTCTATGTTGAAAAGTACAAATTTTTTCAAGGTCATTTAAAAGTAGGTCAAGGTCATTCAAATTTTTTTTTTTTTTTTTTTCAAAATTTTTCTATGTTGAAAAGTACATATATTTTCAAGGTCATTCAAAAATTTTTCAAAAATTTTTCTATGTTTAAAAGTACACGATTTCCTATGTCACCGCTAGACCAAAAAAGATAGAATATTTTTCGAAATTTTTTCAAAATTTTTTCTATGTTGAAAAGTACATATATTTTCAAGGTCATTCAAAAATTTTTTCAAAATTTTTTCTATGTTGAAAAGTACAAATATTTTTTCAAGGTCATGGATTTTTTAATCATTTTTTAATTATAATATATCTACTTACTTTTATAAGTAGTATATATTTTGTAAATTTAATTTTATTATTATTTTATAAAATATTATTATTTTTAAAAATATTATTATTTTTATTATTGTACTACTTACTTTTATAAGTAGTATATTTATATATTTTTAATTATTATTTTTATTATTATTATTACTATTATTATTATTATTTTTATAATATTACTATTATTATTATTTATTATTGTATTACTTACTTTTATAAGTAGTATATATATATATATTTTAATTATTATTTTTATTATTATTATATTATTATTATATTATTATTATTATTATTATTATTATTATTATTATATTATTATTATACTATTATTAATAAAAACTATATACAAATAAAACACATTATTATTTTATTACTATTATTACTCTTATTAATAAAAAACAAATAAAACACATTATTATTAATATTACTATTAGTATTATTACTATTATTAATAAAAACAAATTATTACCAAAATAAAACTAACAACAAAATAAAACTATTATTACCAACAAAATACATTATTACTAAATTAATACTAATAAAATTATTATTAACAATAAAAAACAAACAAATAAAACATATTATTATCAACAAACAAAGACCAAATTGTTAATATTATTATCAATAAATCAAGTTTTCTCGATGCATTTTTCTCTCTCGATTTTTTCATAAAATAAAAATTATTAATTATAAAATAAATAAAAACTCTAAATAAATTGTTAACACAAATTAATAACTAATAAATCGTAAAATACATTTTATTTGAAAAAATTAATCAGATAAAAGTATATCATCGATGTCTCTACTGAAATATGAGCAGGAGCTGACATAACTTGGACTGTGAGTTCCTTGATAGCTTGGAGATACTTGATCAATGACATCAAATCCTAAATAGTGCCCAAATGCGAGACTGGTATTTATTATTTTTAAAAGTGAATAATTGGTGGTTCCGCGTCCCTATCCTAGTTTGAGGCACCGTAAATATAGTGTCATTTTCAAAACAGTCTAAATATGACTGGTGATCAATCTCTGTCCCCAACAACTTCACCCCCTTAGCTCTCATCGAATCTTTTGTACCTAAAAGACTATAGCACTTGGGTCTTAAGAAAACCCACTCCTTATACCCGAGACCTTTACTTTCATCTTTAAATTTTCCGATAACGGAATCTAATTTCCTCGAGTATAAGGGATGTGCTGGGTCGTAATTCGATGTATCTAGAAGGCTGTCTCTTATCATTGCCGGCAAAAGAGTGTCTAGCCTACAGTTCTTAACCTCAAGGAAAAACGAATCCGTGTCGCCGGCAACAATATTTATTTCACAATTAAATTCATCGCGATATTTCGCTAGCTCTTTGTATTGTAATTCGTACATTCTAAGTTTAGACAGGTCTAGAACTGTTTGTCCGATATAACTAGGCCTGTCTAAACATATCGAATCCTTATTCAGATGTAGCAATCAGATTATCATCAATTATGATAGATTTTCTGAAAGTCGGTTTTGAGGCATATACAATCATCTTTTCATCAGAATTGCATAGCCTCAAATTCATCCGTTTTTTAAGGTTTTCGACTGACTTTCCGTACAAACTATTATTATAAAGTTTAAACAAGTCCCTATATAGCTCCCTAGTACTTTGAGCTCTTAATTTTGTGTTTTTGTCTATGTATGCATGAAATATAGGTGCTTGCTTGAATTTAATTGCGCGATGAACTTTAACAACATTCACACCGAGAGAAAGATAAAGCCTGAGAAGTCGCCAATGAAGAACATGGTTCTTTTTTGGCCAATGCGTGAGCATCAACTTCTCAACTTTAGAACTTAAGCACATCTTTTCCGGCCCAATCGGAAAATCATTCAAAAAATTATGTAAATAATCAGGATATCAATATCAACTTCCATAGTATATCCATATGGAAGGATTTCAATATCCGCAACATTCATACACTCATTCAATACATCATCCAAACCATCATACACCCAAACAAAATCAGCGTACGGAAGATATTGGCTAAGTGCCCAACCATACAAATTATTTATATCTATATACAAGAGTTCTGTATCCTCAGAACTTGCGACATAATGTTTGTTAACAAATGTTAACCCACCCCGTATTCCTCCCTCATAGAAATTAAACATTTCCATGTCCTGCAAAAGTTCTATGGGTTCCTGTAATGTCATGAGAGCTGACGCCCATGACATACCAGGAATTCCATAAAAATTAAGAGGTTCTAGAGTATTATAAGCAATTGCTTTTGCGCGAAATTGCTGAAAATAATCTGCAAGAAGGAATACGTCTAATTTTAAGTAGGTTAGCATGTAATCTAGCATTGTCTCGCAATTTTGCTGTGTCCAAATTTGTTGGGCTGTAGCATATTCATCAGCAGATACAGAACCCCAAATAGGAGGCAATTCAGTCGTCGATTCAAGAACCTCAAGAGATTTCGCAAAGTCATAAGGGAAAATAGCCTTGGCTCTAACAATTGCACCATCAAAAACAGAATCAGTTAAAGGCAAATCAGTAAGTGTCTTAACCGCTTTTGCTAAGATGAATTAATAAATTGCATGCTGTCTATAAAACGAACAGGCAATTTATTAATGTATGCGATGGGGAGATAAATTTTTCAGTAGTGGTCGGAATAATATTTAATTCCCAAGAAGGAAAATTATTTAGACCATACTTTAAAATATGATGGAGATCATATCCCCTCAAATTATGGAAAACCACAGGTAATTGTTTCTGGATTCGTCGAGAAACATTACACTTCATACAAGCAGCCCTAAATACTTACCTGAGAAATGACAATGATCCTTAACTTTATCCCTAATAAATTTTTACACAGATAACATGTGCGACAATCCTTGAACTCTCGGTCCTCCTTGAAAGATAGTGGTCCTATAGGTTTTTGACAATGAACCTCATAATATGGCAAGACAATCGAAAGAGCGATTTCATCAATCTTTTTTTAAAAACGCCAAAACGCAATCATCGCCAATAAAATTAAAATATTGTTTAGTGTTGTGTAGTTGTTAATTAATAATAGACCTGCTGCTATCGGCATATGTATTTGATGATGCCTTATATCCAGTGGTAAAATTGACTCAAAATCCGCATAAATTACGAATGGCGGGGTAATGGATTTTGCGAAATTTGTAAATTTTAAATATTTATTTTTAGGCAAAGTATAAAGGGTAGTGCCTGTTTGATTTTTACTGCACAAGGCAACGTGGGCGTCAAATGCAGGTTTTAATCTAAAGCCGTTAAGACAATGGGGACACCAATGAACAGAGATTTGCACATTGCAAGATGTAGTTGCATGGCAGTTCATTAATTTATTTAAATCAAAAACAGCTGTATAGTGATAATTATCACCGTCCTCCAAAAGAAGTAAATAAATAGGTGTACCGTCAGTAACCTTGGAGCGGTGAATTATATCTAAATGCGGATGATGGGGATATAGTTTATATCATCTAGAGTTTTAGACGGTTTTTCGTTAAAAGTCAAAACATTTATAGCCAGATTTAAGTCCTTGTTCTTTCTTTCAAACTTGGGAATATTACAGAGTCTCATAGGACAATCGTCAATGGGGTCAAAATTTAATTCGTCCAAATAATTCTCATAAGAAGAAACTCTGTTTCTATGGGTGCGAACTACACTTCGTTTTAAAAGGGCTAATATACTATATATAAACAGTGATGGTCAGTGTTTTGAACGTTAACTATAGCTTTTTTGCCAGATAAAGATTTCGGTGTTGGGATATAACTATGGCCAGCTAGTCTATTTATAGGGAAATACTTTGTTAATATAAAATCAATCTCTTTGATTTTAACAACCCGCCATCCGCTCCCTAAATATGTGAATCTTTCTATTTTATTATTTAATTTTGTAATACCATCAAGCAGAAAATTATCCGAGAAAAGTTCTGCCTTATTACTAAAGAAGTTGTCTTTTATTTCACCATCTTTTCAAATTGTATAAGAATGGTGAATTGTATTTTAACCGACCCATTTGGTTAATTTCATATTTTAATCTATTAACTATTTTATTTGTTAATGAGATTTGTATTAGATTCTGACATTCTACATCAAATCTAATACTTTTATGAGTCCCATTTAAATCTGACCTTATTTCGGGTTCATTATCGATATTTATCGAACCTCCTATTTGATTATCGTTAATGATGATTTCTTCATCATCACTAATGATAATTTCTTCATCATCGCTAATGATGATTTCAACCCTTTTAATTTTAGAGGGAACACACTGGATATTTGCAGCAGGTCGTTTATTATGTTTCGACGTATTATTATTGTTATTATTACTATTATTATTATGTTTCGATGTATTATTGTTGTTATTACGTCTCGACATATTATTATTTTTATTGTGTTTCGACGTATTATTGTTGTTATTACGTCTCGACATATTATTATTATTATTATTATTATTATTGTCATTATTGTCATTATTGTCATTATTGTCATTATTTTTACTATTTTTATTATTTTTTCTGTTATTATTTTTTCTTTTCATTATTTTCCGTAGAAGAGCCTTTTTATTTAAAGTGAATTGATTTAAGTGGGAAGAGTGATCCTTATAAAAAACTAAATATTTTACATCCTGGGCAGTCTCGCATTTAGGGCATATAAAAAACTTGATGCCATAAAATTTTTGTCCATAGTATCGCTTCATTTCAGCATGGCATTCTAAAGAATGACACGCTGAAGAGATGCAGTACTTTGGATATAATTTACCTGTTAAAAATAATAAATTTTCAATAAAAGTTTACAATAAAGTATTCATTATAATTTTCAATAAAATTTTCAATAAAAGTATTCAATATATGTTTTCAATATAATTTTCAATAAAAGTTTTCAATAAAGTATTCAATATAATTTTCAATATAATTTTCAATAAAATTTTCAATAAAAGTATTCAATATGTGTTTACAATAAAGTATTCAATATAATTTTCAATAAAATTTTCAATAAAAGTATTCAATATATGTTTTCAATATAATTTTCAATAAAAGTTTTCAATAAAGTATTCAATATAATTTTCAATATAATTTTCAATAAAATTTTCAATAAAAGTATTCAATATGTGTTTTCAATAAAGTATTCAATATAATTTTTCAATAAAATTTTCAATAAAAGTTTTCAATAAAGTATTCAATAAAGTATTCAATATAATTTTCAATAAAATTTTCAATAAAAGTATTCAATATAATTTTTCAATAAAATTTTCAATAAAAGTTTTCAATAAAGTATTCAATATAATTTTCAATATAATTTTCAATAAAAGTATTCAATATATGTTTTCAATATATTTTATTTTTTAATTATTTTTTTAATAATTTTCAATAATAAATTTAAATATATGTTTTCAATATAATTTTCAATAAATTTGTCAATAATAAATTTAAATATATGTTTTCAATAAAAGTTTTCAATAAAGTATTCAATATATTTTTCAATAAAAGTTTTTAATAAAGTTTACATAAAAGTTTTTATCAATTATTAACATTTATTATTATTTAATCCAATGGATTAAATAAAAACAACTGTTAATAATAATAACATTTTATTAAAAATAAAAATAAATAAAAAACTCACATTTATCAGTATCATCATCTGTAGAGCTGTCTTCACCAGAAACGGATGCATCGATATCTTCCCCAGAAACGGGGGGCATAATTGTGGGTATTCATATCTTCCCCAGAACCGGGGGCATCAGCATTTTCATCTCCATCCAAATCTACTAAAATGGTTTTAAAAATAATAAAAATAAAATAAAAAATTTACCATGATCGATTTCATCTTCACTATCACTGATAACAATGATTTCCGTCGGTGTTACAATAACTTCTAAAACAATAATAATAATAAATTAATAATTTAATAAATAAATTTACCACTATCCTCGATTATAATAACTTCGTTATCTTTTTCTGTGACATCATACCAATTAAATGTACCTTAATAATAATAAATAAAAGAAATAATAAAATAAAAAATTTACCGTTTCCCTCAGCTAATAATTGTTTAAGAATACTTGTTTTCTCCATTTTGAATATTTTGTTAATTTGAAATTTTTGAATTAATTTTGACAAATTCTACATTTGTCAATGTTTATAAAGAGAATCAAATTTTCAGGATTTAACCAATCACATTTAAGCAATACACACATATAGGTGAGAGATTTTTATGCATGCAGCCTATAGTGTGTATGTATGTTTTCTTTGTAAAACACATGCAGTCTACACTGTGACTGCATGCGTTCTTTGTAAATCACACACACATACTTTTGTTTGTATGTGTTTTCTTTGTAATTCACATACAAACTTTTGTTTGTATGTGTTTTCTTTATTCAATTTTGTGTATGCATGCAATTATCATGTGATGATCATGCACTTATAATGCACTTATCACGCGCTTATCACGCACTGTCTTTGTGACCATTAATTAATAATAATAATAATAATATAATAATAAAATAATAATAATATAAAAATAATAATATTTATAAAAGTAATAAAAAATAAAAAATATTAATAGTTAAAACATAACAATAAACATTAATACATTTATTAATCATCAAATCGCTTGGATAATAACCAAGCTAAACAATGTTGACCACATGTTAATGTCCATGGTTTTTGATACATAGTTTTATTATAGACAATAGGTTTACCATTGTTTGAAGTTTCGAACCATTAAAGCGGATAATAGAAACCCATAGGATCAAATACAAATATCTTGCTAGGTTTCATATATATTGCTAACCAATGTTCTCCACCGAGATGAGACGATTGAGTATTGACGATTATGGCTTGATTAATACGTAAATATGGAATTTTATCAAGAGGAAATACCCCTAAAAATTCATGTCCTAGTATTTGTTTTCCAATTCGATAGACCTGACAGAACTACATCAATAATATTAATAATACATGAAACTTACTCCATGACAATTATCCTATATTATCTATACATTTATACCATTCAAACCAATAATGTTTGTTCAAACCAACACTGTTCTGTTTGCAGTTATTTGAACCTCGTTTTCAAATACGCCATATATTTACAACATGTACCGGTTCAGTTGTAGCTTTAGCAACTTTATATCTAATCGTAATTTCCATTTTGAGGTAATTGACTCTGATTTAAATCAAAATCGGGTGCCAAAACAAATGTAAAGAATGGATATTTGCTTTTAAAATCTTCAAGAGTTATACCACAATTAAGGTTTTTATCCAAATAACCCATATTTCTCACTATACTCTGCATATATGTAGCACAATAATTATCATTTTCGAATCTTGAGTATATGTTTCTCTATAATCACTATTTTTCGATAAAGTTAGCGATGTTACACCAAAGTTTTTGAAAATTGAGCACGATGTTAAGTATGATCCATTATATTGAGATTCACTTTGAAATGTTACCAATATAAAGTTGGGCATTCTTCTATCTCCAAATATTGTTCCTTATAGAAGAAGCTGAACCTTTAGCAATTGCAAATTGAACAATTTCTTTGTTTTCAATGATATATTGCATGCTTAGAATTAAGCCCCAATTGATGACCGGCTAATACAGAGGGCTCACCCGAACTCTTCTCACCAATAATTTTGCATCGACTAATTGAAGAATTGGAGCTGTGGTGGCACTTGTTAGTGATAATGCCGAATCAGATCTTTTCAATCTAATGTGCACATTAACACCTGGGAGTAAATATTTTGGTTGATCCATAAAATCGAGTTGTAATGATGAGCACATGGTAAATTAATTTCGATCCTTTAATCCACTTTTTCCTATCGTCATCACTACCATAACCCATAGGAGTTAAACATGTATTTTTTAGTATCGCTATTGTAATTTATAATAGTTTCTATTAGAGCTTTGTGAATATATGTACTGTTACCACCCTCAATCTTGATATTATTAAATCCGAGAACTGCATCTTTAAAAGCGTATGAAACAAGAATTGTTTGGTATTAACATCACTAGGTTCACCCAATGGTTTTCTATCTTATCTACAACTTTGACCTGAACAGTTAACAATGTATCGTTCAAATCTAGATATTCAGTTTGGGAACCATTAATATAAATTCAATATCAGTTCTACTATCCATAATAGAATTCATCGGGAATACATCTTCAAAGGCCCCCATTTCAATTACTGCTTGGGAGTGGTCTATCAAATAAGCACAATTCAGATTTACCACAAATCATTTTTGAAATATAGTTCCATGGCCTTTCATTCGTTTGTTTATATGTTTATGATGCTTTTACGTTTTTGAGCCGGTGCTTCAGGTTTTTTGAAACATACCTGCAACACTAGGTAGAACTTTCCCTAACTCGGATAATGCATTTGATTTTTAGAGATGGCAATATTTCTGCTCATTCATTATCACATCTTTAGCTGTTTTCATACCAAACTCCAAGGCGTTTAAGAATAGGAAGTGCAAATCTACCAATTGTTCTCAACCAACCTGATCCATACTGTTTACCATAAAATATGGTATTCGCCACCACTTTGGCTACCACTATACATACTAATAATATCGTTATTGGCCATCTAATTACGAAAATGTAATGTCAAATGAGTTTTTGTATCTTTACTAAATTCAATAAATTTACCACTATCTATCACGAATTATTATTTCTATATTGTTTATACATGATGTTGATACCGGAAGTACATGGATTATCGATATTTATATTGACAACTTCATCCTGGTCATGTTTATCACCCAACAGATTTCAATAGAGGAACCAAAGAATCACCAACAATTATAGGATCGATGATGTTAGTATATATGAACATTTGTCTATGAAGTTTTATTATTTTTGGTTTGCGTACACCAAAAGCACTTGCTCGATATGTTGCTTATCTAATCCCAATGTATTAGCAATTTTTATCAATGTAACTTCACAAATGTTATTATTCAGACTGAATTTACATATTCATCTTTAAGAAATTCATAGTTTTAATATGTGTAAACAATTTAATGAATATATTTATGTAATTCTTCAAGTGTTTCAATATATAATTCATTAGTAAATGTAAATGTATCTTCCACCTCATTAATATATGATACAGATATTTTGATGTTTTCGATCGTTACACTTTTCTCATCAAATGTTTTGAAACCTATTTGGTATTCAGTACCAGGAACAACGATGTTAAGCTTATCACTACCCATTCGCTTGGCATCCTCAATACTTTCAAACTTTATTGTAAATGGACTATAATCACAACTAACATTCAATCCATCTTTAAAAAACATGCCACTATTTTCATCTAAAATCTGATTCGGAATATGACATATCGTTCAAATTATTGATTGTGAAAATACCATACAGGTTTTGGGAACACGTTCTTGTAACCGATTTACAATGACTATAAATGGATGTATTGTACACAAATGTAAAGTCTTGCAAAGCAACTTCCCATTTCCATGTAAATACATAGGATTTTTGAAGATCACCATAAATTTACTCGCTTGATTTTCGGATGGATTAGTGGGCAACTATTACTCGGTAAAATTGTATAGAAACTCATTTTACTAGGTCTTTTGATGATATCACGAGGGTTTTTGATATCCATGCATTTGACATAGTATTGTTTATCCTTACCCACCATTTTTAGTTTTCATATTTTCTGAATTCTGAACACTGTAGGTTTGGAAATAACTTGTAATTCCTGTTCATAGAATTTCCCTTGTATTACATTGTTATCACTATCTTTAATAACATACATTACAGGACTCTGTTTAGTATTAATTTTAGTAATTTGAAATACCTCATCACTCCAATTACTATCGAAATTTTTGATGAAGGTGAAGCAGATATTTTACTAATTCTAACGTGATCACCAACTTTATATTTCGGTTTTGTAATAGTAACTACTGACTGCACTCGTGTTTTCGAGCTAATATCTACGGGTCTCAACCATTCAGACCTCGATGTGATGAATTATTATAACTAACAAGTATTTTCGGTATACATTTATCCATATTTTATTACCTTGATGCACGAAATATTTCTTTAATCTATCCCTCAATGTCCGGTTAAATCTTTCAACATGTGCGGCTTTGTATTGAGAATGTACAGAATAATGATTTATTTTGAGACGATCCAGGATTTGTTTAACTTTACTATTGTAAACTCCTTGCTATAATAATAATAATAATAATATAATAATAATAATATTATAATAATAATAAAAATATAATAATAATAATAATACCTAAATCGGTTTGCAAATTGTCTGGATGCCCATTTTAAACATTGAGTTAATTGCTTTAGATATTTCCTCTGCAGATTTTGTCTTTGTTGGTAGACCGCGGGCAAACGACTGAAAACATCGATACACGTTAAATATATTTATAACCCTTGTTAATTTTCGAATACGGTATCATCTCCATCAAATCCATTTGCCATAAATCATTAATACCGAATGTCTTATAAGCTCTCGTTGAAATCTTTTCCGCATCGGTTTGTTTAAACTGTACGCAAGCTGATCTGACAACCACTTTTGCGTTTCCTTTTTCGAATTTGGGACTCTTTTCTTTAACTTTGCCACTCCACCGAAACCTGCTTCGTCTTCTGGGTTCGTCCAAATCTTCTCCATTACAACAAGATGATTTAAATTTTAATTTAACATTTGGTAATGATTGACCCATCGTTTATTGTGATAATAATGATAATGCTAAGGTAACATTGTCCGATAAACCACCTTGTTGTTTATATATGATTTTTCTCATTTGCTTACGATTTTTATTATTTACTAGCGATAACAAGGCTTACGATGTTTATTTCAATACTAGTTTTTTAGAATTACTGATTTTAATTTTACCTCTGACTACTTTTATAGAATTTTGAGTAAATCATCGACAACGAAAGTTGGAATGATTGTAAAATAGACATTCTTTTCATACTTGAAGCCTTTAACAATGCATTAAAATATGGGAAACTCCTATGATTTTTTACATTTTATCTGTTTCTTACTCTTTTTAATAATGTTTTTCGAAATAAGATTCATTGCAGGGTAATTCTCGGTTATTAGCTTTTTAGATGGTGTATAACTGGTTTTTGGTGGAACACGTTTATTTATAGTCTTTTTAATACTTTGTCTAAGTTTTCGGATATTTTTAAGCCTGGATTTCATAACATTTTTACATGTTAAGTTTTCAACTTTGTTATATACCATGGCACCTTCTTTATTGAAAATATCGGTTTTTACCCGTAAATCATCATTGCATTGTTGTGTGAAATCAAGAAATATATATCCATGTGGTGATTTTGTAGCATCTTGAAATGCACTGATGAGAAAATTACGATTATTAGGGTATGCCTGTCGAGCAAGAAAATCAATAACTGTTGCATCTCTAGGATTTTTGAAATAACTAAATATTGAACATTTAAATTCCTTGTTCGATGGGCGCCACCCTGATGAAATAGATTTTGAGTAATAAAGATCACAGTAACACCAACGTGTCTACTGATTTTTGTGAATAAATTATTAAAATCCTTTTCTTTATTAGCTTCCTGATACAAATCATCAATAATGATGACATCACCTTTCCTTAATCGACTTGACCAGTTTTTATCGAAACCCTTTACTATTTTCATGTTTTTCAATTTACAGAAATTATCTTGAGTTAATCCATGTTCTTCATCTGCACCCTTATGCCAATAAATCTTGTTGAATTTGGTTTGAAATAAATTAGATTCCAGTAATTTACACACAAACATAGTTTTACCACTACCACTTGGGCCAACGATTTGATATACCGCATCATTTCTTAATTCCATTATTAATTTGTATAATTATAGGTTTTTTGTTTATATTATATGATTTAATGAACTCTTCTAAAAACTCGTATATATAGCTTAATATTTCTTTATTGTTTAATTATGTTATCAAATATAAATTATAAAGGAACTTTCGATGTATCAAAAATGACGTTTCCAAATGGTAAACCCAGCAAATTGTAGATAGGAGTGGAAAATACCCTATAATATTTTTCAAATCAGGCAAATGCAGAATCATGGGATGTAAGAACCTTTAGATGTCAATAAATTACAATATAGAATAAAGGATCTTAAAATACAGTCAATTACAGTTACCATGGATAAGGACAATCTATCAATCTATATAACATGTCAACAAAATGTCTTTGTATGTTCGAACCAGAATTATTTCCTGCACTGAGGCTTTTAAAATACAACCCAATGTGTGTTAACGTGTTTGCTAGTGGCAAGATAGTCATATTAGGGGTGCGAAATCTAGAGTACAAAAATATTGTTTGTGACATACAAATGAAATCACCGGATTGGTCGATATCTGATTGGCTAATGATTGATTAAAACAAATTGCTTATTCATTTTATTTCATTTTTAAATGGAAAATATTATGATGACGAGTACAAATTAAGCAAAAAAGAGATCGAAAATTATGGTAAATTTATTATTTATTATTTATTGATATTAATATCTTTGTTTCCAGATAAATATCAGGCCGTATTACTGGAAAGGTTATTCTTTTTCTATCCTCAACTCAGAGCAATAGTCAAAGACCAGCCTGAATCAGTAATTCCAGATTTGGTCTATACAACGACCAACATATGGATTTTTAACATAATTGATCAAGCTCTATGGGATATTAAGCTTGACAGAAGACCAAGGAGATGGAACCCGAATACCCCTGTATTCTGGGTTGTAGCTGCTGCGATTTTCGATACCAGCGCTACGTGGAATGGTGCCTGGCAAAATCAGTTAGAAATTCTTCGAAATACCAACTTTTTCGAAAATAAATGTTTTGAATTTTATTTTTGTTTTGTTTTAGTGTTGATATAATAGTTTATTTTTGTTAGTGTTGGTAATAATATTAATAGTTTTATTTTTGTTAGTTTTGGTAATAATAATAATAATAATAATATAATAATAATAATAATATAATAATAATAATAAAATAATATAATAATAATATAATAATAATAATAATAATAATAATAATAGTAATAATAATAATAATAATAGTAATAATAATAATAATAATAATAATATTAATAATAAAACATTTTATATAGATGATATATGTAAAATCATAAAACTCAACGGGTTAATTTACATAGAGTCACGCACTTATCTTGCACTGTCTTTATGATCACGCACTTATCATGCACTGTCTTTGTGATGATGCATTAGCTTTAATTAAACACATAATAATAATATTAATATAATAATAATAAAAATAATAATAATAATAATAAAACACGTGATGTTAATAATACATTTTATATAGATGAATGCGTAAAATCATATACAAATCCACGAGTTAATTCACATACAGTTTTCAGTCACGCACTTGTCTTGCACTTATCATGCACTTATCATGCATTGTCTTTGTGATCATGCATGATTCTGATTGGTTAATCAGTATCTGTCAAGGGTATAAAAGTGCGTCACCACATTATAAAGATCATAAATCAAACATGACCAAGAAAATAAGCGTCCAACCAGTTCAGATGTTCCACAATTATAAAATGTATTTTTTAAAGGAGCCTATCAATATGCAATTGGCAAATCCGGTCAAACTCAATAAGACTCAATTTCAATCTCTTGCTGGCACTCTCTCATGTTAGATATCAAGGATATTGATAATACGTTCAAAAAGATCAATTCCAATTTAAAATGCAATGAAAATGCTTTCTTCACGAGTCAATATACCAAATATTATGATGCATTTACTGAAATAGGTTTCAAAGAACAGGAAAACTGGTATTTAACAATAACAATCCAAGGATATAAAGCTGATCAAAATGATGTGCTTTCTCCAATCTGGAAAATTGTTACTGCTAGACTTTCACAGTTATTTTAGTGTTTAGTGTTTAATAAATGTATTAATGTTTCTTTGTTATTCTATAAACAAAATTATAAGTAGTTTTAAAATATTGTTAAAATGATGTCTGAAAAAGGTAAATATAAATATAAATAATTAATTAATTTAGGTTAGAATATTTAATAAACTTTTTGTTTGATAAACTTGAAGAAATAACCGGTGTAAAATTAGAGATATGTTGACTCTAGTTGAAGCATTGAGTAAAGAATCGGATTGCGAATCTGAATGTCAGAGTGATGAAATTGTTAATGATGGAGATACTGAAATTATTAATGATTCTGAAGAAATTATTGAGGATACTGAAGATACTGAAGAAAATATTAATGATGTTGAAGAAGCTACCGAAAAAGATGAGCCTACCGAATTCAAGAATTGTATTGATCATGTTATAGAAAATATTATGATAGAATCTTGTGGTGATGAACAATGTACATGTAATAATCAATAATCTTTAAAATATAGTTTTTTATTAATAATAATAACAAAGAAATATTTATTAAAATCTACGATAAACTTTGTTACATAAATATAAAACAGATACTCCAGTGAATAGTCTTAATAAAAATTTGCAATTCTCGATATAAATATCAGAGCGTTTGGCTTCTGCGGCAACTTGAATAATAGCCGTCCATCCACCGTTTGATTCTACCCACGGATCAATTTTTGTTTCTATCACCTAAATAATAATAAATTAATAACAATATAAAGTATATACTTCTATAGACCATTGGAAATAATTTTCATAGTCGGATCCAGATTTTAATATCATGTGTTTCATGTACATTAATCCTACTATTATTCGCATCCATTTATTATTTTCATCAAACATGTAACTAAATATTGATTGGAATGCCTTCTTTCTCTCCAATGGTGGCAAATTAAGAATTTTTTCATAGTCGAATGGGATGTCTTCAACGATTTTCTCGGTACGGTTTACCATAAATTTCATGTTTTTAATGATTTCATCTTCTTCTCTATTATTAGAGACCAGCTCATTCAACAAAGTTATAAAAAATTTAGTTTCTGGCATTTTATAAAAATATATGAAAGTGTAAGCTTATTTATACTATATTCGACCAATCAGAATCATGTAATACTAAGAAAATATGTAAAAATATATAATGGAAATGGCAATGATGATTTGTTGGCACTGTTAACTTCTTTCAAGTTGTTGCCACCACTGTTAACTGGTTGTTGTAATTTCATTATACGATTGAACTGATCAGTTGTTTTATTAGAATAAAATTTTATACTATATTGAACTTGATTCATCATTTTTTCTTTAAGTTTATGATTTTCTTTTAATTCTAATACTGATTTTCTTAATTCATTTTTGATAATACCAATGGTCTTATTTAAATATATAATATCATCATATAATTCGTTTTTAGCTCTTTTTAAAGTCTCATATGTATGTTCAAATCGGAATTCTAAATTACTCATTCTTTCAGATAATCTTTTGACTGGAGTTTTCAAATATCTAGGCCTATCTATCATATACAAAATATCCATCAATACAGCGGTATCAGGACATACACATCTTGTTGAATTTTTACCTTGAACGGTTACAACAATTGAGTTGGCTATATTAAAAACTAATAATATTATTAAAATTTCTTTAATCATTTTCAAATCTATATAAATTAATATTTATTGTTTATAGCTAAAGATGTGTGTGTGTGTCTAAATTAGTATAAAAGTAATTGTTATTTCAATTTTTATCATTATAATGGATTTACCGAGCGCAGTTCAAGCTATGAATGAAATTAAACATTATGGTAATTTATTATTAATATTATTATTATTACTTGCTTTTAGATGATTATTTTAAAGTTATTAAAGAACGTCTGCAATTCTATTATCCAGAAATACATGGAATCATGGATAAGCCGGCATCAATAATTCCAGACTTGATATTCAATCATACATCAATATGGATATTTACTGTAATAGATGAGTTCCTATGGGATATCGAACAAAACAATTTGTCAAAAGATATGGAACCCGAATACCCTTGTGGTGATGGATGTCATTGCTGCGCCGCCCGATATCGGAAGTATGTGGAATGGGCTTTGAATAAAGCTCTTAGACAATACTACTATAGTAGAATTGTCTCTTTATAATAAATTTGTTGTATATGTCTCGGTTTTCAATATATAATAATAATATTTATAAACATAATAATAAAATAATAATATTTTATAAAATAATAATAAAATTAAATTTACAAAATATATACTACTTATAAAAGTAAGTAGATATATTATAATTAAAAAATGATTAAAAAATCCATGACCTTGAAAAAATATTTGTACTTTTCAACATAGAAAAAATTTTGAAAAAATTTTTGAATGACCTTGAAA
This sequence comes from Schmidtea mediterranea, assembly GCA_022537955.1. Lineage (NCBI taxonomy): Eukaryota > Metazoa > Platyhelminthes > Tricladida > Dugesiidae > Schmidtea > Schmidtea mediterranea. The sequence continues at coordinate 300,441,178 of CM039679.1, read as the reverse complement.
ATATATGTACTTTTAAACATAGAAAAATTTTTGAAAAATTTTCGAAAAATATTCTATCTTTTTTGGTCTAGCGGTGACATAGGAAATCGTGTACTTTTCAACATAGAAAAATTTTTGAAAAAATTTCGAAAAATATTCTATCTTTTTTGGTCCAGCGGTGACATAGGAAATCGTGTACTTTTCAACATAGAAAAATTTTTGAAAAAAAAAATTTGTATGAGTCATGGTCTTTGTTTCAATGACCTTGAAAATATATGATGAGTCATCCAATGACCTTGAATGAGTCATTGTCTTTGTTTAAAAATTTTGATGAGTCATCCAATGACCTTGAAAATATATGATGAGTCATCCAATGACCTTGAAAATATATGATGAGTCATCCTATGACCTTGAATGAGTCATGGTCTTTGTTTAAAAATTTTGATGAGTCATCCAATGACCTTGAATGAGTCATTGCCTTTGTTTAAAAATTTTTTGTACTTTTAAAAAATTTGTACTTTTGGACTTAGCGCGAAAAAATTTTTCCCGGGGGGGGGGTGGAGGGAGGGGGTATGTGGTCCAGCGGTGACATGGTCTAGCGGTGACATATGCTATAGTTTACTAGGAAAATCAAAATGCCTAAAAGCTAAGGGAGTCACATTGAAGGACACAACGTTAACTCATAAATCTTATAAGGACTGTTACGAGAAAAACTCCACCTTTTTTGTACCTCAATTTCGTATTGGTACAAACAATCACCAACTTTATAGTTTAAAAACTTCAAAGGTTACACTAACAAACAAAGAGGATAAAGGGGTTTGGGTAGAAAAGAATGTAAGTCTGACATACGGTCATTATATGATTGAGACTGACAATGAATAAAGATAATAATTTTCACACGATTATCCAACAGCACATCCAACAGCCTATCAAACAGATCATCCAACAGCTCATCCAACTGTTCATTGAATTAATAAATGTACACTTATATACGTTCTTGTTCTTATTCATTATTTTGTAATTTTTTGTGTTTACATTATATTTTAGTTTGTTTAGTTTTTGTTAGGGGGGGGGTACCAAAAAGTGCGCCAGATGGGACACATCTACCTACTTGTAAATAGATATATTCAACATTTGATTCTGTCAAAATGTAATGAGTTGAATCGTCTTAATTGAATTGAGTTTTAGTCAAATTGTTTTTATTTGAATTGTTTTATTTAAATGGGCCTAAAATCAAAGTTTTTTTTTCATTACTATTTGCATTTAAGAAATTTTAATTTAATTTTAAAAATAAACCATCACTTCATCTTCCTGATCATTTTATTGTAATGTTTATTAATATATTTAATTTATTCACGTTATTTCGCATTTCGATATTTAAAGGAGTATATTATTTAGAAAAAATCTAAAATGTGGTTTTGTAAATCTAATCATAATAATCGTTTTTTTAAAAATATTTATAAAATTATATATAATTTTATAAATATTTTTCAAATTTTGTTTTATTGAATTTATTGAATGAATTTCTATGAATTGTTTACTGTTTTTGGATTATAATTGAAAAATAGCGGAAATAGCAATAAGTATAGTTCAAGTGTAAATTAGTCAGATCTATTAAAAATGGTTTTGAAAATAAACAATTTTATTTATAAAAATTTTATCATAAATCATCGATGCCTTTTTAACAGCGCATTCGGTACAAAGAAATAATAAATTATCTCCAAAGTGCTTTATTAGTTATGGAATGTCGGTAACAACGGAAATTTGTTTCCTTTAGCTTTCATCTATTAATAAATATTTCAATCAAACGTCATTTTGCAAAGCATCCACATATTTATCACTTTGACTTTCATAGTACTGTTAATAATTCAAAAATAATATATTGGTTGAACTATCTAACTGAAAAATAAATTTTAAAAAATAATTTTAAATATTTTTTCAAAAAGGTATTCTGTAAACGATAGTCATCTATTAACGGAGAATTGTATAAATTCTTTGGACTTTTTATAAGAAAATGTAAGTTCTTTTAGAACTTTCTTTGATGTTTCGGCAATAAAGACTTATTACATTTCCAATAAAAATTCTATGCAAATTCTCAATTCTAGACATTGAAAAAGTCAGCTGTTGATCATTATATTTGGAACTCGGAAAACTGTTAATTGTATAATTAATGAGATTTTTGGTAAGATTAATAATATACAGATTATTTTGCGATAAAAATATATAAGAATTGTTTAGATTAACGATTCAATGTTAATTTTGTTTAAATTGATAGGTTTAGGAAAGTTGTAGAATCGAAAGTAGTTTTCAATTGTGTCCTAAAAAATATTATTATAAAATATTATAAACCAAAAATAAATGGATATAATTTTAAAAAATTCAAAAAATTTAACATTTTTCATTCTTCTAGTTATGATATTACGTTATAAGTGTGTTTTATGTGGAGAAAATCATTTAAAGAATTAAAAAATGTCACCTGTAAAAATTTGTGTTTTATGGGAGTTTGTTAGTTTATTGTATAAAATATTTTTAATATGTGTGTTAATGTTACGATATTAACAAAATTTAACCCAATTAAACTTCATTTCATACTTTTTAAGGGATTTTGCTTTTGTCAGGAGCCATTTGGTATAATATTTACTGAAATACTCACTTCTAAAAGTCTAATTGTTTGAGACAAAACTTTTTAGTTTCGAAATAATATTTTAAGTTAAATTTGAGAAAATTAGTTCAAGACTAAAAAAGCATTATCCATTACTTTTTATAACGTTTTTAGCAGGGTCCGAAGAGTTTCACAGTGCTCATTTCCGTTTCTAGCATTTCTATAAAAATGTTTGAGGAAAAAATTTTTATTTAAATTTATTTGAATTTTTAACTTTTTAATTAATATTTTTGATGTTCAGGATTTTACTTATTCTTATCTCAATTAAATGTAAACTAATTATTTTAATAAGTAATTATTATAGTGTATGATAGTGTAATTTACTTAAATATAAATAATATTTAATAATAGAAAATCGGGTTTTTTAATGAACATAAATTTTACAGTTTCTATATTTTTGCACATATTTATTTATTGAAAAACAAATAGTCAAAATAAAATTTATAGAAGTTAGTAGACAAAATAATTGGCTCATTAATATAAATCAAGTAATTAGTGAGAAAACTTTCTAATTTTACTAGGCAATTAGAAATTTGCGATTGTCTTGATTTTGAAAAAGAAAATTTAGTTTAAATTTAGTCATTGTTTTCTTTGGAGATTTTTATAAAAGAAATCATTAAATAGTTCCCCAAAAATATATTAGATAATTCAAAATATTAAAACAAGGTTTAAGTTACCAATAAAATTCAATTATTTTTTAATTTTATTAAAGTCTACCATAAATCAGTCTATTAAATTTTGGGTAAGAAAATGTGTAAATATATTTTGATAATTTTAAATAATATTTTTAATTTGCTTTATTTAATAAAAATAGTGATAAATAATGTAAGAATAAATTGAATGTAACTGAGGAAGTATATTCTTTCTATTTGGAAAATGTAAAACATGGGTATTTAATAGTATGTAGCTAAAGGTGTAGACAGTTTGTTGTGAACACACTTATTTGATGAATATTTGCTCAAGCAATTTCATAATTTTACCGGTATTTCGATTGGTTGGATTAATTGATTTAGTCAATATTACAGTATAATTTATATATCATTACATATTTTGGCAATATCGAACATTAAGAATAATAATATTTTATGGGTTAAATATTGAAAAACACGAATATTTCTATTATCAAAACTGATGAACAACCAATTAGGTCACTCGCTTTGAATTATTTGAAACATTACAGTAAAGTTTAATGACATTAAATGACTAAATGTGTAGATAAAAAACAGAATAGATTGATTGGCATTTCAATAAAAATATTCTTGCTAATTTACGCATTGCATTTGTTAGTGATGCCCATGTGATGCACTTTGGTTAATTTACAAAATACTTGATTAATCTTAATTAATAAAATATTGTTAAAAATGAGATTTATTGATGAAAACACATTTCTAGTTTTGTAAGTCACAGTAAATATGTAAAACAAAAATATCCCAGAATAGGTTTCTCATCTAAGGTTCTGGAATTACTCTGTGTCAATCATGCACATGAGTTGTATTATTTTTGTTAATTTAAGTTGTGTTTGATACATGAAGCGATAAAACATGGCTAGACTTTATATTTAGGCATATCATTTGGTTTTGATCATTAAAACCTATGTTTTTGTTTTTAAGTTAAACATTTGAATATTTTTGGTTTTGTAAACTGAAAGTACAATTAGCAATTATTTATCTGACTCCAAGCGTGTCTTAAAATATTAACAACAATGACAAGTTCTTGATATTATATATATTTATTGTGTAACACAATTACAATCGATTTGATGTTTTTAAAGCAATTACGCAAAGATTTCCCACTAAAAACTCAAAGCTCACGACTTATAATGACATACAATGAGTAATGGTCCAATTAATAATCGCTTAATAGTTTGTTCAATCAAACTTTCTTGATATTTTGTATTAATCGTGATTTTAATTTATCTTTGCTTTGTTTTTCTTCTAACACTGTTTTTATACTTTTAAAGTTTCAACAAATGCTTTAATATTTTTTCTTCTTGATTTTTCTTTTGGTTTCTCCATAATCTTTGTGATTTTATTCAAAAGATGACGTTACATACTATTCTTTTGATTTTTATATAATCTCCATTATTGGTGACAAATACTAGAATAAAATTTATTTTCAACTGTTTTCTGCCCGTCATTTCCGCTCTCTAGGTTTCGATTACAGTAGACAGATGTAATTGATTGATATTGGTAAGCGCAATTTTTTGATACAGGATGAAACTAAGAGTAAAATAGTTTTGGTATTTCGTTGAAAATTTTATTTAAATTTTGTTAAAGTCTCTGTTTTTAAGATCTGGAAAATTAAAGTTTTTAAAATTTTGTAAAATTTGTGATTTTTAAAAATAGCAAAATTTTAAATTTTTGATAAAATGTTTTGAGAATTTAAAAACAGACATTTGTTTAAGTAATAATGATTTGTTATAAATAGTTTAAAGTTCAAGACGAAGTATCTGATGATGACTGTTAATCAGTCGAAATATATTGTAGCTGAATATAAATTTTGGATTAGTGTTCTCTTTAATTTTCTTAAAAAGATCGTAATTTAAACAATTAGATAGTTTTAACCTTTTTTTTGTTCTAAATCCTTTGAGAGTAGTGCAACTGAAATATAAATATTTTAATTAATTTCTCTTTTTGATTTCTTTTGATTTTTTTTGATTTTTATTGATTTACATATAGACTTTATTTACACTCATTTACATAATCACAACAATTTATAAGAAACTCCTGATAAAAAATAAAAACTTGAGATTGCCGAGTACTCGAGAAAATTACTGCGAGCAATACTTTAGTGCTGTAACGAAAATATGATAAATGTTATATTCCGAGGTCTTTTATACCTATTAATTAATTCATCAAGAAGTATTAAACTGCAAGGAAGCTTCATCCAAAACTTTATCAAGAAAAAATAGTGAGTGAAACCATATATGGATTTTCAACTTTTTGACTAATTTCGTGCACATATAAAATGGTTATCAATACATGTTTTCACCTTTTTTCTTGTCTTCAAAATCCTACCAGTTATAGGTTTAATGAAAAAAGATTGTATTGTAAAACTGACATATTTGATAAACAAAGTTAACTTTGTCAACGAACTTCAAGAAAATATGAATAAAACTTTTACTCTGAAATAAATTGTAACTATTTATATGTTAACTCTTATTTTATCAAAAATGTTTGCTCGAAGGAGAATTGAAAATGCATTCTCATTTTATGTCATTCAGCATTTTATAATAGTTTTGATATTTTTTTCTTAATTTCTAAGTTTTTCACTTGTGTTTTAATACATCATTTAAATCTTAATTTGGGTTAATTATTTCAGGTTTTGATGTTTATTAATCAATTGCAAAGTGAAAAAAATAATTGAGTCTTGGAAAATAAATTTGAGATTAATCAAAAACAAATCTCTTTTAAAAATGAATAATTTTTTAATTCGATATATTTTACGCTTAAAGTTACAATGCAAATACTTTTAAACCAATCAAATCAACGCTAAATGGAGTATTTGGAATATTTAGCTTAAGTATTACATAATTTATTACATAATTCTCGCATCATATTTGATACTTAATTCATTACATTTTATTAATATTTATTATAAACTTCGAAAATAATTAGGTTAGGATGAGAAAAATTGAAAATTTTTTAACACGTTGACGGACAGTAGGAACAAGCGAAGTTCGAAAATTGACACTATATGTTTTTGTGACTCCCTTCACAACCACGTACATACTGAATCTGCAACTCGTATAACAGGTGAAATATGAACTTCAACCTAAAAAGATGTTTTCAAAACACGACACTATGCTTCTACGTATACGCCAGTAAGTGCACATTTGTGCTGCTATAGCCGTAGTGTCTAAAAACGACCGTTTCGTTTTGGACGGCTATAGCAGTCATGCCCACATTGTGAACTTCGCTTTGACGGCTATAGCCGCAATTGTCCGTCAACGTGTTAACAGGTTTTGTATTATTAAGAAATTTGCTCTATCAAAGGTGACAAATGATAAAGAAATTATTTTTAAATTGATTAATTAAAATCTATTGATAATTTTCCTTTGACAAAATTGAATATTGATGGGAAACTATAATTTTTTTAAAACACTAATTTTATTGAAAATATATTTTTGAAATTCATCATTTTTTATGGAGTATAAAAGTGTTTCTGACCCCCTTATTTATCGAATACTTATTACAGTTTTTATTGTAATATTCTAAGTTGTTAATATTTTGTCATTTGTTTTATTTTTAAGTTGGAATTCGGAATATTACTCCCCTGGGTTAGATAATTTAATTTTAAAAAAAAGCAGCAGAAATGTAATTAAAAAATATATAAATTATTAATAATGTTTAAAAATAATAGAAAAATAAATCAAAATTTAAAAATCTATATAATTTAGTAAAAGAATTTTTCTTTTTAGTATCGTATGGGTTCTAAAATTCGTAAAATATTATAAGAATTTATTTCAAAATTAAATAACAATACTAACACTATTTTTAAAACAATATTAAAATATTAATTTACTTTAATTTACTATAATTTTATTAAGTACTTGTTGCTTTAATTAAAATTTAAATGTTTTTTTATACATAAGAATTTTATGCTAACCATTAAAACATAAATATTCTATAATTTTACTACTGATAACCTGTAATTCACGAAATATCTAGGAACTACGCTTAATATTTTCTTTTTTATATATTTTAACTATAATATTTATAATAAATAGAATGGCTAATATTCTGAGAAATATAGAATAAATTACTATTTTTAATTAATAAAGACAAGATATAATTTTATATAAAAAATGCAAATAATTTCAGACAGTTACATAATTTGATAGTCAGAAAAGAATTTCGTTTTATCAAAATATTTTTATTAGCTTATATTTCATCTTTTATTTAATCTTCTTTCATTACTAAACTGAAATTTATATAAAAAAAAATTTCGAAAATAATTATATATTTTGTTTTAAGTTTAGTTGCAAAAAAATGAAATATTACAAATATTTTATATTTTAAAAGGGCTGAATAACTTTTTTTAAACAATCGTAATATTGAGGAACCACTAAAACAAACTATATGCAAATTTTCATCGCCACTTTTTTTGGTTTTGATGTAATTGTGAAATAGAAGAGAGGTAAACAAATAGTTTGAATGTTTATTAAATTTTGTTTTCGAATTACAATATCTATACTATATTTCAACAAACGTCAATTACATTTGATTGAATGAAAAGAAATATCTATCTTTTTTTAATTAACTCTATAAATGATAACTATTACATCAGTATTGTTTCCGTATGTAGCACTTGAAACATATTTTGATGGCAGAAAGGATGATTTTAATGAATTTCCTTAAAATATATTTGATTTATTTGGCGTTCTGGTACTTTTACTAAAAATTGACCATCATTTTATGGATATTTAAATATATATTTGCTATGATTTGATGTCTACACTTAGTAAATACCTTGGTATAAACTTACATGGTCAAAAAATCTTTTTGAAAATTAAATTTTATTAGAAGATTTTTGATAATTTTAAAATTACTTAAATAATTTTTTTGTTCAGTATAATAAGTTTATTGAGCTTTAGAATATTTGACATAGTAGGTAGTTAGTGGCATTTCGCGCCCACACACCATTGCGTAATAAGTAGGGTAAGGGGGGGGGTATTACTGATTAATCACGGTGTGAGTTGATTATATAATGATGTGATCAAGATAATTCATTTTTATGTGCGCACAATATTTTTTAAAAAATTTTTTCGAATTTTTGGAGCGATTTTTTTAATTTCAAATTTTGGTGGATTTTTTATAAATTCAAATTTTGACGGATTTTTTTAAATTAAAATTTTTGGCACACTTTTTAAAATTCAAATTTTGGCGAATTTTTGAAATAAAATTGTTTGAAATATTTTTTTTGAATAATTTTTTTTTCATCCACAAAGTTTTTTTCAATCAAACTATAGTCAGGGATATTTTTAACTCGTAACAAAAAACATTGCAATATTTGGTCTCAATACTTTCTATAGGTAAATATAGGCATAAAATAAAAATGGCTTGAATCGCCTACCAATAAAAAACTGATAAGGGTATTTTATATGCTTGTTAAAAAAACACTTGAAATATTTATTCACACAAGTTTCATAGTCAAATTTAGGCTCTAGATAAAAATAAGTTAAAATGCCTAAAGTAAATTAAGATAAATTAAAGTACATTAGGATACATTAGAGTATATTAAAGTAAATTAAGGTAAATTAAAGGGTCTAAAGTAAATTAAAGTACATTAGAATACATTTAAGTGTATTAGAGTAAATTAAGGTTCCTCAAGTAAATTAAGATACATTAGAGTACATTAAGGTAAATTAAAGTAAATTAAAGGGTCGAAAGTAAATTTAAGTACATTAGGGTACATTTAAGTAAATTAAGGTTCATAAAGTAAATTAAGGTATGTCCGAGTAATTTAAAGTACGTTAGAATAAATTTTAGTAAATTAAGGTTCTTAAAGTAAATTAAGGTGCCTAGAGTAAAGTATGGTAAATTAGGTAAGAATTTTTTAAAATTAAATAAAGGGTCAACAATTAAGTTACATAAGGGTAATTTTTAAAGCTGAAAATTTTAAAGCAGTTATAGTAAAAAAAATTTTTTAAATAAACTTTTTAGTATAGTTTTATCGATCAATTTTTATATATGATTTTTAAAGATGAAATTTTTAGTATAATTTTACATTAAAATTTTTATACATATTTTTAAATAATAAAATTTTTAACATAATTTTACAATGAAATTTTTTATACATGATTTTTAATTAGAATTTTTAGTATAATTTTATCGATGAATTCCTTTTAAAATAATAATAATAAAATAATAATAATAATAATAATAATAATAATAATAATAAATAATAATTATAATAATAATTATAATAATAATAAAAATAATAATAATAAATTCGGAAAACATAAAAAGTTAACTTAATTGGTATCAAGTCTCTTTAAGTAGCAAATTCAAGAAGATTTCGAAATGCCCTTCTATCCAAAATGTGATGTTCTAAAATCATTTTCATTCCACAACGCACAGCATAAGTCAATCGTCTCAACCAGTGGCACATTCGTAAACAAACTACAAACATCAAACGAAACCATAACATCATTCATACTTCGTTTTTGTAGCTTTGCAATACAAGAAACAAACTCAAAGCTATCCTTACATTCAAACTCTGATCGCATTAACGGTTTTAATAATCCATCTAAAAACTTCTTGAATTTGATACTTCAAATGTCAATTTTCTTTTCAATGATGAATGGTATCAACAAATAGATGGAGTCGCTATGGGTTCCCCTTTAGCACCAACGATGGCATCAATATTTTTGGCTAGTTTGGAAAAGAAAATTGCTTCTTTCCAATTTGAAAAACCTTTTGTTTATAAAAGGTATGTGGATGATATTTTTCTTATATTTGAAAACAAGAAACATGAAGAACCGTTTTTGCATTTTATGAACAGTTTACATAAAAACATTGTATTCACATGTGAAACGGAGAGAAAGTCATCAATTGCGTTTTTGGATTTGTTAATTCAACGCAAAGATAAACAGTATGAGACAGAGATTTATAGAAAACCAACTGATACTGGTCTTTATACTTCTCCAGAAAGCTTTTGTGAATTTAAGTATAAGAGAAATATGGTGAAATGATTGATTTATCGTTTATGGGCTTTATCTTCTACTTTTGCTAATTCGGTAAAAAGTGTTGATAAATTGGTTGAGTTGTTGATAAAGAATGGATATTCTAAATCATTTTTATTGTTGATGATAAAAGAGACTGTTGATAAATTAATTAAAAATCCTAAGGATCCATGTTGTGGAAAGTCTGAGTGTAATTTGTCGGATGGGTGTGAATTGAGTGTTGATCTGGGTGATGGTAAAAATGGATATAAAAAAAATTGAGCCTAAATATGTGTTAGTATTGCCGTACTCTGAAGGCTTTACAAATTATAAGAGGAAGTTGGGTAAACTGATAGGAAATTTAGAGTATAAGATCGTCTCTAATTCGTGTAATTCGTAAAATTTTATTATTTAAAAATATGTATAAAACTGTTATTGTAAAATTATACTAAAAATTTAACCTTTAAAAATCATATATAAAAATTGATCGATAAAACTATACTAGGTGATCATCTTAGACGATTTGAGCCAATTTTAATTTTATGCTTTTTTATCGTTAGGCGATTCAAGCCAATTTTATTTTAGTCTTTTTTTATCGAGAGTCAAAAATACCCCTGACTATAGGGTGATTGAAAAAATATTGTGGATGAAAAAAAAATTATTCAAAAAAAATATTTCAAACAATTTTATTTCAAAAATTCGCCAAAATTTTAATTTTAAAAAATGTGCCAAAAAATTTTAATTTAAAAAAATCCGTCAAAATTTGAATTTAAAAAATCGCTCCAAAAATTCGAAAAAGTTTTTTAAAAAAAATTGTGCGCACATAAAAATGAATCATCCTGATCACATCAAGATGTAATCAAGACACACCGTGATTAATCAGTAATAAACCACCCCCCTACTTATTATGTAATGGTGTTTGGGCGCGAAAGGCCAACAACTACCTACTTGACATGCATCATTATGAGCTTTGACGATGTTCCTGCAGAAGTCGATGGAATCGCAGATCTAATAGTTAATTCTGGTTCTTCACACACTATTTCAGATTCCATATCAATAAATGCGGAATCGCTTTTTGAAAACGTTTGAATTATTTCAACAATCTTCTTTGATATAACTATTTTGTTAATTGTATTGAACATTCCATAACTATTTTCACCACATGAACGTGGTTCATGAAGATAATAAAAATATCGGAATACATGGTTCTTCTTTCGCTTATTCTTAATATTAGAGCTTCCTTCAACTCGTTACTAATAAAAGTGTTTTGATTGCCTAGTTCATCCAGCATAAACTTAAGAGTTAAATCCGCAATGTATAGGTTAGTGTCTCTCGAACAAAGAGTTTCCACCGCCACTTTAATCGGTCGCAAGGCCGATATAATATTTGATACCAAATTAAGTTCCTTTTCCGATAATTATAAATCTGATTTAATATCGATTAGAGTTTTTCGAACGCAATTTTTTATCTGATAAAATCTTTCCAACATATCAAGCAAACTACTTCACCTTATCTTTGTGTCAAGTATTAGCGAAAGCTCTTTATCAAATTCGACCATGACATGTTTTTGAATGGCGTCAATTTTTACTGTTGATCTACGAAAAATTCCAACTACTTTCCGAATTTTTGATATTATGGGACCAATACATTCGTGATTAATTGAAATTGGCATATCCGTAGGTAATGTATGTTCTATTTCTTCTTCTTCCCCTTTCTCCTCTTTACTTATAGTTACAGTTTCATGTTCATATTCAGTAGCAGCATCAACATCAGCATCTGCCATATTTTCGTCCGAAATATTATTCTAAAAAGATTTTTGATAAAGCACTTTAATTACGGCTAACGGGATGCCGTGGGCGAAACATTGCTGATGATTACTAACATCAATCAATCTGCCTACCTTTTTCATAATCGCGGCTCCATCCGTAGTAATTGAAATTACATTCTCTGTTGGAATATTGAATTCTTGAAGTTTGTTTTGAAGATACGTTATACATTTATCGGCAGTCATTGCCCCTTCAATCCTTACCAAACCCAAATTCCAATATATATCATCATACGAGTGAACATTTACATTCATAAACCTTTGATTCTTCAAAGACGTCCATTCGTTTAAGGTCAAGCTGAATAATTCAGCACGGCTTATCCTTTCTGATAATTCGATGACGGTTTGTTGGCGTATTTTGTCACCATAATCTATAACTATTTTTTTATCGTCATTGGAGATTTATGGATATCATATCCTTTTGATTTAAACAATTCTTGCAGATCGTATGAAGTGCAAATCTTTTTAAATGACAGGCAATCTCGTGCCGTCAGTCTCGTTAAAACAGATGGAAATGAGTTGTCAATGGTTTTAATTTGTATGAAATAGTTGGAAATTTTGGTCCGAGAATTAGTATCATCCGAAACGGAAATGTTGGAACTAATTTTAGAGTTACATGATTCAACAGCTTCTATGTTAAGTGTTTCTCTCTTTAGAAGATTAATGCTGTGTTTTCTGATAAGGTGATTATGCAGGCCACTTGTGCTTCCGCCTGCGCATTTTATCGTTGTATTACGCCTTTTGCATACAGCTGAATTCCCGTTTTTCATGCTCGTAAAATTATTCCAAAGATCTTTCTTTATTGCTGCCTACATGGATAAGCTATAATAGTTTACATTAAATATGTAATTAGAATTTAATATTTTAATAATTAAATTTAATACTAAAAATAATAAGTTAGGCTTTATTTTCAATGTTATTATTTTATTGTGATTCATTAAAACGAGCAAACTCAGAATAACCACCTATTTAAAACGAAAATAACCAAAATTAAATATGAAAGAAATTCTGCATATATTTTCTTCTTGATAATAGGTATTTGTACTTTTTAACTACAATTATGCTTCTTTATTTCTCAGGTTAAATTAAAATAGTTGACAAAATTACATAAAACTACTATATTGCAAAAATTTACATATTTATATCTTCTTAGTCTTACTTTTTTATTACTTCACATCACAAGTTAATATTTTACTACAAAATAACGTTAAAGTTTTTATTTGAATTCTATTAATTTTATCTACACAATCCGATCACAAAATTTTCTTCTGTCAACATTGATTTTTTTGAATAAAAAATCAAAAGATAACTATGATTTTTTTACTAGCTTGGTTGGTACTACTAAGTGAATAATGCAGCGTTCACATTATTTCAAAAACGGATGGACAATAAAATTTCAACACAATAATTGAATAAAGAAAAATAACTTTTGTATAAGTAGGTATATTTTATTTTAAATTTTATGAAAAATGTCCTCTTTTTACATATTATATGAGCTCTGACATGAAATTTGAAATGCAGTTTTCAGTTTTGTAGATAGTTTTTATTGGTTTAATTTAATCAAACGTAACGAAATTTGATATTTTATTGAATTTTGATTACACCGAACACTTTTAATTATACTTTTCATATTATATATTAGATTTATGATAATTTAAAATTTATATATCTGAAGCATAATTTTAAGTAAATTTATTTTTCTTTAAATTAAATGGTCAATGCCCACTTTTGTTTTAAAATAACGTCACGTGTCAGTACTCTATATCATTAAAATATTACCAAATTTTACCGGTTTACCGGTAATTTATTGCAAAAAACCGGTAAATGTAAATACACTAATATGGAAAGATTTACGGGTATTATTAATGTCTCGTAAAGTTAGTAGTGGTTTAAACCGAAACAATTAATTGAATTTTATTATTTAAATTAATATTTTATTAATTGCAATCCATGAAATATTCATGAAAGTAAAACAAATTCCATATTTTTGAAATTCCGTGAAATTTTTATAAAAAAAACATTCAAAAAGTGGTTCTAACATGATTTTAAAAGTAATGTATAAATCCTGATGCATCGTTGTATTTTTTCTAGTAGCAGCTCACTTTCTTTCACGCTGTTATTCAATTTGGTTATATTATTTGATTATTTTTTTAAAGGATCGTTAAAATGTTAAAAACAAAATCTTCAAACATCAAAATTATATTTTTAACAAAAAAATAAAATTAAAGAAAAAGTAATAAATTTTACAAAGAGAAATTTATTTTTTTTGATTCATTTAATTTTTGTATTAATTTAAAATAACTTAAAATACAAACAATTGCCTATTTTTATAATAATATTTTAATTTATAATAATATTTTAATTTAAAAATATAATGAGTTTTAATAAATTAAGATTTTTTGTTTATAAGTTGTATTTGAATTATTTTGCTACTATATTAATTTACTGAAATATTATCCAAAGAAAAACTCATAATATTTTTTTGTTAAAAACATCTACATAAATAAAAGTTCTTTGACAATAAATGCACTTTATTGGACAATAATTTAATTTAACATCTTAAATAATGGGTGTCTTTTTGCTGTCACATTGCTTAATTATTTAATACAATTATTCACATGAAAAAGTTTGTTGTGAAGTATGTATAATTTATACAATTTAACCAAGTTTATTACGTTAAATAACAAAAATTATTTTGAATAAAGTAATGAAACACTCATAAAACGAAAAGGAATTGTAGTAATTAGCTTAGTCACTTCATTTACATTCAATGATTAGATATAATAATAATTATGTTTAAAAAAATCAAAAAAAATGTATTCAAGTCATTGAAAAACGTGCTCCATTTTATTTTCAAATAAAATGAATTATGCCTTCTGATCGGCTTTTAAATTTATGAATCATCACTGTGATGACTCATTCGATGAGTCATTCTTTGGTGGACATTTTGGTTTGAATCATGTATGCGTGTGATGAGTTATCGCAGGAATACTAATTGCAAAACCTATTGTAAGATGGTTTTTATCTTTACGATCTGTACTTTACACATAACATACAACTATTTAAATGCATAAAAGGTATTTTTTTTCTTGATCAAAAACTTCAAACGTTTAAAAATGCGTTAGGAGGAAAATACTTATATTAGTAATTTTATAATGTTTACAGTTAGAAATATTCTTAACTTATTTTAAGTAATAAGATATAATTGTACAAATGAACATTTAGAAGTTCTATTAAATCTCTATTGAAAATTATTTATAACTCCCCCTAGATTTCACTGGCCGATTCATTTCATGCGCTACTGATTGCTTTATATCAACTCAAAATTTATTTCAAATTTGGCATTTAATTTCAAAAAAATTTTAAATTTTGTTTAATTATTAAAAAGAAATTTAAACAACTTTAGTTCTAATTTTATCTATTTTCAATGTCCTTTTTTTATAAATTTATTTTAATTAACTTCATTTCATAATTTATAATCATAGATAATTATTATCCGAAAATTCAAAGTCAAATTTCACAAAATGTTAATTGCTTGATTGAGAAAGAATGAAAGAAAGTTCTTGTTCCGTCTTTGAAAGGTTCAAAACAAATTATTTGAAAAGAATTTAAGTTTATTTTATCGTTTAAATCTATTGTTTATTTCTTTAAATTTTATTTGCATGATAATTTTTTTATTATTGATATATTATAACTTTACATAAACTGTATTTATTATTTTTATTAATTTGATATAATTTATAATTTGTTTAGAGAGCTGTTGTGAGCAAGTTTAGCGTCCGAAGTAAATTTATTCATTATTTATGAATTTATAGCAGAAATATATTCTCATTATGCTGTCCCAAGAAATGAAATTTGCAAACAATTGTGTATATTTATGTAAATGAAAATATATTTTTTAAATTTATTCAATTAAATTAATTGATATACTTTCAATTCAAACAAATACTTACAGTATTCTCTTATATAAATGGCGCTAAATTTTTTTTATTAAAACAAATGCTATTTATGCTATAAAAATATATTTTAACAATATTACATATTTAAACTATATCATATAAAAAATTATTTATCAGTTTTATAGAGATTAATAAAACCAACTGATACTGGTCTTTATACTTCTCCAGAAAGCTTTTGTGAATTTAATTATAAGAGAAATATTGCGAAGAGATTATTTTATCGTTCATGGTCTTAATCTTCTGCTAATTCAGTGAAATATGTGGATAAATTGGTTGTTGATAAAGAATCGGTATTCGAAATCATTTTTATTATTGATGATAAAAGAGACTGTTGGCAAATTCATTAAAAATTCTAATAATCTTTGTTTGAGAAGGTCTGAGTGTAAGGTCAAGAAGATTAGTTTGCAAAATGCTTTGACTATAAATGTTTCTAAATTATGTAATATTGGAAAAAGTAAAATGTTGTTATTTATTCTTAAAATTTTAATATTTAATATTAATTTAAAAACTTTTATTATAAAATTTATTGCAATAGTTTAAAATTTTAATTTAAACATTTTCATAATATAGAATTTATTTTAAATAAAATATATTTTAAAAGGTTAAAAATAAGTATGAAATATTTAAAAAATAATAATTTGTTCGAGTATATAAATTAAGTTCATATTATTTTGAGTGGTCTTTTAGCTGATAATGGCAATGAATATGTCGAAATATTTCGTAAAACGTGTGTTTGAATTGCTCTTATTTGTGATTATTATTATTATTATTATTATTATTATTATTATATTATTATTATTATTATTATTTATTATTATTATTATTATTATTATTATTATTATTATTATTATTATTATTATTATTATTATTATTATTATTATTATTATTATTATTATTATTATTATTATTATTATTATTATTATTATTATTATTATTATTATTATTATTATTATTATTATTATTATTATTATTATTATTAAATAAGTTAAAGTATTTAAACGATTTTCTTACCTTTTCAACTGTCAAAATTTATTGTTAAGTATTATTTTTAATTAAATGTCGTTATAGAATAATTTGTTTTATTGAACACTATCGAAAAAATAATTAAACTTTTGTTGGTTGATTGACTACGACTTACAGATTCCTGCTGTACTTAAATGCATTTCACTAAATAATGGTAATGGAATGATTGTTGATAAATAAAGTTTTTAAATTTTTCATTTCAAGCTACATACATTTATTAATTTTTATAATGAACCCTTTCATTTAATTGTTCACTTGAAAACGTTTTCTACAGAAATTGTTGAAACCATATAAAATACGATTGTTTCATTGGTTTAGCTGCAATTCCCCGACTTTTGTGATATTTCTGTGCAATTAATGTGATATTTTTGCCCGTAAACTTATTTTGAATGATAAGAAAATGTCATTCCCAAACTGTTTTTGTTTTTATTTTCCTCTTTTCTATTTGTACTAATTAAATTAAGAATGACATTGTCATATTTCTCTGTTTAACTTTATTGATTTTTTATTTCTCTTCTTAATTTTAATTTCTTGTTCTCAATTTTTGTCAGAGTTCCGGAACGAGATACTCTCCAATTTATAACTTTTCATCCCAGATTCTTTTCGATTCTAGATTCTTCTACTTTTATTTTGTTAATATTTTCCAATTGTTGTTTCCAAATTCTTTTATTTTTTTTACCTTTTTTAATTGATTTTTCTATTTCTCTTCTATATAGTTAATTTTTAATTTCTATAGATGTACTCAATTCGAATTTATTATAATTTGGTGGGCTGTTTAAATATTTCAGTAAGTCAACTAAATTTCCCATACGACGTAAACCAATTCTTATTCTTGCACAAATAGTCAGAAAATAAATATTAATGTGTCCTCTGTGATATGCTGCTATTATGACGTTCATTAAAAATAATAATTGCTTACAATTTGATTCCGAAACCAGGAATAATGTTTATTAGCTTAACTTACATAATTTATAATTCTAAATTCATAAACATGTATTTTAAACTGAGCAAATTTTACATTCTCTTGTTTAAATTTATACTAATAGCAATAATAGAATGGAAAATGTGTAACAGTAATTCGGCAAATTAAATGAAAAATAACAAGAAGAGAGCTAAAATGTTTTTTTTTAAAATTTGTTAAAAAGTATTTAAATATTTTTTAAGTATTTATTTATTAGAATATTAAATTAATATAAAAAATAATTTGTTTAAATAATAAGTTAAATCATAATATTTTTTGTTTGTTTTATTGTGTGTGCAGATCACAGTAAACTGTCGAAATATATCGTACGAAGAGTTTTTTATTGGCGTTTTCTTTAAATAAAATCGTTGCCAAATTTATTTAATTATATATAAAAATTACAAATCATTATTATTTTCTAAATAAATTTTTAATTTCATACCGGGAAATCTGATAACTATTCAAGGATCCAGTTTCAGAATTTCTAGAGTCTAGTATATACTTCGTGTTAAAATACTTTCTTTCATTGATTTTTTGAATTTTTTCGGCTCGAAGTTTTGAAGGATTATATTCTCGTTCTTGCTTTCTAGATTGCAATTTTGATTTATTGGAAATTATTCTTATTTATTTTCTGCTCATTCACCAACAGACTCAACTTTCTTACTGTTGAGAGTACCAGAATTTACAATATTTTACAAAAATGTTAATGAATGTATTCGTCTATGTCTTAGACATTGTATATATTAGACTCTAAGATATCGAATGTTCCTACCTTTTTTTTATTTTTTGTTTCCAATGTTGATTATCAGATTTGAAGCTCTTCTAAAGAACTTTGGTGGTTTGACTAAAATCCTTCCAACCTGAACAATTAATTACTTAAATTATCTTTAAGCCGTTGTTTTCCAAAGCACTATATGTACGTCTTTGTTATAATAACAATAAATATATATTATTATCTTTATCACTGCAGTGTGGTCTTACATGTCCTAAGTATTTTCGCTTAAGAACTTTTAGGATATAATTTAATAATCATATTATTATTATAACATAAACATGAACATGACACATATTTGAATATTAAAAGACACTACTCGAATATTACTTATCCGATGTATTTCGAAGGGTTTATGTGTTTTTCGTGTCATCATCAAGTAGAAAAGAAAGAGTATATAGATTATAAATTGATTGTTCAAACAAATAATGAAATGAAATACTAAATTTGAAAAATTAAATATTATTTTTTTATATTATAATAATTTAATATTTTATCCGTCATCTCTGTACTCGAGTTCTAGAGCATTTTTGATTGAAGAGTTTGACCAATATTAGTGAGCACAATAGAGGCTGTAAAAGTAAAATAGGAATGTCTGATTTTAGAAAGTTTTAATAATTATTGGGAAGGCGTGATATGTGAAGCATGCTGATAAGGTCATTGGATCCAAAGATTGATGTACAAAGTGCTTTGACTACGAATGTTTTGAATGTTTTTAAATAGGTTGAGTATGTTTAATCATAAATTGATGTTTGTGTATTGTTTTTGAAAAATGTTTTAATTTTTAATATTATTCTTAAAATAATTTAATTTAATTTATAAAATATTTCATTTTTATTTTAAAATTATAATATAATATTTATTTAAAAAAAAGTTAAAATTAAGTTAAAAGTATTTATACATTTTTTTTTAAGTGTGTATTTATTAAAATATTAAATTTATATAATATAAAAAAAATATTATTATTATTATTTCTTTTCGTGTTTAAAGAGTTAAAGACTTATTAGTGAACATACTACTAACTTCGCAAGACGTTGAAACAATCCTAAACTGAGTTTTATCTACATTTTTGAGGATATTATGATTAAATTATCTGAAACTTTCGGAAAAAGGCAGAATAAATAAAAAATATAATAATATTATTAAAAAAATAATAATGATAAAAATAAATAATTAAATAAATTTGGCAACAATTTAATAAATCTTTGAATCCAATGACCTTTTCATCAATGCTTCACATATCACGTGTTCTCAATAATTATTAAAACTTTTCATCAAAATTCTAAAATCAGACATTCCTATTTCACTTTTATTTTGAGCACAATAGAGGCTTTAGAAGTTTTTAGTGGCTCATTGTCTTTGTTTCCACTTCTGTAATGACTCACCGCACACATGAGTCATATCAAAATGTCCGCTAAAGACTTACGAATCGAATAAATCATCACAACAACGAGTCATGCATTTTTTCAGCCAACTAGAACCAACTGTGCCAGATGGCTCACATCCATCTACTATTATTTTATTTTTGCAATTAAATAAATTTGAAATTAATGAATTCATATCTGTTATTTATTCTTACCGTGTTTTAACGAAAATATTTTTTTGATATTTAATTAAATAACTTTTAATTAACTCTACATATAAATTCATTTGAATTGGATTTCTGAACTTCTTCTGTCAGCCGCAAAAATAGTTGATTTATTTTGAATTTCTAGTTTAATAGATTAATTAAAGAAAATTATGAAAGTTAAAGAAAAAGTAAAAATTATTAATTACGATTGAAGTTAATCAAAATTAACAATATAAAATTAATTGAAATCGAAAAAGGCACTAATTATAATTCATTGCTACTCAATTATTTATCAAAAATGACAGCTGAACTTGGTGAAAACTAAGTAATACGATAAAACAAAAGCTCAAATTCAGTATAATTTTGAATAATATATATAACAGTTTTCAAATGTCTCTATAATATTAATTTCATTCAATTTATTTCTTACAAAAATTTATTGTCAAATGAATGCATAAAAAGGAATGTGAAAACAAGTAAAAATTTATTTTATTTATTAAAAAAAATTATTATTATTTTTAATTTTCAAGATTTTATTGGATATTAATTATAAAGTAAAATTAAAGCTGTTTGTCTGAATCAACAAAATTATTCGAACATTGAACTACTAAATAAAAAAAATTTTACAATTTTTTTAATTGAAATTTCTAGGTTAAATTCATTCATTTTAGTTATGGACTTCGAAATATTCATTCCACAATTAACCACATTGTTCCAGTCAGCATGGAACCTTATTCGTGTTTTTGATATCCATGTAGCACCGAAGAAATAATAGTTTCTGATCCGTTTACCAGATTGTTCACCATAGTGATAATGAGCATGTAATGCACTTGAACAAGTAAAATATTTAATGAATATGTTTTATAGAAAATCATTCTTCTAAAAAGGTAAACTCTTTTGGTAACTTTTATTTTTTAAAATGAGCAGTATCAATATCGAAAGAATAAGTAGTAAAAAAACAGTAGTAAATGTCATGAAAAACATGAAAATTAGAAACTTTTAAAAATATTTAGGTTTATTTATTAAAGCACTATGAGAATAATTTGAATGTAATTAAAACAAAAATATTATTCAATAAACTTAAATTTGATTGGTTGAAATTCAATGAAAGAAAGCATTGTCAAATTATTTATTATGAAGTTATTCAGTCATGCACTGATCGACAGGCTTTAATTATCTTTTATTGTTTGGGCTAATATTACTGATAAAAGCCATTTCCTTTAAAACGAATACTTGATAGCTGCTATAAATACTCAATGTGTTTCATAAGTTAAATATTATTTATTAAAACTGTTTATAAAATAATTTAAAAATAACTTTTAAAAAGTAATTGAAACTGAATTTGAATACAGTTTTATTCTATTTTCAAAAATAAATATCCAAATTCGTTTTGTTTAAAATTAAATTTGTTAAAAATGAATTTTATAAGAAAAATATTTGAATACAACAGAATTTAATTCAAAATTTTATCTTTAAATATATTATTTAAAATAATATTATTAATTATATCAATATAATTATATAAACATAATAATATAAATAATGAAATAAATATTAATAATAAAAAATATTATGTTTGACATTTAATATAAATGATTTAGAATATAAAGTTGTGGGATTTGATACCTCTCTTTTTGCACAAATAAACGTTTATACCATTTCCAACTTTCTAAAATATTTGATAAAATTTTCCAGAATTTCTTTAAAATATTTGCTTTTTTTCAAAATATACAGTATCAAAAATAAATATAGTTACATAATTTAGATAAAATATTATTTAACAATATAAAGTAGCTGCCAGTTATTAGTACATAATTTAAATTTATATTATATATTTTGGTTTTAAATTGAAATAACTTATATTTTAAGAAATAAATTCGAAAAATTGCATATTTTTATTCCTAAAAAGTTGTAAATGGTTGGTGTATAAATTTCACTGAATTTTCATTATTTTATGGTATTCTTTTCGTTATTAAGTTGAATTTACGGGCCAACATGTATTACCAGAATTTTTATTCAGTTGAAACAGGTATAGTCTCATGATCATGAGTATACAAAATTTTTCATTTTTTAAATCAGATATGTATATTTTATCACACTAATATTCGGTTGACAATGTTTAAGAACTTGAGCACAAAGATGATGAGAATTTTCTTCAATGTATGTGATTTGGTATATAAATTTATAAATTGATAATAAATAAAATAGAAATTTTAAATGTTACCGATTGTGGTTTAACACATGAATTATTATTTAAATCATTAAAACAATGAAATTGTTGGAAATCTATGCAAAATAGTTGAACCATTTTGCTTAACCACTTAAATTATTAACGATTCAATAGTAATTATTAAATTTTTATTTTGTATGCGAACTGGGTTGAATATTTATTAATATTACAAAAATAGCACAAATAAATTTTTGAAAATAGTAGACAAATTAATCTATTTTTTTAATAAAATACAAAAATATTTAAATATATATTAATATAGGTCAAATCTCGGTATAACGAATACCGAAGTAACGAAATTTCCAGTATGATGAATCTATAATTTGTCCCGAGAAACTTCCATACAAAATTTACTGAACCTAAATTCATTATAACGAAGATTTTGCCTCAGTGCTTTAGAATTTACTTTAAACTTAACTCAAATATTTTGTGAAATCAATTTATTCTTGAATTTTGGTGAGGTAACACGTGCATTACATTTCGGTAATTTTTAACTTTCTAAAACATTTTACGTTACATTATTTGTAATTGGCTCTTTAATTCGCGAAAAGGCTCTGGAGTTTGCAAAGATGCTCAAAGTTGAAACCTCCAAGCTAATGTAGGATGGCTCGATAGGTTCAGCGAGCGCTACAGAGTTACATCCAGGTCAATTTACGGGGAATAAAATTGTGTGCCACAGGAATGCCTTGTAGAATGGCGTACAAGCGAGATTTAAAAAATTGTGTCGAAGTACGACATAAACAATATCTTTAATGCCTATAAAACTGCTTCCCGATCTAACGTTGTCATATAAAAGAGACCCATGTAAGGGCGGGAAAATTTCAATGTCTGCAATGCTTCAGGCAGGGAAAAGTTAAAGCAGTTAATCATAAGGCAAATCGTTGGAGATATCTTTCTGCATCGATGTAGATAATGCCGATGAAGAAGAATCAGAATATAAGGAAGGGATGTGTGGAGATTGATTGTGTCTGTCACTGATAGCGTTTTTTACGAGGACTATTGCAGCAGACCAAAATGTTATGGTTGTTGCTGAAATGACAGATGAGCAAATCTTCGAAAAATTGCAGCAGATTGCCGAAATTAAATCAGCGGCGAATGAAGATGAGGATGTGGATGGTGTCGATACTATTTCACCAGAAGCAGAGATTTCTATATCAGATGCTCTAAGTGAAATATCTATGGAGCTCCAAATATGTTTCTAGAGATGCTTTTTAAAATATTTCAAAGTTGAAGGAATACATTTATATTATATAATAAAGTCGCTACAGAAAATTCTAAAAAACTAAAATTTCTGATTTTTTGTCAAAAAATAAAAATCTACTTGTTGTTTTTGTACATTTTTTTATATTTACTTATTTTTTTATTTTAAATCATTTTAATCATGTTGAGTATGCAATATATTTTTTAAATAAATCTAAATATCAAAGTTTGAAGATCGATGTTTCATTTTTTTTTCCTGCAATATGTATTTAGAATATCGGACATCCTGTTACCATTATTTTGACTCAGGAGTATACTTATGTATGGTTGGTTGTCATAATTCTCTGAATTTTTATCGTTAGTTTGTATTTTAGCGTTGTTATTAAGATTATTATTATCATTAATAATTGTTTAATTTTTGGTATCCTGCCTTTTCGGGAAATTGTGCAAGGTACATAAAATCCTCTATAATTTCTTACTTCCTCTATTGTTAAATCCATCACAGTTATGATCATTTTGCGAATTTCTAACGTCATCGCCTCCATCTAGTTTCAAAGCCCTTAATATCTTTGACCATATCGAAGAGCATTTTTCACTATCAGCTAACCAAGTTTCGTTTGTTGTAACAATAGATTTAAAATTAACAAAGACATACTTATCGTTGCGACCATAATCAACACTAACGATTTCGTAATCATTCTTTGAACTTAACCATTAAACCTGTCCAATAACTTAAAATCGAGTTATAAATAAGTCAAATAAATTAAAAATATATTTTCAACTAAAACTCAAAATTCCAACAAATTTTGAAAAACAATAAATTTAATTTAAATGCCAACAAAATGATCAACAAAATTCCACCATTCCCAGACCAAAATATTTTTTAATTTCAAAAGAAACATCAAATTGATGCATATAAACAAACTTCATAAATAAACTCCACCATTAATAAAAATCAATTTGAAGTAATTTTTAAAAAAGCCACAATTACAATATTACTTGACATCTTGTGCGCACCCAAAGTTAATCAAAAGAAACTGTAAATTCTAGCACACAGGTGCGAGAAACGAAATTGACCACTTACACCAAGCGCAGTTCAGATAAATTCTGCTATAATGCTAGTTGAAACATAAATCAACTTATTGGAATTTATTTTTTGAGAAAATTTAATGGATTTCAGCCAGTTCTGAAATGGCTGCAAAGTAAGTTATTTTTTTAAGTTTAAAGCTTAAAGTTTTAAGAGTTGAATTATGATTTTACAATGAAATTAAATCATTATTCAAATTAAAATTATAACTTTTGATCTAAAAGCTCATGTTTATTATAATTAATAATGATTATGAATATTCAGGAAATAATTTATTTTATGATAACTTATTTTTCGGAAATATTCAAAAAAAGTGAGTTAAATTATTTTTGAAGTTATAAAAATTATTAATTGCATTAAATAATTATATTTTTTATACGTCTTTTGAAAAATCTCTTCGAATATGTACACAAAATAATTTGGTTTATGATTATTTTTTAAAACTTACCAACATAATTTACAATTTATGCTTTTTTCGTATTTCAAGTTTTGTTTTTTTCGACAGAAATGTCTAAAATATTAATTTTAGTTTTAAGGGTAAATCATATGAAGATACATCCTCATTTACTCGAAATTTCCTAGCAAAATCCTCAAATTTAAATTAAAAATTTTTCTATAAATTAATTTATTATAGGGCTTTTTTCAACTTCTGATGGCTACATGTTAAAAGTTTACATGCATGTTTTATTATGGGTTGTGTTAATGTGCATTATTTTATTTTTCTATCACTTTTTGTGTTTCTATAGTGTAGAGTTTGTCTCAGTGACTATTTTACATACAACCTCAAGGTGAGGTGGTGTGTTTATATGTTATAAATGTATTGATTTTCTTTTTATATTATAGGTGATTTGTCTCAGCGTGGCTTGGTGTAATATTTGATGAGAAATTGTGAATTTTTCATTGGTTTGTGTAATGAAAATTTATTATTATTTTATTGTTTTATTTTGTGGTTAATTTTACTATTTATTTTTATTTTATTTTAAAAAATCAATTCAATTATAGTAATTTAATTACTATAGGGAAAAAAATAATAAAGAAGAAAATTAAATCAATCACAAATTAATGATTATATTTAATTAAACGTAAATCAAGAAGATTCCAAAAATTGCAAAAATTCTGAAATTAATAAAATTTCAAAAAACTGAAACATTGCACAAGGTGCATATTTTTATGGGGTTTTTGTAATTGGTAAAATTGAATCTGTTAGTTTGTTATTATATATATATATATATATATAAATATGTTAAAATTAAATTTAAAATTAAAATATGTAGAGTAAAAATATCATTTTAAAAGATTTTGAATCTATTCTACATCTGATTTATATAATTTAATAGAATTAAAAGATTTTGTTAATATTTTATTAATATTTACAAATATTATTCAGAAAATGAATAAGTAGAGATTAATTTAAATTTACCAGTACAATGATTATTGTCAGATTAGTCAAGGAGGGGGGGCAAGGCGGCCTACACGCTCCCGAGCATATAATCAGTATTTTATCTCCCAGACATATTTGCAATTGATCTAGATTTATTAATCATCTGAATTTCAAGGAAAATATGTTTTTTTCTCATTGACAAGATTAGTAAAATTATTCTCATGTCAATTTGTTATGATTTGTTTTAATGTACACCAATATTCTTTGAAATTTCATTAAAGTTTCGACTGAGTCTTTTTAAAAAATCAAATAATTTGCAATATTTTCTAGAATTTAAATTTTAAAAATTTTTAATTGTTTTATTTGTAATTTAAAAATTAAAGGTTGCTTACAATAATTAATAATTATAGTAATAATAATAATAATAATAACGAATGATTTATTAGAAATGTATGGAAATATCTATTAATTTTTTTGAGAAAAACAAACATTTGATGAAGAATTTTTGAAATACTAAAAATAACATTACTTCTTCTAGTGACTTTTTAAAGTTATTTACATTATTCGACTTTTCCAAACATACATATTATAGAGTTTTATTTGATGCCAATTTTGGTAATGACAAGTGCGCTTTTATTATAGGTTAATTTTTTGATTTATTAAATATGTCTCATTTGATATTATATTATTCTATTAATTATACGTTGATGTAAAACGATAAAATTATTTTATAATATATTCTAATTATACCATCAAATGACAATTGCAGTTGCTTCAAAAATCAAGAAATATAATTTGTAATTTTTGTATTTATATTAATGAACAATCACATATTCTGAATATTTAATGTTAAAATCATGATATAATCATGAACATAATATGTGGTACGGAAACACATACAAATGTTGGAATTATATTATAGTCGCTACTATCCCCTCACCCTTTGCTCCAGCAATATTTTTCCTCCAGAGGATCACTGGGTTTTCTAGTCACACTATAGTGATACGGTATTTTAGTTTGTAACTAAATATTCCATGTGTGATGATAGTTGGCTACATGGTTTCTTAAGCCAATCTCACATTATAGTCAAGGAGTAGTTTAGACTAGTATTAAAAAGTCATCAGTCAAAATTAATTATTTCAGTTTCCGTTAAAACAGCCATTAATTTCAATTCTTGATTAAAAGCCTAGAATTTTTGCACCCGTTAAAAAATACACTAAGATTTTCAGTTTCAATAAAACAATTAGAGTCTGTATTTTTGGCTCTCGATAAAAAACAAGTGTAAATATTTTTAAATTTACTCAATGAATAAAACCAATAATTTCTAATTATTTCATATCACAAAACTTTACAAAACTATATATATATATATATATAATATATATATATATATATATATATTTCCTAATCTGATTGACATTCACGAATATTTTATTCACTTAAAATTAAAAAAAAGTTAAAATTTGATATTATTAAATAAATATTTGTGTCAAATGTCTTATTCTAACAATGATGTTGAAAATATTTTTTGTAAAAATTATCAGAATTATTTGTTTAGGAATTCAATTTTCTTTTACATTCATGTTGAGAATCGAAATTATTTGAATTCTTAAAGTGTCAAAACATTCACTGAGCTTACTGTGGCCAGCTTTTTATGGAAATCGCTTCCTATGTCCACCGATTGTGTGGTTCAGTAGAATGTTTGGACTGTGACCTTTAAAAAAAAATAAAAACTTACAGACAAAGTGTAAAACCTCAAATCTTGATGAGGAAATTTTAAAGTTTTAAAAAATTAAAATAAGTGTTAATAATTTAAAAATTTTCTGTTAATTAGATTTTTATTATTTTAAAATTTTTATATGAATTAAAATATTAAAATAAAATTTTAAAGTAATTTTGCAAGGATATTGATTAAATATGAAATATGTTAGACAGATTCGATTAAATTATCCGGACTCTTGGACTAAAATCGGCGAAGTGTTTTTAATGTAATTTAAAATTTGATTAATTAAATTAAATTTCATGTTGAAATATTTTGAAAAATAAACACGTAATAAGATTTTGATTTAAGTTTTTTATCAAATTAAAATTATATCAGTAATGAATAATTACTATTTTACTTGTCGCTAGAATTTTTAAATGGAGTCTGTTATAAATATTTGTATTTTTATATAACGTTTCACTAAGTGAGTTAAACACATTAGTTGCCACAAGGTTAAGTAAAAAATTGTCCTCCAGTAGGTAGATGTGTCCCACCTGGCCACTTTTTGCTACCCCGTCCAAAACAAAAATTACATAAACACAGCTATTATAAAAATAATGAATAAGAACAAAAATATGTAAATATACATTTATTAATTTAATGAACAGTTGGATGAGCTGTTAGATGAGCTGTATGAATGAGCGGTTGGATGAGCGGTTAGATAGGCTGTTGGATGTGCTGTTGGGTGAGCGTATGGATGTGCTGTTGTATAAATATATGAGAAAATATTCTGTTTATTCATTACCATTCTCTATCATATTATGACCGTATGCCAGACTTATTTTCTTTTCACCCAAACCTTTTTATCATCTTTGTTAGTGCAACCTTTGAAGTTTTAAAACTATAAAGTTGGTGATTGTTTGTACCAATACGAAATTGAGGCACTGAAAAGATAGAGTTTTTGTCGTAACAATCTTTATATGATTTATGTGTTAACTCTGTATCTTTGAATGTTAATCCCTTAGCTCTGAGGCATTTCGATTTTCCTAACAAGCTTTAGCATTTTGGTCTAAGGAATACCCACTCATCGTAACCTTCTCCTTTACTTTCGTCCTTGAATTTACAGCACTAACTAATCTACAATCTTTGATGAATTGTCATAAAAACAATGATTATAATGTTCGAATTCGTTGCAAATGATGTGAAAATTGCATTATCAAAAGATAAAGATAAATATTTGAAGATCAAAAACTGGTCAAAAACAATAACACCTCCTTTCGTTATCTATGCAGATTTTGAATCTATTTTACCAAAAGATGACATTTATTTTCATAAACATTTGCCAACTTCTGCTGGACTCTTAATAATCAACAACTTCACTGGAATGACAAGTTACCAACATTTCATTGGTCAAAACTGCGTTTATGAATTTTTGAAGAAGGTTTCAGATATAAGAACAAACATTGTGCTACATTATTATAAATAAAATAGGTAAAAGCTAATGTTACCACTTACTTTAGACGAAGAATATTCATTTGATAATTGTGAATATTGTTATTTGTGCAATAAGAATATAGCATATAAGGTTACAGACCATGAACATTTTACAGGAAAATATATTGGTCCCGCATGTAAAGGTTGTAATGTTAATAGGAGCATCATAAAATTATTTCCTACAGTTTTTCATAATTTACGGGGTTATGACTTACATCACATCCTTAAGTATGGAATAAATCAATTTCCCAGTTGGAACCTATCATGTATTCCAATTAGTAGTGAAACATTCTTATCTCTTATGGTATATGTTGGTAAGCTTAAAATACGTTTTATCGACTCTTACCAGTTTGTTAATGACTCATTAGCTAAGGCTGTGAAAACTTTGACTAGTTTACTTTTAACGAAATCTGTTTTTACTGGTACCATTGTTAATGAAAAAGGTATTCTTCCTTACAACTTTGCCACTAGTTTAAAGGTCCTTAAAACTACTTATGAACTGCCTCCAATCTGGGAAGGAGTGAGTGAAGTTGAACATGAGGAAGCTCAATTAATTTGAATTGAAACTAAATTTGTGAATTTGCTTGACTTTATGATGGTGTATTCGAAACTCGATTGCTTTCTTTTGGCTGACTTTTTCCAACAATTTCGGTCGAAATCTATAACTCATAATATATTAGAACTTTTGAATTATTTCAGTATTCCTGGAATGTCTTGAAGTTCTGCATTAATAAATTTAGATAAATCGATTGAACTGTTGCAAGATATGAAAATTTATAAATTCTTTGAAGGTGGTATTCGTGGTGGTCTTACATTTGTTAATAAGCATTTTGTCAAAACAGATGAAAGTTCATAGTTGCTTTTTATTGATATTAATAATCTTTATGGCTGAGCTTTAAGTCAACCTTTACCTCGTGGACAGTATAGTTGGATACTTGATAGTTTTGAGAATATATTATCTGAATGTTTGTCTTTGAACCTTGAGTCGTTGTCTTATGGATATACTCTTGAAGTGGATATTGAAATTCCTTCTAATCTTCACAATAAGTTTAATGATTTTCCTATTGCTGCCGAAAAAATGAAACCTGTGGGGTCTAAAGTAGAAAGGTTGTTGCTGACTCATTACAGTAAAAAGAATTATGTTATTCATTGGAGATTGTTGAAGTTGTACTTGATTCTTGGTGTAAAGGTCACACATGTAAATAAAACTGTAAGATTCAAACAGTTTCCTATTTTTAAAAACCACATTGATACTAATACGGAACTAAAAGCAAAAAGTATAAATACACTAGATAAAAATTATTAATAAGTTATTGAATAATAGTTTGTACAGTAAAAGTGTCGAAAATTTAAAAAAGAGAATGAATTTAAGATTATGTAATACAGAAAAGAAGATGATAACATATGCTTCCAAACCATTTTTTCAAAGAAGTATCAAAATTGCTGATGGTTTAATTGCTGCTTTGTTAAATCCTGACTCGGTATGTTCAGATCGGCCGAGTTATATAGGTCAATCGGTCTTGGATTTGTCTAAACTTCGTATGTTCGAACTCCAATATAAGGACATGGGAAAATATCGACATCAGTTTAACTGTGAGATCAATATTGTTGCTGGTGATACAGACTCTTTTTTTAGAAATAAAGCATTGTAAATTGGATATTCTTTTGTCTGAAATGGTGATCACAATCTTTTGTATACTCTCTAACTATCCGTCTAATCACCCACATAACTCTATAAAGCTATATTCGGTCATCGGTAAATTCAAGGACAAAAGTAAAGGAGAAGAATGCTAAAGCTTGTTAGGAAAATCGAAATGCCTAAGAGCTAAAGGATTAACATTCAAAGATACAGAGTTAACACATAAATCATATAAAGATTGTTACGACAAAAACTCTATCTTTTCAGTGCCTCAATTTCGTATTGGTACAAACAATCACCAACTTTATAGTTTTAAAACTTCAAAGGTTGCACTAAAAATAAAGATGATAAAAGGGTTTGGGTAGAAAAGAAAATAATTCTGGCATACGGTCATTATATGATAGAGAATAGTAATGAATAAACAGAATATTTTCTCATATATTTATACAACAGCACATCCATCCGCTCACCCAACAGCACATACAACAGTTTATCAAATCGCACATGAAATTTTATTTAATTAACTCATCCAACTGTTCATTGAATTAATAAATGTATATTTACATATTTTTGTTCTTATTCATTATTTTTATAATTGCTGTGTTTATGTAGTTTTTGTTGTTGACGGGGGTACCAAAAAGTGGGCCAGGTGGGACACATCTTCCTACTTCCTCCTGATCTTAATCGGTGGTCCGGTTAATGTTACTTGTAATGGGCAGTGAGACACTTATGACGGTGCAAGCGGCTAAATATAATGGGATAAGTGAAACAAGGCAAAAGTGTCTCGTGTCTCAAAAGCACGAAAATCTGAGACACAACTAGCATGCTCAAGGCAGCTAACGTGTGAATAAATTATAATTCCCTTTTTATTTCTAGCACGTATATGGTAGTTATCTTAATTTTTTAACTAAAGCTAACTAGTGATAACAAATTTTAAAAATACAAAATTCTATTTTGATCAAAAATGCATTAATTTATCCACTTTGGACCCAGTACTATTTAGAATTTACAAGGATTTTAAAATGTGTTATATAATATTTTGCATGTTAATGTTATCGGAGTTTTTTGTGTACCATTATTTGCACCTTATTCATTTATCTTTTGTATCAGTATTGCCGGATATCGTTTGGAATACGTCATATTTTCATTTTATTCGGGAAAATAATATTTTAATGAAAACAAAAATTAATTGGTCTGAAATTGTTATTTTAAATGTATTTTAAATATATTAATATAATATAGTAAAGAAAGTATTCAAGTCTTCTAAATAGAAACAGTAAATAAAGATTCCAGCAATAGAAAGTAGCGGAAACTGTCAGATTTGAAAGGTAAGCAGTTTTCGTGATCGAGCGCGGATTTAATGAATTTATAAGTAAACAATTTTTTAATTTTAAAAACCATTGAAAATTTAAAATTATCATAGAATTTGAGAAAATTTGATATTAAATCAATATGAAATTTTTCAATTAAAACTTGTTATATGTACTCTATTTTTTTAAATAAATTATTGAAACTGTAGTTGGAAATTTTCATTTCTATTTTATTTAACAAAATTAATTTTTTCATTAATTATATTAATTTATATTGTAGTGCCTGCAACATTTTATTTTTAATTAATTTTACTAAATTTTAATTAAATTTCAAATACGTTAATAAAAATAACATATTTAATTTTTGTTTAAATATTGGCACTTTCAATTAAAAGATTAATTAATAGCTGAACCAGAAAACATTCCTCACATTTTTATTTCTCAGCTCGATTCTACTTACAACACTATCTGACTTAAAGAAACGCAAAGTCTTGATATTGAATGCTTTGTGACAAACTGGCCAACAAACGAATGCAATATTCAACTGATCAAATCAACTAATTGGATTGATTTCGAATATATTTTGGATTTTATTGTTATATTCCTACAATTGGTGTCAGAAGTGGGATTATAAAGGGTATGTTATTCAGAATAAAAATTATTGGCATCTATTAAAAAATGTTTTGATAAATAGTTAATGAACAGTGACAATGATGCTTACTGATTTGTTATTTATTAAGGTTTGGGTTGAAAAATTGGGATATTGGTTGGGGCGCTTGTAGTGATAAACAAATTTGAACAAAGGATGTTGAATATAAATTTATAAAAATGTAAAAGGATAATTAAACATTACAAATTCGTTATGATATGGAATACAATATAAAATAACAAATACTAATAATGTTATAAATGTCTTAGGGACATTTTGAATTTTAACATGATTTAAAGTTTTAGAAATATAAACAAGACTTACTTTTGAAATTCCAACAGCTATCATTGCAAACCAAGGAACACACTGGAATCAGAACTTTTTGGACATTTTACTGCTAGCTTCGGTATCAAACATTTAAGAAGCGGTTCCTATCATCCTTAAACATACGGTCTCATCGAGCGCGATCATCGGACTTTGAAATCATCCATCAGAATACTATCGACATCATCTTCATGCGTTAAAGCTTTACCGTTTGTGTTACTATCATGGCAAAACACACCGAATCGCTTAAGTGCGTGTCTCTTTCACAACTTTTGTTCGGATCCAACAATTTCATGCCCAACGAACTCATTGACCTTTACAGTGACTCACCATTAGACAAGATACAAAACCTTAGATACAAATCCGTCCTTGACATACTCATAGTCATACAAAACGTTTATACCTCAGTTTCTTTCCTCACAAACCACGAATGTATTAGAACAATTGACTCTTCGAACCTCAAACCAAAATACAAAGATCCATTCCGCAACATATAGCTATTTAAAAGCACAGCTAAACTAGAAATCGACAACAAACACTCATGATTAATCTATCCAGATTAAACCATCTTTTTGCACCCATTCGTATGATGAACTACCACGTAACCACATTACTAAAAAGTACAACATCAATGAAGACACGGAACAACCGACAACACTCTCAGTAGAGCAAAATGTTCAGAACCTTCAAGACAAATATCAGACAAGTAAATAATTAAAATAAGCTCTTGCTGCCAACTAATTATTATATTGATGAAAAAATATTAATTATCAAATAATCCTCTTCAATTTTCCTTTGTTTTAAAGATTGCGAAATGACTGTGATGCATTCTAACTTTCTCGAAAGAGTAGAGCCGAATATGGCGTATGTAGATATGATTTTCGATACATATTTTCACTAGGTGAAAACAAAAAATTATTTTTATGAAGAAATTAAATAAAACACCAAAATTAAAAAGCCGCAATAATTATTCACCGACCTAATAATATCTAAGGTTTTCTAAGAATCTTTCGTAATGTGAATAAAAGTAAAAGAAAAGTTGTAATTCTGAAACTTCTCTTTGACACTGTCAACTGGCGTCATATTTTTATTTATTCAATTAATATGTAATTTGCAGTCTGGTTATAGACAAAGAATCCTTTATGATAAATATATTAATTATTCAACATTTATATAAAAGATAATAGACAACCAGCAAACTACAGAACGAGAAAAATTTTAAAAAATATTCATCATGATGTTCGAAAACCCCATTTACATCTCTCAGTCGTTTGAATTAAAAAACTTAATTTTTTTTAATTCATTGAATCTTATATATAGTGAGTCGTCAACGGCCATTGAAATCAAAATAAGATTGTTTTAATTTTGAATAATTTTTGAAAATAATTTTGTTAATAAATATTGTGATCAAAGGTTTTATTTGATGAAAAATTTCAACTAAACATCCTCTTTAATTGTCAAAATTTCCGTGCTTGGCTTCACGCAACAATCGAATGAGATGTTTACTAAAAAAAATTAAAACAAATATAATGAATGTATTATTTTTAAAAATGTAAACAATATATTGTTTTATTTTTGTTATAATTTAAACTAATTATTTTTGTCTTCTTAGTTAATCTTGACATAACTTCAAAATTTTAAACGTAATTGTAGTTTTGATCAAAGTTTATAAAGCTTAATTTGCATAATTTTACATGGCTCATTTTAATTCGTGTCAAAATTTTCATTTTATTTGACATTGTCTGTAAGATCAAAAAAATATTTAAAATTTAATTGTATTTTAAAGCCAAAAATTTGCTTGATTATTTTTTTCTGATTTTCCAAATAACTTATTTAACTTATTTTATTATGGAATGAAAAATTTTTTATTCATCTCTTCATTCTTATTTGTTTTTTTGGAAAATTATTGTTCAATGTTATCGAAATTCCAAATACGAAGCTTTCTAACAGAAATTAAGACAGGTCTCCAAGCTTTCATAGAAAATAACCATCTACAGTCATCCTTCGAAGAAATCAACCTGACTTGGATTATTATGAGCTTTTATTGTTTTAGTTTTTTAAATTTTTAATCGAATCTTTATTTTTTTGGTTTTATTGTTGACAATTTATTGGAAATAAAAATATTTTTTTTAAAACATTTTTAAAATTTTAATATTTATAATCAAATTAAATATTTTAAGTATCTATATTCTTACATTTTCTAACATTAGATTATCTGATATTTTTGAAAAATCTTTGGTACATGATCTGTTTTGGAAAAGTTTAAAATACTCCTAATTCTCTTGTTATGCGAATTTGATTTAACGCGATTCAACAAAAACATTACGTTCTATTTTACGCGATTTAATTTGGTTTTAAATAGATTCCAAAAAATGAAAAAATTAAATTTTTTGCAAGAAAAAATATGCATGTATTTTAAATATTTTTTATATTAGTTTATTACTAATTTTCTAAATTTACAGTTTAATTCTGAGGTGAGAAAATCAAAGTATTTACAATTATTGAGTAAAGAGCTAGGAAATTTCAACGAGACTTAAGGTTATTAATTGGTTATTATTGAGAGTTAAATAACAGTATTATCAAAACAGGAACACAGACATTGCTAATGGACGTTTTTACTAAAACCACTGAAACATCAGCACTACTTCTTGAAACTGAGAATGAGGTGGGAAAAGTATCGTTCCAGTATGAATGCATAAACGAATGCGCATTAAATCAAGCAGTGATAGCGATTAAAAAATATATTTTATGTTATATTTCGCCATTTTGTTTCATTAAAATGCATTTTTTAGTTATGTTTTGTTAAATTATGAATTTTTTCTTGGTAAATTAGTGTTTTTAATTATGTTTTTTCCCTAAACATATCTAATATGCATTTAAATAAAAAATTTATGAAGCATATAAAGCATATTTTAGTTGATTTTTCAAATATCGAATCAATCATCTACTTTTATATGGATACCATAACTTTTTTTAAGCGAGTTTTCTGGGAATGTATCTATCGCATAAAAATAGAACTAGGTGTCCTACCGAAAATATCAATACTTGACATCTAAGAAAACTCCTTAAAATGTTATTTGTTCAAATAACATTGAAATAGACAGTGTTTAGAAATTAATTATTTTGGAATGTCTTTGACTTATGGATATTATAAACACAAATCTATGGTAGCTAATACGGTATCTGTGACTTCTTTTTTTTAACTGAGCTTTAATTTATTACCTAAAATATTGCTCTCACCGAAACGGTTGAAACATATACTCTTTCTGAAATTTCTCAAAAACAAATCAGTAATGGTCTTGGTCAATTAGATTAAAAGGAAAATGGTACAGGAAAATAATTAAATTCGTATGAAGCAAACGGAAATAAGTTTCAAAATTAAACCCATATCTTAGAATCTTTTAAAAGTATTCACCCAACACCAACATGATGTCAGCACATGTTCTCTTTGGTTGGGAATAAGAAAAAGTAAATATTTGCAACAAAAGCGTTACAAAGTTTCTATTTAAAAACAAAAACTAAAGTATATAAATTATATTTATGGGGGATGTTAATGTGACTTAATGAAATTATTTT
Source organism: Schmidtea mediterranea (assembly GCA_022537955.1). Classification (NCBI taxonomy): domain Eukaryota; kingdom Metazoa; phylum Platyhelminthes; order Tricladida; family Dugesiidae; genus Schmidtea; species Schmidtea mediterranea. The sequence continues at coordinate 300,404,169 of CM039679.1, read as the reverse complement.
TATGAATTTTTATTCTGCTATTTATCATTTTGCATTTTATATTTATTATTATAATATAATATGTAATAAAAATGTATTTGTATTTGACAATTTGTGTATATATTTAAGTTTTGATGTTATTTTCAAAGAAAACACTATGAATTTTTTGTTTATAAAAAAGCTCGAGCTTTTTCGAATCTTTACAACTGAGCAGCTCTAATTGCCAAATTTTTGCAGACTTTGAACAACTGTCACTTTTCTTTTATATCTCAATTACGATCTAATCAACGATATACAGAGTTTGAGAAGTCAAAAATAATAGTTCTGGTTTTTACATTATATTAGTATTTGTCAAGTAAATAATCAAGATTATTTTTAAAAAAATTTAATTGCATTTATCATAAGTCTGATTGTCAATTAATCATTAATTTTTTTATTTAACAAAATTTGTCAACACTAACTTTTTTCAAAACAGACCAAAAAGATAAATTATATTACTGGTATTTTAAAAATAATGAGAAACTTTACTTAAACTTAAAGTTTCAGAAGTAGATGAGAATTTTCATGTATGATTAAAACAACTTTTTTGGAATTTAGACGCTTATATTTTAAACAATCAATTGATATAAATATTAAATATGTGTTATTTGTGACTAGAATTCAATTTATTTTTTATTTATTTAACAAATTCGTCTGACATACATTTTAAGGTTAGTTTATGAATTGTGAAATATTATTAGTTAAAACAATAATAATTAATTCCTAAAATGACATATTTCAGATAAAATAAAAAACTTATTTTTAATTAATTTATTACAATAGACTGAGTGTCATAAATGTTGGTTAAATATCTGGAATTTCATGATTTTAAATTTAGTTAAATGTTTTTTAATTTTTAGTTACTTTTATAACTCACTGAGTAAAAATATATTTTTATTATACATTATATTTATCCAACATACTTCTGAATTTTAAACAGTTATTAAATAACTTTATTTTGAGAATTCTGTATTGTGAATATAATATTTTAAAATAAATTATTTATAAAATAGATTCTGAAATTTTAATAGTTATTTTTACATCTTTTCTTGGTTAATATGTCCCAACCACTCTGTTTCTTACTAAATTGTTACGATTATTTTATTTTTATCATTATCCAAGTATCCAAGTCTTCGCTTCTGGGTGAATTGTATGACACTGAGTACAATTCTGTACAGTTAGCTCTAGATAAATTTCTTTATTCAAATTCGACAAGTAAATAACAGAGATTGCTATTATTCGGGTTTTGGTTTGAAGAACCTTTGTGGTTAGTTCAAATTAAATTTTTTTCCTTAAAAATAATGCTTAAAGTGAATTTTTAATTGAAATGCAGTGAAGTACTCTTTAGTCTTAGTTTAGTTTTACACTGAATCACACTTTATCGCCAATTTTTTATTGTTATCTACGTTTCGATATGCTTCTAGTATGAATTTGGACAACTCATCGAAATTGACAATGTTTTCTTGAATTTATTTTATTTTTAATAATGTCTTAAAAGAAAATTTTTTTGTGTTGAGGTCAACTGGCTCTCATCAACCTATCCATTTATGGAATAATTATTGGTAAAGACACTCGCGCACAGTCACAGTGCCGTGAGTAGGAGCTACGCCTAGTGTCTTCATATTTTTTTAAGTTGAAAAATTTATTATTAATTTTTAAAAATATATGCTTAATAAAGAAAAACGAATTCAAATGTAAATAAAATTTAATTTTTTAAATAAAATTCAAAATAATTCGAATGAATAATTTTTGTTAAATAATATCAAGAATTAATAAACTTGAAATTCAAGATTTAGATAAAATCTTATTTAAAAAAATATGTAATTATGCAAGATTCTTTCTTGAAAATTTTTAGTTTAATTTTAAACAATTTTTAAAATTTTTAATTTACCAAATTTCTAACGGAAATTAACAATGCGTGTTAGGTTGAATTAAGTAAAATTAAAAAAATGTCGTTCCTCTATTTATAAAAAAGAATAAAATTGTGATGAAATAATTCAGCCATTTTTTTCTAAGGAGATATTTAAAGATTTGTGTTTATATAAATTTTAAAATATTAATCAGTTCTAACTGTCAAATTTTGTGAGTTATGCAGTTATATATTAAATGAGTTTATTATTCAGTAATTTTTTTTAAAGAAAGTGAACAAAAATGAAATGTTTGCTATACTTAAATGGACTTGTCCCACTGTCAAAATGAAAGGCTCAATTATCGAATCTTTAAAATTAAAGATGATTTAAAGAGATTGAAAAATGAGGAAACTTATTACATCAAAAAAAAGAATTTGTTGTGTTCGCTTTCCTCATTAGTTACTAGGCTTATCGGAATGCATCAAACACAAAACAATCTTTATTTGTGAGATCTGGCACAAAAATGAGCACCTCCCAAAAACCCTATATGTCCCAGATCTTTTGGGTTTTGGCGATCTCTAGAATGGTTTATTACTTTACTGTAAGAAAAGGTATCCCTCGCTCTTTTTATTCAATAGTTGGCAGGCAGTCTAGAAGTTGACCCTACCTCATTGTTAAATAAAATTTATTATTGATAGTTTCAACTAGTCAGAAGTTTATTATTATACATTTAAATCTGTTAGATCATTTTATTCAAGTTTTTAAATGCTTAATTGGAGCTTATTTCAAGTTATAATATATTTTGTTCATTAGAATGATCATTTCATACTTTTTTAGGGAAAGACTTTAGTCGAATGACAATTTCTAAGCAGCCTCATTTCTGTTATGTCCGGTATGAATTAATGACTCTTAAGTATGCAACTGATTAGGTTATTTCGAACCTCGAATTACATTTTCATGTGATGTGTACATGTGGGTCATGGACATTAATTTAATTGTGTGTTTTATGTAGACTAATTCTCCGCCATTTGTCTCGACCATTAATGATTCAGTGAAAAACTGATACTGTGAAATTGAAGGTATATAATGTCTGTATGAGACGAATGTATTCATACAAACATTCATAGATTGAGTTTTCATAACTATTGTCGTAATTTCTCAATTATTACGCAAGTTGATCAGTATGGAAGTATGGTTTAAGATCAGAAAAACTGCTCAAATGGGACTTGTGTTTTTTTCTTTTTGAGTCATACTTCAGAAAACTTCAAATTTTAAATCTACACACAAATATTCATTTTTTTGGGAATATATTTATCTCTTCATTTAAATAAAAAAAATTAAAATAACTTTTTTTAAATAAAAATAATTAAATTATCGTTTAATCGTTCCGCTATCTTGGATGCTATATTGTAAATGGATAATTAGTGTAGTAAACTCCCATACTCCAGACTTCTTTTTTATTTACTGAATAAGAATAAATTTGAATGAATACAATATCAGCTTCATTTCATTTCGTAGTTAGTAGGCGTATGTTGTAACTAAAGATTTTAACAGTATTTTTATAATGTTTCAATTTTAAAATATTCTACTACCAAGAAACTGTAATTAAATATGTTCTTTATTAGGCAAATTGTTTAAATAATTTTATTGTTTGTGTCGGAAACTATAAAAATGGAAGTTTGACAAAAATGTTTTACTGCTCTCTTTTTTACATACAGGTTGTGCACCCGTACAATTGAATGGAATTCTTAACTGAATGTTTGCTGAAATTTTCAAAGCTTAATATTTATTAAAAATAAAGGTAATTTAAAATAACAACTACAATAATCCACTTTGTTTTAACTAAGTAAATTATCTGACAACCGTTCGATTTAGTTTATTTATATTTTACTCCTGTCACTGCAAATTTAGTTTCTATACACAAGTTTTGTGATATAAGATGGTCATAATTTATAATATGACTATTTTGTTGAATGTTAAATGTATTTATTTTATTTATTTGGTACAACTGTGGTATTAGATCGGAACTGTTGATGAGAGGCCACATTCTGGAACTATTATAAAAGAAAAGGAAGAGATAATTCCGTAATTTTTGCTATTGGTAAAATATTGTTAGATAATTTTTAAAAATCATAGACTAACAACGTAGCACATACGTTTCTCACAAATTATGTAAAAAGTACAATTTTCATAATTTGTTATCCAATTGATTCTCAAATTTAATATTATTATTATTTTAATTAAATATACACTAATTAAATATACAGTAATCAGTGGGGAACTATTGCGCAAAATAGTTTTAATGTTAAAAGATGTTTTGTAAAAATCATAAAACTTAATAAAAAAAGCGCCAATCCAACATATATATTATACTAAAATATATTTCGACAGACAACACTGTAATTGTCAAATAGATTCGAACTTGAATTTATATCGATTTAAACTGCTTTATTCAAACAAATTTATTCCCCAATGTTTTTTATATTTCAAAAATATATTATATAAAAATTTATAAATTCAGAATCTTATAAATATCAATTTTTTAAAACTTTATTTTATTAAATTTCAAAAAATCGAAATTTAACAAAACTTTAATAAACCTTCAATAAAATATTTTTTATATTTTTAAACAAAAACATTTTATATTTATTTTCATCATGCAGGACTAAATTGCGTTTACTAAGTTCAATCAATGTGATAAGTTGACTTTGATCAAGAAATTGAGAGTGGAAATGACGGGCAGTCATTCCAATGTATATGGCAATCTAAGTAGGACTTGAAATCCACTAATAAACACAGATTTCAGAAAATAATTGTGTTCACTAATATTTATAAATTCTTTCAGTCAACTGTTATCAAGAACTTGAGAACGGAGATGACGGGCAGTTATAATATAAAATATTTTTTCTAACAATTATTGGCACTATTACTCCTGTATAATTTATTAGTTCCTTTTTTGTGAAATAACATTATCAATTTTTTCAAATTTTAGTTCAATAATTTTCATATTAATGTTTGTAGGACTATAGATCAAAACATATTCTTCAGATATACAATATTTCGGCACATGCATTATCAAATGCATGTTTGCACATTTGAAATCAAAAGATAATGAAAATTTTTTAGTCTTTAAAAAATTAAGATCAGTCGCTGAAAATTTAATTATGTAAAAATTTTGGACCACGATATGTCCAGTTTACTGAAATAAACAATTTACCTGATTTTTTCATTGAAACTTTCTTTTTTTCCGTTTCACTTGATGTCGAATATAGACATTCGAATTTAGAAAAACATTCTAATCTTTCTTTCGCTCTATAAATTATTTTATGAAAAAATTTTAGCGATCTTTACAAATATCTGCAATAACAAAAAAAATGTATCTAATGTAAATGGTGATCAAAAGGCATGGGTGATCAAAGCAGTAAACGCATCGCATTCATATATTTTCCCGTAATTTTCCAATTTCATTTTGAACCAAATATTACAGTGGAAAATATTATCAAAAGAGAAGGAATCATTGATAATATAAAATAATATTAATTCCCCTCAGTTTCTAAACAATTTTATTTTAATTACTATATTAATCTATTCAAATTTCCTTTTCCTTCAATGAAATAAATGAATATAATTGAAGGTTTCATTAGCATGAGCATTTATAATTTCTTCATTAATGTTCAATTAAAAATTTTTAAATCTAAACAAATATTTCAGTTTCGTCAACGGGATAAAGCATAGAGGCAGTCTGTATCATGACGTCGCTTAGCTAGAGCAAATATTTTGTGATACTTGAAATGAGTACAATGTTTCAATAACTGTATTAAATACTGAATTTTATAAATATGAAAACATTAAAAATGTATAATTTTTAATTATACTTTTGATATCTAAAAATAAAAATAAAAAATAAAAATAATAATAATAATAATAATAATAATAATAATAATAATAATAATAATAATAAATGAATGATTTGATGAGCAACATATATTGAAAAATGTGAACATGCGAGTTTGTGTTTACCCTTAATTTTACATTTCTGTTAGTTAATAAAAATTGTTTTTATTATTGTTTTTATTTTATTTTGAAATACTTTTATAAAGTTATAAGATTTAGTACATCTTTTTTATAAATAGACTGGCGTGATATTACATATTTTCAATTTCTTCCTCAGTGAATTTCCTATTTTATAATTTCTTCTCAAAGCAAACTATTTCTAAAATTAATATATTTCTCCTCAAATATTTGCGAAAATAAATTCAAATCAAATCACAGGATTATCAAGTTAAGACCAAAAAGAAAAATAAAACCAGTTTTTTTTATATATGTTCTAATTTAATTTAAATTTTCAGAAATTTTTATCTTATTTTTCAGAAAATCCACGAAAAATCATTGTTGAATGTGAGAAACATATTTGACTATAGTTGACTATATTTGACAATGACAGGCAGTGCAATATTTGAGTTTGATATTGTAATATATTGTTTTTGAAGATTGAAAGAACCCATTTTTTTTCTCCGTATATTACCTGGAGCCATTGCGGGAAATGGTCAAAACACCGAAAGTCTTAAAACTCTTAGAATCGCTGCGATAAGTAAAAACGTTTTGTTTCATTTATAAGTACAAACAGGAAGTTAAATACTTATTTCCGCCAAAATAACCATTATACCCCACTTTTTTTATTTCTTAACTTAGACAAAATCAGATCTTTAATAACTTGACTTTATTTTTATTTTAAGTCCGCTATTTTATTAAGACAAAAATTATTTCAATTCTGTTCCAGTTCTATTGTTCCTAGCTTTTAAATACACCATTAAAAACTTAAATGTTTCACTTTTGTTTAATTTTTATTCGATAATAATTGTTTATTTGTTTGTCTTGTAGCTTCGAGTGTTTATTGTATCCATAATCAAAATGATAATTGAAAACTAATAAGAGTTTCAAAGAAAATACATATACATATATTTGACATTTTTATACTCTCTCTGTCCTATAATATTGAATATGTTTGTATAAAAAATTAATTTTGTCAAATATTTGATATATTTTTATTAAATTTATTTCTTAAAAATGGCAGTCCTGCTACATAAGTGCATTAAAACATGTATTTGTGTTGTGGTCACGTGTGATAGATATATTTTTTAAAAGAGAATGAAACTTTTATTTATTTAGAACAGAAATACCATTTACTAATATTTCTGCTTTTACTTCTTAAGATATAGGTAGCATGCCATTATTGATTTGACGATCCTTTGCCAAATGTGGTTGCTTATAATTGTTTCCTTTATATCGGGCTATTAAGTGTGTTGAGGATACCTAAATGATAGAGTAAAATAATTAATAAACATGTAAAATGATTGGGGAAACAATGATAAGTGATTAAGATGTGGTTATGGAGCTTAATTAAAAGGAATTGAAAAAGAAATGTCGAATAACAAGAAAGGAATAAGAGAAAATCAATAAAAACAGACAATTGAATAAAAGAAGGTCATTTATAATTAACGAGTACAAATTTAGGAAAACAAAAACAAAAGCAAAATTTGCACGTTATTTCGAAATCCCTTTCCAGATAAGGGAAGTAATGTTGTTTGGGAATCCGGGAAAGGGCATCTCTAAAAATTATTTACCTGGACAGCTGTCAGTGATTATAAAGGCCCAAATGAAATTATCGGGAAAAAATATTGGAAATTCTGTTTGACATCAGTAAGTAGTATTGGGTGACGGAGTATAAAAAGGAAGCGCAGCTGGAATCAAAGAAACAAAAAGAGATTAGAGAGAAATTAAACTAAGGAAACAAAAAGAGATTAAAGAGAAATTGGACAGAATTCGACGAATAACTGGAAAGGAGAAAATTACAGAAAATTATTGAAGAAAGGTATTAAAGCGAAATTTGGAGGAAACTTAAAGTTGAAATCAAGGAAAAGAGAAATTTGAAACAGAAATTAAGCGAAGTCAAAGCAAAGCAACTAAATCAGAGTTACTGATCTCAGAAACCGGTCACAGTAGTCAGGTGATTGTGAAATCCAATTGATTCCAAAAGTGCTATTCTTCCCGAAGGGTCGTAATAAGCACCAAGTCGTGACTATAACAGATAATTCTTTGTGTCATGTTAAAGTGGAGATAAAGTTTATTAATCAATAAAGTTTATATCGTTTGAAGTTCATTACTGTTGTTTAAAAGCACGCTTGGAGTCAGATTGACAAAACATCCTATTTAAATACACCGACAAAACCCCAATAAGTGGTTGACAGATCAATCGAATATCAAATTCATTATTTGTTGTGTGTTGGACAAATTCTGAATCATCAGGTGAAATATGAGGTCTAGCTTTGTCTTGTTTTACTTCGTTAGATTTGATTTCCAGATCACTTAGATGTAATTGCTGGAACTTCTTTTTCAATCACCATTTTGCAATACTCATTTTTATCAATATTAAGTTGTGTGGAAACAAAAGTGCCTCTACTTCGATTTTTGCTATTCCTTTTTGCAGGTTCCATTTTAATTAATAGCCAAATTCCAATTTTACCATAAAACCATTCATTTTTATGTGCATCAAATCTATTTCTAGCTACAGCTGCAAGAACATCACTTTCGTTATGAATCTTTTATATTTTACTTGGCGATGCGGTTCAATCTTGTCTGTTTCAAGGTAATAACGGCTTTGTTCCTTAGTTACATAAAACCACTATTCATCAATGTGAACCATATAAAACATTTCTGGAAATCGAATACTTCCATCTTCAAGAAATTGAAAATGACGAAATACAAACATAATCCGCTTCTCTTTATTTGCATCGGCCAATAGAAACTTTAATGTTCCCGTGTATACTTGCATTTCTTCAGCTTTTATCCGGCGATGCAGAGACGTTCTTGACATTTTCAAGGCACATGAAAGTAATCTGATTGCGTTTTGCTTGTTCAGTGGCACATTTCGAGTTTTGCCATTTAATTCAAAATTCTTTTTTGGACAAACTCGACCGCATTTTTTGAAGCCACATTCGATTGACTAATTTCTTTACCTTGTTACCAGTTTTTGGCTACAGTTTGAATACTTACATATTATTTAGCTGCAATAGAGTTGTATGCATCTCTCTTAAGAATTCCGTTGTCACTTTCACTTAGCAAATCCTCACATATAAAGCCTCCTTTGTTCATTGGAAAGTTTACGTTTATTTCATGCCATATTTATGGATAAAAATTTGAAAAAATCAAACTTTTAAGACAAAAAACTGAAATGGTTACAAAATAAACACAAAAATGAATATTCAAAATAATATGGCGTTGTCCAGTAATCATAAAGCATTGTTAAAAGTTAAGAAATAAGTTTAAAATTATTGTTACGTTCTTTAATTTTTGACAAATTATAGAGTATTTTAATCTTTTTGTAAAAACCATCCAGTAATATTGGACAACGATTTTTGTAATTTTTGACCTTTTATGAAATATTGATGAAATCAAACACGATATAATTGAAGGTAAATGATGATTTTTTAGAAAGTCGTATGATTAATTCAACTGATAACAAAAAAATATTGAGGTAGACCCGTATATTCGCGATAATCCGCGGACACGAAACGAAAACTATAGTATTTTGGGAAGAGTTTTTTTAAACATAAATGGGCATAATATGTCAAATCGGCGCTTGTTTAGAATTGCCCCGCATTTTTTAAATAAATTTTATTTTAAATAATAAACTTTTAATACAAGCTTTTATTATTAAAGATAGCTAACATGACTGTAAAAACAGTTATCTAACTCGATCATTTGGCAGGTGACCAGTATTCACGGATATCATGTAAAATCTTTTTAAATGGATTTGCACTATTTAATCTTCGTTGCCACATATACTCGCATAAATAACTATCTAACATGCCACGATGCGTCCCAAAATGACGCTTATTTCTTTGTTTCGCAAAACTCCAACATCCTTCAAGCATTTGATTTTTTGTTAGGTTGATAATCCATCTTTAAAAGTATTAAATGCCCTATAATAAAATTTATTTAAAAAATGCGGGGCAATTCTAAACAAGCGCCGTCAAATCAAATATTTTACAGTTAATGTACGTTTAACTCATAAATATGATTTTTATTTATTATTATTATAATTTTGCATTAAATAAAGTGAAAATAAGTTTTTTCAATAAATCTGTTATTGTATGTTAGGATTGTTTCAAAAAATCAATATTTTCTGATAATTATTCTTTAGATTTTTTGATTGAAAATACTTTAATCTAAATCTTTGAAGTAAAAAATAGATTTTTATTTCATTATTTTTTCAAGCTAACCTAGTATTTTACTATAACAATAAAGTATTGAGAGTAATTTCACAGCACTCAGTGCTACAAAAATATATTCTAAATTTACTGCGTAATTAATTTTTGCATTTCATTAAAACAAACATCTAAGAACTATTTGTCCGGAATTAAAAATAAATGTTCCTTTTTAAACGGTATGCGTAATTCTTCAGACAATTCTGCGGAAGTGTTTGTTTCGAAATTGTAGGCAATTAAAAAGTAATAAAAAATTAATTACTATAATATCTATTTAATTACAAAGAAAAATAGTTATTACGAGCTTTCTTTAATTTAAACAAATAAACATTGTTTTACTTTGAAATACCGAAAAACCAAATATTTGTAAGCTAGAATACTTTAATAATAAATTTATACATTATTAATATTATACAAATCTGATTAATTAATTAATAAACCTTTGATTACGCTTCGGTGACAATTTTATTATATTTTTATAAAACAAAAACGTATTTATTGTAGGGCTAGAACGAGAGCAAATAAAATATAGGATCATACATCAAATTAAACAAAGTGAGGATCATTGAAAACATATAATTGAAATGAAGAAACGCAAGGAGAGAGGCAATGCATTCCAAAAAAATCTGGTATTTTGAAAAGAAATGATTAGTAAATGAAAGAATTAATTTATAAGATCTGAGATTAAGAAAAATTGCTAGTTGTATTTACACACAATAATTGTGCAAGTTATGACTTGTTTTTACATACGAAGAAGCTATGACAAAAAGTGCATAATTTAAGAAAAAATGAGAAAAAAATAATGAAATAATAAAAATCTTCATGAAAATGGCTAAAGAAATAGCGAGACAAAAGGAAAGTTTTTGATAAATAATTTATTGTTTTAAACTATCAAAATAATGTGCGATAACAACCAATATTCAGAGAAATAAATCACGTGTTATGTTTCAGAAAAATAGAATAATTCATGAAAAATAAATTTGATTTAACTTTAAAATAAAATGAATAAATTATGTAATACCCGAAGTTCGAATTCCGAAGATTTGTGCGGTGCCATTTTAAAAATCACGGAATTAAATGCACACTACTTTCAAAGTCTCAGAAAAAATGTCCTTTTCTAGTGTCAGTTATTGTGTTTGAATTTTGGTCAAATTATTTAGATAATCTGTAGTAAATATTGGTTCTTGTGTAATGTGAATATGTGGTAATTTTATATTAATTTTGACGTTTTTTTCTCTTCTATGATTTATTGAGTGCTTGTATGGCTCGGTTAGCATCAAAATATTTAATCTGAGTCTGGAACATTATACAGTTCTGGCTCGAAATTGAACAAATTTCGGAACAGAGTTGACAAATCAACTAACTGATTTGAGTTTTGCCTGTATGATAATAGCTCCGGTTTGCCATTATATGTTTTGTAAGTAGATCTTGAGTGCAAATTTCTTTGTGGTGCCTTGGTTGGTCAATGAAATGAACAGGGAACTTCGGAGTTGTTAGAATATGTCAAAATTCACAAGAAGATCAAGATAGAATGTTGAGTAATAGTCTTAATAAGAGTGATGATATGTAAAACTTCAAAAATGGGTGAAATTCTGCTCAAAAATTTCGAAAGATATAAAAACTTAACCGAAATGCCAAATTCTAATTCAAAATATGTAAAGCAGTCTAGAAATAAACACTGAAAAGCCAAGAACCCTGTTCAAATGTTTGAGAGTGAACATTGGTATGAGGACCAGTTTAAGATAACCAACTGGCTAAATTAAAAAATACTAAAGACTTCCAATGGCAGTCAGAAACCCGAAACTGGAAATGTAATGAGGAGTAGTGGACCAAGCTTACTCATTAATTTTTAACAGCATAAAAATAACCCTTAAGCACTACACGTATTATATGTTTATGATTTTGAACATTATATTTCGTTATATTCTTTTGAGACTTTTTACTATAAAAATAATACTTAGATTTTATTTAAAATGCATTGAAAAGTTAAATTTAAAAATTATCTTTATTTCAAAAGGCAGTACATCGAAAACTTAGTGATTTGTAAAGTCAATTTTAAAGGATAAAGAACGGAACTCAATTATCCTAAAACAGTAATTTGGGATATCGGACGCATTCAGAAAGTATGGAATGGAAGTATATGGTAAAGAACAGGCATTCGAGAATGGTACGTTGTTTTCAGAGCTTAAATATGAATCCATTCCACTTCCTAGAAAAGACTGTTATTCATCGGTTATTCATTCAGCTAAATCATTCTACCAACATGCCGATTAGATCCGGAAAACTTTCACATTCGGTAAGAAACAGAATGTCTGGAATGCTACCAAATAGTTTTGTCAGTTTCCATTTTCAGTTTTGAGTTCTATAAGATTGAGTTCATAAAATTATGTCTTTTTAGATAATTTCCGTGTAAAATAATGTTTCTCATAAAATTTTAAACTTTCAGAATACGGTTTATAATTATGCAATTCTCTCCAACTTCCGCTAAGGTTCCATCGAGTTGACGAAAAGAAATTTGAAAAATCTGCATTTTTATTTTTCAAAAGAAAGCTAAAGATTGTATTGGATACTCCCACAGTTATTGCATTTGTTTACATGACCTTAACCTATTTGATGATTCATCCCGATGACTCATTGTTTTTGTTAGTAAATATTAATTCCAACTTAACCAAAAAGTTTAACAAGTATCAACGTTCGGCAGGTTTATTTATTATATGAAAAAGAAGAGTATGATTATTGACATTTTCGTAATACTATTTGGAATTACAGAAAGTATTATTAAGTCGCCATTGGTCGCGCAAATATTGCTAACATCGTTGTTTGCGCCTGAGAGGATAGCCGTCTCACAGTTTTTTACGATTATAACTAGGAATATCGAATATTTCTTATTTATGTTTTATTTATCAACTATTGTAATGTTATATAAATAAAATAAATATATTTTTTGGCATAAAAACTGTTGGGGTGAGAACGTCGCTGCCCTGTGACCAACGGCGGATTAAGAAAAGAATTTGTTTCAGCAAAATTGCTAATTTTGGCAATTTTAATGTCAATCATAATATAATTGTTGGTAGTGGGACTTGTTATTTGTATTTCAGTTTCATGTACAATTTACAAGCGTGAATTACAAAACTTTCATCAGGTGCGCACCCAGGTTTTTGCTTGGTGATGCCAGGGGCGCAAAATGACTAGTAAACTTGCAGAGTATACAGTATTTACTACAAAGTGGGCCGCTTATATTACTGTCAACGACGCCAACAATTTTATTATTTTGCCGACTTAAGGTCGATTCACACAAAACAGTGACATGACCGGACAAAAGAAAATTATTTTCCAGATATTTGAAGGGTCCTGTTCCTACTCATCCTTGGCGTGCAGTGCCATTCCCGTACCGTGCAAGCAATGCTGTAGCACTGGATCCACCACTTGCCGGTCACATTTTTAGTTAATCACAAGTGAAAATTCGGGGATTTGTTTGATTGAATTTAGGGCTGGCACGAGACGAGATATTTCATTGAAATATCTTGCTTGTCAATGAAACTTAAAAATATACAATAAATTTTATTAAAAATATTACTATTCATGTCGGACATTTAGAAAAAAATAATAAAAACCAATCCCATCTGTATTTCACATCAATATTTACATTTATTTAACATTAATATTGATCGATAATCTGAAATGAAGATAAATGAAAGTAAAGTGTAAATCGATTGAGTATGAAAAAAAGAAAAAAGATTTTACTGAAAAACTAGTCTAATAAATTTTTCTTATATTTAATCAAAACTAAAAAATAATTAGTTTAAACAAAACTTTTAAGCTGAAATGCTCTTAAAAATGAAAAATTATTGATTTATTTATTTAATTACAAAAAATCAATTATAAAATGTCTAGTGATGTGGTTAAATAATTTCAGTTTCTTTCAATTATTTTTAACCTAAAAAAACAATTTACTCTTCAAACTTTTGTAAAAAAAATATTATATTTCGATAAATTAATTGATATTTCTATCTTATTTTATATTCTAGAATTAAACTAAACAATTTTCAAGTGTAAAATTTTAAATAATTATTTTTTTAATTAAGTAATAATTAACAAAGTTTTCGGTTGGACTTCATTAATTGTATTTGTCTGCTAATTCTTTCAACAATCTAACATTATTTTTCTGGAAGAACCAAATCTAAAATTCCAATTTTTCATCAAGATATTGACATTCTTTCTTTCATTTTAGTTTGCCTCCGCTGACCTAATATCTTTTTTTTACAATGCATATTAGCATTGAAATGACCTAAAATGATTGAACAGCTCTACTAACACAAGTTGTTGCTTTGTCTTTGTAAGAACTGTCTTACTTCTTTTACATGTCTCTCATTTCTCTATTTCCACTTTTATTGTTTCTTTCATTTCTTCCATATCTTATATTTCGTAACTTTTCTGATTCCATGCTGGCATAAATTTTTATACATCTCAATAATAATTTTTTATTATTATTTTGGTATAAAAATTTTTATTTTTGTAGTTCCCACAACCTAATTTTATATTATAAATTTATCATTTCAATTTTGTTGGTCCATCTTATCGGAACATTGTTTTACTTCTTCATTTTTTCTTTGCCATTTGTTACCTTGACACATTGACCCAAAGTGAAAAGTTTAGCTTTAATCTTTTCTATATTTGTTTATTCATGAACCATCAACATTGTGAACACATTTGTCTCATGACATTGCCTTGTCAATTGTGTGATTAATTCCTTTTTTAAATTATATTTTCATATTTAAACTATTCAAAACGTTGATTCATGTTGAAATTTTTCTTTTATTGTTCTTTTTTCGTTAGCATGAAAGCAAGAATTTCTTCTTATAGAAATAATGTTTAAAATGTTGTGTGAAAAAATCTATAGCAAGCAATTCTTTCCTTATAATACAATATCCAATTTCGTGCTTATTCATTGTATAAGAACTATAAGCAATAACGCTTTTGTTTTCCTTCTCATCCTTCTGCGATAATACCTCTACAATTGAATCAAAATTATTATACGTGTCGAAAATAAACGTCCTTCGAAAATAAGGTATTATTGTAAAGAATCTATCATCTTAAATATCTTTTTAAGGTCTATCTTGATGTATTAAACATGTGTTAATTAATAAATCTTTATTTTATTTTTTAATATAACAACAATAAAAACATTTGAGGTTTTTGATTTACCTTTATATAAATATATAAACTGCTAATCTAGTCATCAGTTTTAATAAATTCTTTAGGTTTTCATATTTGGTGACAAGGAGTTGTAAATTATTAATCAGTTTATCTGTTTCTTTTTTCGAAATAAACTCCTTCAGTAGGTTAACAAAATATTTTGTTTGCGTCATTTATAAATCGTTGTTGAGATGTGCGTCTATTTATGTTATTGCTGTTGAGAAATATTATTAATGAAAGAATATGATCGGTTGAAATATAAAAGAATCTTTTATCTTAATAAATTGTGTTGTAATGATAATAATTTAAATTGTCAAACTGTTCCGCCAACCTCAAACAGAGCTTATTAATGTGCAAAAAAGAGTAAAGGGCCTTTTCAGCCCACAACCTGAACAAATAAGGTCAGTGAGAACTCTACTCAAAATATGGGGAGTTTTGACTTTTAAACAAGGCTTTTGATTTAAATAATCTGTAGTTTATCACATTACTTGGAAATTTAATTAACAGGAAAGTGAATATTATAACATTAATTTGTATATTGTGAATGTGATTTTAATTTAATAAAGAAATAATAGAAGAATTAAAAATATTTACAGGTTTGGCTTAAAGGTTTCTGCTTAAATTTCAACAGCAAATGAATAACAATTAGTTGTCTAATTATCAATCTCACTCAAGTTTTCTAAATATTCACCATTGTGATTAATGCATCGTTGCCATCTTCCCGGTAGCTTGTTGATGCCTTCCTCAAACAATTGTTGCGGCTTTAAACCTGACCATTGTTAGATGTCATGTACCATATCAGCATCACAGGCGTAACTTTTTCTGTGTAATGGATATTTCATTGGTCGGAAGAGGTAAAAATCAGAGGGGGCCAAGTTAGGCAAGTATAGTGGATATTCGAGAACGTTCAGACTAAGCTGTTTAATCTTCTATTGTGTAATGGTTGCCATATACAATCTTGCATTGTCGTGCTGGAGATAGAGGCTGCCATTAGATATTCTTCTTCGCCGTTTTTCAAAAACAGCTGCATTCAGTTTTTTCAATAGGTCATAGTAATATTGGGAGTAATAGTTTCACCAGGTGTCAGAACTTCCATTAAAATAATTTCTTTAGAGTCCAAAAAAGACTCAGTATGAATTTCTTGTTAGTAAGGATGGTTTTTGATTCCGTCAATAGTTGATCTCCAGCACATCGTCAAGACTTGTGACGTTGGCAGCCACTGTTGTCCCAATAAACACGGCTTTCATCAGCGGTAATAAGGCAATGCAGGAAATTGTTGAGGTGTTACTGTTGAAGTAGGTGTTCGCACTCTGTAACTCTTTTTGTCTTCACTGCATCGGTTGGCTATTCACCAAATGCCCAAGGCGTTAATATTATTAAAAATGAATAGAAGAACTTCATTTAAGTTATTTATTATGTTCGTAATAAGACATTTTTATCACATTTTTTGCCTTCCGTAGAGAAGTGATCCTGAGCCGTAACCTTTTCTCCTTATACTATGTATTACATATTGTACTTGTTAATTTTTAAACTGAAATTTATTATGAAATTTAAAAAATTATATTTGTAAAGCTCAACTTATTAATAGAATTCATTATCATTTATTTCATTACTTTTTGATATTAATGAAATACTTAACAATGGAAATTATTTTAGTCGTTCAGTAAATATAAACAAAAAACAATTTTAATAACAGGCGGATGTCAGTTAATTATTGAGAGTAAATGCTCATGCTATATGAAAGTAAGAAATTACTGCATTACTGGATTTTACTATTAATATGATTTTAATTGCAAAATGATATTTAAAATAATAACATTAAATTAATTAATAATGCCCATAAAGTAGTATATTAATTATATTCAATTAATATCGTTCTATGGTGGTTAATAAGTTTACATTTATCGAGTATAGATAGTAAACTATTATTTATTTTTTAGTAATAATTATTATTTATTATAATTTAAATGTTATTAATTGTTATTATCCAATAAGTTTTAACATTTTTTTGTTCTTTTGTTTTAATTTTGTTAATTAACAAACTCGTTTATTCCATAGAATTTATTTGTATTTATTTGAATGCATAAATTATAATAAAAGTGATTTAACAAAAAATATTATTTCAAATCTAACAATGCTGGCTTTTTCTACTATATATCTCCCCCAAGTGGTTCCTATTATGTTCATTATTGGCTAAATCTTTCGTATCTTTCTTAAGGAACTAAACAGAAAATTTATAAATATAAAATAAAATATTGAAATAAAGATAATAAAGATAAAAGAAGTTGAAAATAGAAAAATGTTTAAAAAAAGATCTTACTAATAGAATTGGGGCCTAATTGCATGGTAGTCAAAATACTAAACATCAAATCTGCCTCTTTAGTTAGTGATAAGAAAGAAAATCTATTATATTTTGTAGGAAATTTATATTGTACATTTAAGGAAGTTAAATTAACGGACAAAAGTGCGACCACGATAGAAGTGAAAGATCTATGGAGGTCATGGCAATCTCATAGAGTTGAGATTTAAATTGCATTTCGTCTACTTCAAATCTAAAAAACAATTGGACAATGCAATCATGTCAAAGAACAAAAGTGGCGCCAACAAAGATGATGGAAGAGACATAAAAAAGAACAGTAGTGAAGCCTTGGTGAAAATTGTACATTGATATTTGTGGTGGTTGTCGAGAAAACTGAAAATACATTCATAAGTTTGGAGTACAAAAGGAGATTCACGTAAATTATGTGGAGGAATTTGAATCTAAGATGATAAAAGCTTTTACAAATTCAATGGAAATTACTCTATGCTTTTCGAGTCTGTATTACCATAATAATAGAACGTCAATTTAGGGCAATAAGAGATTGTATAAATGCTTCATAAAAAGAAAGAAGTAGAGCAGATTGGACAGAGATCATACCGGAGATTGAATTTATCATGAATACAATTTTTCAGAACTCGATTGAAGGAAGCCCCACATAAGTTATATTTGGAAGGAAAATAGCTCGGGAACAATTTCATAGTAGAACGCAAGTTTCACAAAGAGAAGTTATAAGAAGCACACAAAACATATCCAAGAAAAACGAGCATTCGATGTAGGAGATGAGGTATTGATAAAAGTAGAATGAAGAACGAAAGATAAGGAAAGATACGAAGGGCCATGCAGAATAGTGCAGAAAGTTCATGATCAACGATACCTGCTACAAGAGAAAAGGAGAAATGTTCCAAAAAAATTCTTAAAAAGAGGGATGTGAAGTGTTTACCCCAAAGAATTGAAGATTTAGGATAATTTGTCTGAGTGATTTAAAATTAATATTAAAAATTTTAAAAATAAAATCGGTCAAATATTGAAAATTATTAAAAATAATTTTTTGTATCCACTAATGAATTTTAAAAAACAGATGTGCTTATTTAACTTTAACTTAATTAAAATTTTTGATATGAAATTCTTATTTCAATCGATTTATTAAATAATTTAAAATAATTTTGAAATAGTTTTTGTGATAGTAAAAATATTTACGAGATAATAAATTTAGTAATGAATTTTAAAAACACATGTGCTTAATTCAATTTGATTAAAATTTAAATATTGAATTTCTCTGAAAGATTGTGTATGATAATAATTAACAACAAGAAATGACTATTTTCAAAATCTCTATTTTCTAAAACATTTAATTATTTAAACAACTTTCTTTTCTAATTAATTCTTTATTATGCATCTCCCCGAGATTTTAACAAATCTTCATTCCTGTGCCTTAAGTCGACTATATGACGCTGCATTGCAACAGTTCCGTAATCGATGATTACTTTATGTGGAGACAGCAGCTTCATGATTCTTCCTCTTATCCATGGAGATGTACACGGTTGATTTTGAGCGGGTTTTACTCACACCTTGTCGTTAATTTGAAAACCATTGTCTATCTGTCGAACCATTTCTTTCGTTTCATTAAATCGAAGTCTTACGTCATAGGAATAAATCCCATTTATTGTGGGTCTGAAAGAACCATTCACTGGTGTATTATTATAACAGTAAATTGCTTTTTGCACTGAGCATTCCGATTGTGTGACTGCTGCTTTTATTGTTCGATGATACCTTTCGAAGATGCCGTTGCCTGCTGGTCTATTAGCGGACCTGAACTCAGTTCTAATTCTCCACTTTTTTATCAACGAAGTGAAAGTCTCTGACCTAAACGATTAATAGTTATCAAACAGAAGTTCATCAGGAGGTCCTCTTTCATAAAAAATCTGTTCCTACTGTTTGCAAATTTCATCTGCGCTTTCGTTTCGTTAAGAACTTTTTTGATGTAATTTTGTCACATCAATGGCTAGTCGTTTCCAAGAATCTAGTAACATCATGTTACATGAGTGTTTCGTAATCCAATTAGAGGAAATTCTGGTTAAAACATCAGATTTGTTTTTATTTGTTGGAACGTATTCTATTTCGGCTTTAATTTCATATTCAGTAATTAGTTCTTTGATAATGCCAAGTCTTATTTTTACTAACATTTCTGAAGAAGCTTTCGTTGTAATCTTTCACTCAGATGTTAAGGTATTATGCACACAGCTTACCACAGATTTGTTATCCGATATTATTTTTACAAACTTTAAATTTCATTTGATGCATAAATTGATGCCTTTGACGATCGTCTCAAGTTCGCACAGATTAATGTGCCTAACGTCTTTTTCTCAACCAGCATGCGTCTTCCATAATATTTCCATCGATTTCCAAACCTGCTCCAATGGCAATAGAGCTGGCATCACACCATAAAATGTTTCTTTTTTCCATTGGTGCTTTTCATGTGCCATGAGCCGGATCGTTCTTTTCGACTCCCTTCATTAACCATTTTATTTTATCTAATAATTGACCTCATGATGAATACAGTTCTTGTCTATTCCATGATACTATCCATTCTTAGTTGAACTTTGCTTCGAAGTTTTCCTTTGAATTGTCAAACTATGAACTTCATTACTATTTTCAGCTGTCAAAACTTTCAATTCGCATCCGAATCTAGCATCTTCACTGATCGTCACACCTCCTAGTGCCATAATGGCGTTCATGCCTAATATGATGTCGTATCCCGCTATCATTTTTTCTAGAAATGAAACAGTCAATAAAAAAGTATTTTCCTTCTAATTCGATTTCTGCTTTGCTCTGACTTACTGGCAGTATCTACCCATCTGCTAGGAACACTTGAGCGCTGGGTGACGTGTTTTATTCTTCGATTATAATTGTTTTTTCAGTCCATTTATCGAAAAGAGTTTTTTAATATCTTATTGGGGTCGAGAGAGACTCCGAAATAGTCTCGATACCTTTGTCTTTTCCCGATTTACAATATTGGGATTTATCTCCAAGCATTTTACATCGGGAGCATTTAATTTTCTTTGTTTCATACAGTCACGGGCAAAATGGCTTTCGTTACATGTGAAGCATTGCACATTCTTGGTTTTCACTACAAAATCATTTAATTATTTAAACAACTTTCTTTTTTAATTAATTTTTTATTATACAGATTGTTTTGGAGTTGTTTGGTTCAATGTTTGGAAGTTTATTTAAATATTAAACAATATTGTGCTAACTCTCAATAATTACCCATTAATAACTTTAAGTCTGTTGAAATTTCTTAGCTTCTTCCTCAATAATTGTAAATATTTTGATTTTCTTACCTCAGAATTAAACTAAAAATTTAGAAAATTAGTAATAAACTAATATAAAAAATATTTAAAACACATACATAATAGGATGTCCCACAATAAGCAAAAAATATTTTTTTTATTCTTATGCACACCTTCCTAAAAGTTTCTTTGGTGTCCGATAATAACACCTAATTTTTTGTAGGCCATTTGAGTAATATTCAGAGGTCTCCCAAGGGTCCTGAAATTTTTGAAAATCGGTGTAACATGTCGTATTTTTTAAATTCACTGTAAATCAAGCATCAGTTCTATTATAGTTTGTTTTTCGTCACAAGAAAGGTTAATACTGGTAGAAGTTACTAATGTTTTATGTTGGTTTAAACAGGACTTACACAACATAGCTTAACATACCAAAAAGACAAAAACCGTGTTCATACAAGATTACTAGAACATTCAGTATGTCATTCACTTTTAAGTAACTAGTCCAAAATGTCAAGTAATGTATCAATGATGTATTATATAATCAGTCATCAATTCAACATTACAGTTTAAAGACACATCACTTCAGTTCTAAAGTTCCAGAAGATTGTCACGATTGCACTTGGCAGTCGCGCCTGTGTTTTTCAACAACTTGTAAAAGGTACTGCTTCTGTTCTTCATCCTTGGTTATTGTGGAATTGTAGTTCTGTATAAGGGCAACACTACGTTCTGCACAGTCATTAACACAGGCCAGGTTACTACAAGCCTGGATTCTGCCTTGTAAGATTGGCATTCAGTCTATTCTTCAACAGGAATCTTTAGAAAAGTTTCGTCTATGCCGGTAGTCTGGAAGAAACTTTGTGAGACAGATAGTTCATCAAATGTATGAGGAAGAGCCTTGAGCAAATACAGTCCTCGTTCAGGTCTCATTGTTGACACAATCAGTGCCTTCTCCTGACGAGAGAGGTATTGCGAGAACAAGGAGAGGGTTGCCAGCTCTTGGATTAAATACCAGGAGTGGCGCACCATCATCTTTAGTCCGACAGTCAGCAAAGGAATATCATCGTAACAATCTAGCTTTTGGATAAGTAGAATGTCATTTTATGGTGCATCAACAACGACTCTACATGTGAACCATGACTCAAGGTAGGCATTAACTACAAATCTGTTAAAGCGCTGTATCCTATGAAGTTCACGGGCTGTTAGCTTCATACATTTGCATGACCTGTCGCTACTTGGAGTTGAAGGCACAAAAAATTCATCTGATGAAGAATATTCATCTGATTCTGAGGAGCTGTTGCTCGAGTCTGATGATTTTGTGTTAATATCTTCATCTTGTTTACATTTTTAGCTCTTCGTACTTCTACCATTGGTGTTGCCTGAATACTTTGTTGTTGTTGGGCTGCTCTCTTCAGTAATTTTTCTTTACGGTCGGATGATCGTTTATCAAGACGAAAGGTTTTGATTTCAACAGATCCAATGCAGTTCTTTCTAGACTCTTGCTGCAACTTCAGAAACATGCTGTCTTTCTCGTTCTTTATCAGTTCATTACAGTTAGCATGACGGATATCGAACAGCTTGTCTAATTTATCATTTTATTCTTTCTGATTCAGCTTACCCTTAGAGTTATTTCTTGAACGATGCTTCACCAATCCAACATGCTGACAATGGAGATCTTTAATCTTCTGAATAATATGTGGTTTGTGGCGAACTGGAATTCGAGACTTTGTCCAGAACGGCAAGAGTTGATCGTACACTCGCTGTGCACTTTCAGCAACTGTAAATTTCTGATTTCGGGATAGTAAACAAAGGCGGACCTTTGGGGGATCCCTAAATATTATTTTAATGTCCTAACATTTTCCAGATGTTATAATGGGGCTCAAAAAAACTTTTAGGAGGGTGTGCATAAACATTATCAAAAAAATTTCCTGGGACACACCAATGCAGATTTTTTCTTGCAAAAAATTTAATTTTTTCAATTTTTGGAATCTATTTAAAATTAAATTAAATTCGCGTAAAGAAAGTTCGAGTAAAAAGAGAATTATGTGTATATATATAGAAATATTATAAAATACAAATTTTTTTATCTTTTCTAAACTTTTTACAGACTCTCGAGATGAATTCATGTGCTGCTTTTGAAGAATTTTACCATTCTAGATTTCTGTCAGTAAAGATAACATTTGCGATGTTTATTGTAGCAACATCAAAAAAGTGATCAGGTTCCATTTTAACACTCAGAACTAAGTCATAAATTTATATATTCCCACCAGGAATAATTTTCTGGGAATTTCCATAGAAATAGATTAAATTAAAATCTATTTCATTTAATAATCAATAAACTATTTAATATAGAAATAAAAGAACGAAAAACAGCATTAAAATTGAGTAATTTGTCACGTTGATTGTATTTTGATTAGTTATTCCGATCGGTCTCCTGGCATCGAATGTAATGTCTCAATTTTTTATTGCATTCTTAATCAATTGTTCTTTATCTGTAAATGCAACATAATTGGGTGTTGTGTGATTTCGTTGATCATTAGTCATAATTTCAGCTTTTCGAATGTCATTATCACAGCATTGCGAATTTTCCAACAATTTTTTTAATTTTTGATACAAAACCATAGTTATTCTCAATACAGTGAATAAGTAAATAAGAAGTACGAAACAAAATTAAAAGTACTGTCAAACTTTTATTAATAACTGAAGACTAAATTCCAATTACATTTACTAGACCAAATTTAAAAACCTTTGCAATATGAAATTTCAAATAAAATACAGCTAGTTCATAAAAAATTGATACGATAAAACAAAAATATAATAAACTTTGATGAACAATTTCCAAAATTTCAATTTATATTTTTTAATTTACTAAAAAATGACAACTTTGCAAAATTGACCAAAAATATTTATTTAATAAAAACAAGGTTCTTACGGTTGTTGGAAGAACACCGAATAACTAAAAATTCCAATATTGCACGGGAAATTTAAATAAGAATATTTAGAATTTCAGCAAATCTATCGATAAAAAAAGGAAATATTTTTTCGTATATTCCAAAATAATGCATCCAGAATTATTGGTGTCCTCGAATCCAAATAGAGTGTCATAGATCTAGATTTTGATTACTACTTGAGGGAATTCTAATTCTTAAAACAGGATTTTGTTGTTTAGATTAATAGATTTTTTGATGATTTCTAATTATACATTATCCTTATGATCATACATTATCAAAGAAATAGATTTACTGCTTCTTACATGTTGTTGGACTTGTCTTAAAACTTGTTTTATTAATTGAACTTTTGCAATAACTTTTGTTGATTCGACTTCTTCAGCGACAATTTTAGTGACGTCATTGGACATGTTTGAATTGGATTTTAAAATTTTGAAAAGACTATTTTATAAATCAAGTGTATAAATAAAGAACTATATTTTATTTACTTAATAATAATAGATTTTTTATGATAATTATGATATTGTGACAGACACATAGCCCCCCCCCCTTTTATAATTCTTCGTTCTTAGCAATTAACATGGATTATCTTTTAAATGGTTTGTACGTTGTATTTCAAATAACTGGAAAAAAGATATGTGCTTTTCGGATGTAAGGTTGTTCACTTTGGATTAGGACCGTAATGAAGTTTGAAGTCTGGAAAATTGAATCTTATGCAAGATTACTTGTTCTTTTGATTCATCTTAGTCTATGTTTTTGTAATCTGTTGGCTGTTTTGCATGTTTAACTTCTGTATCGAACACATGGTCGATTTTGACTTTTCGGTGTTTACTACAACCTCTTTATTTTCCCGTAAAATTGCGACAGTTTGTTGTCTCTGGCGGATATTACTTTATATAGTCCATCGTATCAAGGTTTCATATGGTGTGTATCACGAGATTGTAACTACACATTTTATCATGTACTTAATGCAGAAGAAATGAATGGTATGCTGTGGAATTGAAGAAGTGACTTGTGTCTGTTTGTAAGAAATTTTTCTGGGTAGCGTCAAGAGTTTTGAATGGGATATCGTTAGTATTAATACGGAATTCACCTGGATAAACATGTTCCAGTTCCGTAAAGTAGTTGGAAAGGAGAGGTACTGGTTGCCGAGTGGAGCATGTTGCACCAACCTAAGAGAACAAGTGGAATGTATACTGACTAATTAATTGTAATCTAGAGACATCTAAGAGAGGTTTGTAAAGACCGATAGAAATGTTTGATCAAGCCGTTGGTTTGAGAGTAGTATGCTGTTGTGCGTATATGTTTAAAACTGAATTTCCTGAATAGTTAGTGAAATAGGTTGCTCTTGAATTGTGTGATCTGCTCTGTTATTATGCGATTAGAATGTCATAGCATGCAAACCAAATGAAAAAAATCTTTTTTGGAACATTTTCGGATGAAATACTTGAAAGCGAAACGGCTTCGGGCCATCTAGTTTTTCTGTCAATCATTGTATGTAACTGTTTTGGAAAAAAGTAACGGTGGGGAGACAAACAATGGACGACTTGACATCAGGTACGATTTTGTTCTTTTGACATTTTACACATTCTTATCACCAAGTCTTTATATCTTTCCTCATGAGTGACCAAGCATAGTGCGTATGAATCATATTGTAAAAACTGTGAATGCTCGAATGATTAAGATTATGGATTAACACAAAAGCTATTTTTCTGAATTTAAAGGGAGCTTATGACGTTGAAATTCGAGGATTGAAATTTCGTAATATACCTGGTCAATGAGTTTGATTTTTGTTTGAAATAAAACAAATCTACTTGAGGTAATCATTAATACAGCATTTGTAATTCCAGGAAAATATTGTTGAGATATCTGATCTTGAGTAGAAATCAGATATAGTGTTTTGTTTGTCAGAAATGTGTTGTATCTTGAATGTAAAGTCTAAAACTAAATAACCGTCTATGTTGTCTTGGTGAAGGAGTTTGTGATTCGTAAGAATGGCAAATTTGCGGCTTTGAGAAGAAAAGAGTATTTTAAAGTGCATAATAAAACAAATATATTTTATTTACTTAACTTAATATGGAGTATTTAATATATAAATATTTTATAATTAATAATGACGCTCTAATTTTCTGGATCTCCCGTGTCATTTGTAATAATTGCCGGTGCAGATCTGCGTTCTCTCTGAGCGATCTAAGGGTCATTATCATTTCATTCTAGAAAATTAAATGATATCAAAAGACTAAGATTTCTACTTCACTAATTTATTTTTAAAACCCAATATTTACTTCCGTGTTGACTTTCGGTAATACGGATTTGCATTCCATCTAGCAGGCTTCCGAGCGTATGAGTGCTCTTGTTGAATCAAAGGACTTCTGGCATCGTTCCGCATATTTTTGGGTAGTAATCGCTTAGGTATTACCACGTCCATAGGGCTAGAAAGCTCTGTTAGTATAGGATCGTCTAACTCGTACGATATGCCATACGCTGGGACATATCCGTCCGTACTCGGGATCCTTCCTGTTGCAATGTCCTCATTTATCTAGGATAGGTGACGTCTTGCCATTTGCACCTGCCAGTTGGCTTATCTGCCGTTCTTCGAGACAAGCTAGGATGTACTCTGCGCGGTGCCGGCTTTCACGAGCTGGGTTTCGGCCTGACTCTCTCTTGATGGCAATATAGGGAAGATCGGCTTCTCCAAAATCATTTTGATGTCTTCTTCTGGATTCCTTCACCGGGGAAATTGTGAATCCGGCATCCCATATCACCTGCCTGCACCTGGCAGCTGATCGTGCTGGGAAGTGTACGGTAATCCGGGATGCGTCAATCCAAGATTCGTCTGAAAAGATAAATTCTATATCACAAAGTCCTCAATACGCTTCTTATTTTACGACGGTCTCAATGAGGTAACTATCCTATCCGACGGCACACACAGCGATCGATGTGATTTTGTGTCGGTGCTGACGTGGCCGTGTTTTTTTTGCTGTCGTGTAACCAGTGTGTCACTCTTTCTACCTCTACACCAAGCCCCATTGAGATAAATTCCGCTATAATTGGCGGAATTTATTTTGTGAATGCATTTCAGCAATTTTTTAAATGGCTGCTAAGTTATTTTTTATATAGTTATATAACTTAAAGTTAAATTTTAAGAGTTGAATTATGATTTTATAAGGAAATATGATCATAATTCAAGCTCTTAAATAAAACTTTGATCAACTATTTCATATATATATATATATATTACTATAAATAATATTTAGGAAATCAAGTAAGTAACAATAACTAATCTCCAAAAATATGTATTTTTTTATACATTTCGGAAAAAATCTCCTAATATGCACAAAGTAATTAGTTAAATCACTGTGATCTTCTTTCTCCAGCTCGTTATCCAATGCGTCCTTCATAAAATCGAATCTGGATTGGAAATTCATGGAACTGAATCCACCTGCTCTTGATATAGATTTCAGAATATTGAATTTGATTTTACTGAACGCACTTTCAATTGGTTCAGAAAAGGACTTTATGGTGGTAAATGTTCAATAACATTATTTAGAGATATTGCACCACCGTGAATTGAAGCATTGTCGTGGATTAAACGACATCCAATTCCATTCAATTTTACAGTTATTTCGTTGATGAAGATCTGGTAGGTATCCTTTTTATAGGATCCTACTACTAATTTATGATGAACTGGTCCATTGACTCCAATTGCGAGAGCCAAGGACATATTTCGCCTCGGTTCGTTGGAAGTGTGGCGTATAATCGCACACCTTTTTTATTTCTTCCAAGTTTCGGGCTTGTCCAAGTATTAAAGCCACATTCATCAATATATATTAATTGAGAATCCATCCATGCGTCTTCTAAATATCACGTCTTGTATTCCATTCTGAGATCCAAGATGCGATCTGAATTTCTTTCAGCGACCGATGGTCTTATTTGCTTGGTGGTTATGAGATGATTTCCGAGAAAACGGGAAATATTGTTTGTGGAAACACTTAAATTTTCGGAAATTAAGAAATTCTTCATTTCCTCTAATGAAGCATAAACATTTTTCTCGACAAAATCAAGTAGTTTCTTGCCATGTTCTTCCAAAATTTTGGATTTACTGCCACCAGTCTTGCCTTGTGACAATTTCCCAAATTTCCGGTATTTATATATTATTATTTTGATGGAATTTCTGGATATTTCTAATAATTTTCCAAAATGGAAATAGTCTTCCCCATTTTCCATGGCATTGATAATTCTTATTTTATCGATTTCCGAAATTCTGTAAGAAGAATAATTTTTTATAACTTATAAATAAAATTTACAGTGTATGCTTTTTTGCTAGAGTTTCAGGTGTTGTTGAGGGCCTAGCAACTTCTGAAAGCCTATAGAAATATTAAATTTATTTCAATTTCTAAATAAATCGTACAATGTGATTTCTTCTTCATCGCGAAATGGAATTTTTCTGCAGAAATGTCTGAAAGTCTATGGAAATATTAAATTAATTTCAATTTTCAAATAAATTTCATCATTTTCATAAAAATTTGGATAAGTTTCCTCAACATCAAATTTTAAAAATTTTTCCACCATTTTTTTTTCTTAAAATGTCTAAATTAATTTATTATAGGGGTTTTTTCAACTTCGGATGGCTACATCTTAAAAGTTAGCATGCATGTTTTATTATAGGTTGTGTTAATGTGCATTATTTGATTTCTCTATCACTTTTTGTGTCTCTATAGTTTAGAGTTTGTCTCATTGACGATTTTACAAGCAACCTCAAGGTTGAGTTGGTGTGTTTATATGCTATAAATTTATTAATTTTTGTTTTATATTATAGGTGATTTATCTCAACTTCGCTTGGTGTAGTAGAGTGTAAAAATCTAATTGTGCCAACTGCTTATTGATTTTCTTCTCACCTCAGGCAGTGTGTCGTTAGTTGTTGACGTTTTTATATCGTTGTTTGACTCAATGTGGAAATTTATTTATTCTATCTTGCTGACTTATTAACCTCATTCAATTGATCCATTCCAGGTTTACGATCGGAATAGTTTAGTAGGTATTTTAATTTTGTTATTCTAACATTATTTATCCATTCTGCAGTCAGTGTTCTCTATCAACAATTTCAAAATTGTCCTGACGTATCCATGCTCCGTATTTCGGAACCCTATCAGCAATTGTCGCCTTCAAATGTTCTCCAATTGTTTATCTACTAACCAAAACGTGGTGGCTGGGGCAATTTAATTCTATGATTCCAAACTATGTACCGAGTTCTGTTAATGTGATAATTTGTTGGTCCAAATTTATTACCATGAATGTTTGGGTTCAATTTCGCATGTTGTTTTATCTATCCTAGCCCAACTTTCACTATTTATCGAGGCTGATTATGATTCAATTATTATGAGTGGGCTGCTTCGACCTAATATGTTCGCTTTACTTACCTTAGCCGATTTCGTATTATTTAACATTTCTGATTTCACTTAACTACAAGAACAGCGGTATTTAGTCATGCTCCTTCATGAATTGTTCGCAATTATATCGGTTGGTTCTTTGATTTTATCTTACAACTTGTAATATTTTTCGAGCAGCATTTTTCTGGATTATTTAGGGCATGCTTTAATGATTTAATTTTATTGGGATAATCACTCATTATCAGTTTACCTTACCGTCAATGTTTTGCATTTTGACTCTAAGTATTTGGTCTTAGTAGTTTCGGGGATTCTCGCATGAGTACGGTATTTTGGGTCGTGTGATTTTTCACGGAGATTATTAAAATATTATACTCATCATATTTAAATTCTCAACTTAAAATCGCTAATAATTCACGTTTATTTTTACTGCAAATTTAGTACTCTCAGTGATTTTAATTATCCTTATCTTTCACTATACGTTTATTCAGATCTTAATACTACATTTGTTAACTTGCGTAACGTCCTGGCTTAACACCTCAATTTATTCCTTTCATCTATACTTGATTGGCATCTTAACGTCATTAACGTTTTCTGTTTGACAATATTGAACTATGTACATTATCATTTTTACAATAGTTAGTTTGGCCTTTTAAACTCCATTTTCTTGATTTTATGACATAGCAACAATTTACGACGCTTTCCACACTCCCTTCCCTTATTTAATCTTAGGGTTATTTATGTTGATATTAGAATATTATGAGTGCCCAATGGACTACTCGGTGTTTATGATTTTGAGCCGATATATAGTAGGAATTTTGGGTCGATTTTTTAGGAAATGGTTACGAAGGAGCGATTAAAAGACTTCCCCCTTATCTCCAATTTCCCTTATACGGAATATATTGACGTTTGGTTTTCTGCGTTGCGCATGCCAGAACTTTCACTGGCACGAAATATTGGCTGATGAACCACACTTACACAGTTCGATAAGGGTGTGGGATTTTACTATCTTGCGGTGCTGTTTCGGCTGTGGGCCGGAAAAATTTCGACATAATGTATTTTTACTCTTTGAAGCATATATTTCGTTTTAACATAGTTGGCAGAACATAGTTGGTATACATAACAACATTTCCCCATACGAGCGTCAAGTAGCGCTTACTTGAAGTTGCTTGTACGCTGTATGAAAAAAGTTTTGAAATCTTCTGCTTGAATTGTGCTTTAGCTAAATTGAGTTTTGCTTAAACAAGTTTTTTTCTGTGAAAATGAATCGGTATATATACCTGTTCTGTGACCCTAACCTTGCTTGTTGAATTTACTGCGTTAAAACAAAATTTGACCTTGAAGTTATTTGTGTAATCTAATTCTGATTTTATTATTTCTTGATTTAGTTCGACAATTCATTTCTTTTTTTAATTGGATTATTTCCAATTAAAATCATTTGATTTTACAGTCTTTTCATTAACTCTTATTCTTTTAAATAAATTGTCAATTTTCGGTAAAATTTCTGTGTTCTTTTGTTATTTCTATGTTTATTTCGTGCGGATCTTCGCTCATCTTGTTATTATTTTAATTTATTTTTGTTTTTTGATTTTATATTTTAATTATATTTTCTCGGATTTAAGGTGTTTAATTGATGTTTTATGGGTCTTATTTTTAAATCTGCTTGTTATATTTGCGTGATATTTCCAATTCATTTAAACAAAACCTTGTTCTGGCCCAACACTAACAAAAAAATAACAAAATAACAAAGATTTGACCGAAAAATGACAATTTACTTAAAAGCAAAGAATTAATGGAAAAATTGAATCAAAATAAAATAATTTTAGTTGGAAAGAATTCAATTAAAAAAAAGAAATTGTCAGATTAAATCAAGAAAATAATAAAAATTAATGTTAGATAACAAATAATTTCAAGGTCAAATTTTGTTTTATAGCACTAAAATTAACACGCAAGGTTAGGATCACAAAATAGGTATAAATACCAATTCATTTTCGCAGTAATTCATTCACTTGTGAGGGATCAGTTTTTCTCGAAAAAAACTCTTGCGGTTTTTATCAGAAAAAACAGTATTGTATCACAAAGCGTCCGGAACAAACGTCTAGAACTATTATTATCAGGAACTATCAAAACTATCGAAGTGAGCATGGCGAATATTATGAATGTGCTATGGAAGCGATATAATTATGTAATGCCAATATGTTATGAGCAATTATATGAGTTCGAGGATATGAATTTTCTTCTCTTGAAATTTTTCCGGCCACAGCCACACAAATCGAAAGTAATTAAAATCACACATAACTATCGAGTGGTGTAAGTGCGGTTCATCCGACAATAGTTCGTGCCCGTGAGAGACCTTGCCGTGCGTAACGACGGGCTCGAACGTCAAATCATTTTATGCTTATAAGGGCAGTTGGGAGATCGGGAACCAGTTTTTTGGTTGACTTTCTTTCACCGAACTCCCGAAAATTTGACCTAAATTTCGAAACACATCGGGTAAAATTATCACACTGAGTAGTCCAGTGGGCACTCATAAAATCTAATATGAACATACATACTCCTTAAGGTCAACTTTTGGTTAAAGGGAAGGGGAACTGCGGAAATCGATGTAATAGTCAAGGCGTTATAATAATGTAAAACCAAAAAGTAAAATTCTAATAGTGAGTAGAATAAGATTAATGAATGTAGACTGAAATTAGGAAATTAACTCAATAAAATACCCTAAATAAAATTATTAAATTACAGCATTAATTCCGTACCCCACTGTCAAGTTTCGTTATTGAATTCCAACGTCATCAACATAACAAATCCACTCTTGAATTACGGTACATATAGTGAAATTAATTCGCGACAGAAAGCGTGAACATAAGGACCCTACAAATATGATTTAATAATTAAGAAAACTTATAAAATGACATGAATAGAATTTTTACTATTACCAGCGATGCCACTCAAGCTTAAATGATAGATTCTGTTGGGCCATAACACAAACGGTCTTGTGAATGTTTAAATGAATCGGTAACACACATGCAAATATAACATGCAGCTTTAAATTCAAACCTATGAAAACATCAATTAAACCTAGCAAAATATGAGAGAAAAGCAATTACATATAAAATAATAAACATAAAAATAAATTAAAATAATAACAAAAAAGCAACAAGATCCGCACGATTTAAATATAAACATAACACGAAAACCCAACAAATTCGACCGAAATTTGATAATTTAACAAAAAATGAAAATTTCACGAAAATGAAATTAAAATCAAAGAATTTGAATTAGAAATAATTCAATAAAAATTTCAAATAAAAAATTATCAAATTAAATTAAAAAATAATAAAAATTAAGATTAGAATACACTAGAAAATACCAAGGTCGAATTTTGTTTTACTAAATCAAAAAGAACACGCAAGGTTAAGGACAGAAAATAGGTATATATACCGATTCATTTTTACACAATTTTAATCGTTTTAAATCGTTTTAAATCGTTTTTAATCGTTTTAATCGTTTTTAATCGTTTTGAATCGTTTTGAATCGTGTTAAACCGTTTAACAGTTTTTAAAAATCTATTTTTAAGTGAGTGAGAGTTTTATTTGGAAACTCTTTCCACGTCGCGTCCTCGTAATCTCGGTAGAGCTCTGCTTGGATGTCGGCGAGGGGAGAGTAGTATTTTGTATGCTTTCTATTATGGCAAGTAATTTGTTATATTGTTTTTCTGTTATTATTAATAAAATGTTTATAATGCATAAAATCATTTTGTTTTCATTAATTATTCGTTTTTTGTCGAAATTTTTCCGGCCCACAGCCAAAACACATCACAAGTCAGTAAAATCATACACATTATTCAGATTCGTGTAAGTGCGTGGAATATCGCCGATGATCTGTGCCCGTGAAGGCCCGGCGTGCGGAACGCAGGGATCGGAACGTCAATATTATACCGTATAGAAGAAAGGAGAAATAAGGAAGTGGCCTTTTGTTTACTTCCTCGTTTCTCGATTTCTTTAAAATCGACAAATTATTTTACACACGGCTCAAAATCACCACACCGAGTAGTCCAGTGGGCACTCATTAAATATAATATGAACACAATGCGCTTAAGGCCAATTGAGGGAAGGTAACGGGGAATTATAAATGAAATCGTTGTTATAAAAAATTTTAACGTTAATAATATTAAATGATAGAACGCCACTAATTTATCACGCAACAACTCCAATTAACCATAACACTATAGGACGATCGAAATTTGATAAGCGCGTTCTGGAAACCCAAGGAAGGAAAGGTTTTGTAACGTATATTCAAGATAGTAATCAAGAAATTTTTACCATTCCAAACCTCTGGGGCACCCGAATTAATCTACGGAGAAAATGGCTAGCCATGGGAAGGTAAAGCATTCGAAATAGCACATGGCTTAAATTGAGTAGCCCTCCAATCTGGATATGGGAAAGTTTATGAATCAAACGCCGAGTTTCCAGAGCGACTTATCGAGTTTTGAACCAACATTCCTTTCATTCCATTAACCGGCGACTCATTTAGAATTAACCATGAATACAGTAAGATCTCCATAAAAAAATTTTTTACACCATCAAATTCACGCTCGCCAACTGTTCATTATCCAAATACCGGATAAGTCAACGGAAATGAATCTCAAAATAAAATCGATAAGACCAACTATAGTTAAAATAAACAAACCGGATTTTCGAATCAGCCGACCAAACTACTGCGACACCAAAAATAAATAATAGCGACGATTAAAATCGAATCACGACGCAACAGATGAATCTCCAACTAATAAACCATAATCCAAAATTTTCTTCGCCAAACGATTTAACTAATCGGAGATAAATCAATCAGGCAAAGTGCACCATTAGTCATGCCAATAAACATGTGCAAGACACCCCCACACAGCCAACTTAATAAATTCATGTCAATGACTCCGAACAACCAAAATTTTGGAATTTTATCTTAATATGAATTGTCGACCAATTTCGAATGCTGAAGAGACCCCGGCTAAATTATGTAACGAGGAGCAGCGATGGATCTCGATTCACGGATTAAAAGTAAGAAATTCGTATAATATTATTAGAAATTAAATAATAGATAATAATAAATGGATAACATTTGGCAAGTTTTTTTTGTGTTTTATGATATCGTTATTCCATCAATCTCACGCGGACTGCTGAATTAAATCTGTATCAAAATCCCCAACCATCTTTATGCTAATTTGACTCGCGGCGGTTGTTGTATGATCTTGACGTCTTGAAAAACTACATCCCAGGAAATCCTCGCCCAGTTAGATCGCAGCAAATCTCCGGGTTCGTCCCCACCAATGTTAGTATCCTCCTACTAGTAATTTGAATAACGAGCGATTTGGTTTGACCCTGTTGATATTATTATGGTTATCGTATTATTATTTTCATTTTTATTTATTCATGGATAATTATTGAAATCCCCAACCCTACTACCTTTATGCCAATACTTTATCAATCGTTATCATTATCCTTAACAATGAAAATTAACCTATTTGATTTAATCCTGTAATATTATCATTATTGTTATTTCCCAGAATTTTCCTTGACATCATTTACGGTCTAAACTACCCCCTATTATATTGGTGCCAGTTTTTTTTTATTAAGTATCATTATAACTATTAACCCAGTTGTTCACATAAATCAGTAACGTCGTTAAATTAATTTAAATTGTAGAAACATCAGATGCTCTCAAGTGGGTTCCCGCTGGCATTGCAGAAAAATGGAGAAAGGCTCAACGACTATTCCGGCGAGCAAAGGGCCACGAGGAGCCATCTCCAAGAGGACCCAGTCAAACAATTGGCCAGATGCTAGGAATGAACCAGCAATCGCCAGTGGCCGCTGGGCATAATGACAAACAACATCCGGCTCGCGAGATCCTAGCACACGCCCGCGAACTCCTCAACCGTCTGGAAGCGCACCAGAAACAGGTGGATCTTCACGTGGTTCGGGTCCGGCAATACCTGGCCAACGTGAAGATGATGTCGCCGCAGGGAGAATCTTGGACACTTACAGCGAGGTGCCACTGCCCGACCACAGACAAGTGCGGAATACACGACGACCCGTGTTCGTAACCTCAGGTTACACGGCGGAGGAATGGTTGCGAAAATCTCTAGAGCAACCATGAGTATACAAACTAGTGATTGTAAACTTTGATAAACATTACTGTAATACAAATAATTGTCGAGATTTCGTTTTTCCTGTTTCTTTTACTTATTTTCGTCATCTTGAATTGTTTATAACTATGTTTAAATTAACTACTTAGATAGAGAAATTGAGTCTACTAAAGATTTTATGTGTATATTGGATATTGCAGAATGGAACCTCTGCGGATACTGCAAACCGAACTCGCCCACGCCCGGAAGGCTAACAAGGACCTGCACGATCAGATCATGCAACTGACTGCAGAAATACGACAAACAAAGGCCATCTGGATGGCGCCCCAAAAGGCCGAGGCACTTTACCAACGACTCACTTCGCCCAGAAAGGGTGGGCAGACGAACGACAGCTCAACCAAAACTTAAAGACCCAAGTGAAGGGGTTAGAAGTGGCCTTATCTGCTTGTCAAGAGGGAGCTGCGGTCACGTACCCTCTTGTGTTCGCCCCCGCCCAACTGGCTTACCGGGAGGCAACGGCCACCCCAACAACAACCGTACCTTCGACCCCGACAACCATTACGAACAGCTATTGCCCAGGACGCAAAGAGCGGGCCAAAAGACGAGCCGCGCAATTGCGGAATACAACTCAGGCTACGAACTAAATCTCGATCTTCTCCTGTATAGAAATGATGTACATCTGTATTAAATCTTTGTAGTTGTTTGATCGTTAATTAGTAATTTCATATGTTTATTAATTTGCTTCAATCAAGAGTATGGGTCAATACAGTTTACAAAACTCACCATAGAGAGAAAAGGACCTAATGACATTAAAGAGAGCACAGGTCTTCTAACGATAGCTCGTTGAACCCAGGGATTGTCCGAGCAATTACAGCATTAGTAATAGCGCTCACTTTTTGTGGACAATCCACCCCCTCGAACACATTTCCAACGTTGCCTAGCAACGGGTGCCGAGTGGTAGCTAGAAATATTTATATGGCGTTACCTGGGAAATCATAAGAACATTTAAACAAACATAAACCCCCAGTAACCCACAATATAAATTTGGGGGCTCAGCCGGGATTCAACAAGATTGTTTTTGTAAAGAACCCAAGGAAATAAAAGCAAATGTTTAATTGTCAAATTTCGGGACAACATTTTGTCAAACCACCGAGAGATGAAATATGTAGAGACAACAATAAACGATGCAATAAACGATGAAAAACGACCAAACTGTCTACAAATTAAGAGAATACGTAATGAAATAAATGATGATTGTTTTTGCAAATACCTAAGGAAATAAATTGATATGAAATAGCGTTATTAATAATGTCATATAGGAATCAACGCCATGTTACCTAAGACATTCAACCAAAACCATTCACCAAT
The DNA here is from genome assembly GCA_022537955.1 of Schmidtea mediterranea. NCBI lineage: Eukaryota > Metazoa > Platyhelminthes > Tricladida > Dugesiidae > Schmidtea > Schmidtea mediterranea. Next base: position 300,367,386 of record CM039679.1, on the reverse strand, counting down.
GTCTAACAATACAACATCCAGTTAAGCGACTAATAACACTCACGCGACGCATAAGCAAACAACACATAATTAAAAAGGTAAATTTCGGGATAAAATAAAATGGGGTAAGTAAGTGGAGTAACGATAAATAACCGGAGAAGCAATAGAACCTAGATAATAATAAATTCCAACGAGCAATTATAGTTATTGAACTGATAATGTGTAGGATAAACTTCAATAAATAATTAAGACTATTAAATTAAAGTTAATCGATGATAAGGTAAATTCCAACGTGAAATTAGTATTCAAATAAATGAGCAATCATAAATATCTAATATTTTAGAGATGGAACCAGCAAAAATAATAGCAAAGCTGAGGGGTATCCTGGACAGCGAAAACGACAATCTAGAGGAATTAATTAACAAACAAAAACTAATTAAACAAGTCAAAGATGACATAGCAACGATTTCAAATCTATACTCTGAAGAACTCTGCATATTGATTAAATTGATTGATGTTGATAAAGCTGTGACAACCGAACGAATATATGAGATTTTATCAATGAGATTGGAAATAGCTAAATTCGGCAAAGATTGGAACAAGTTGATGAAAAGGGTCGAAAACATTGAGGAAGAGATTACAGCAACAATGAAAGAACAAACCAAAGCTTATCTAGAATGTTATGCGTGCAAAACAGAGGAAGCACGAGTAATGGTGATACCTTGTGGACACCTGAGTTATTTTCCCGGATGCGCACTAGAATCTCACTGCATGCTATGTCAACGAAAAATAAAAGAGAGACTAACTATATACTTCCCATGAACTGAAATTGTTGTTATACAAAATAAAATATATTGTTCATGAAAATTGTTATTATGATACGGAGTAAAGTGTACTATTATTCGAATAAAAATTATAATTATGCTTGAAATAATATATTGTTTAAATATCGAAAATAAATATGCAGTGTTCGAGAGTAATTAAGAGTAATAAAATATCCAAACAACGATAAATAAAAACTAATCACATATATGAAAGCCGAATCAAGGAAAAATTAAAAACCACATGCACAGAGACACCAAGTATTGGACGGAAAAATTTCGACAACCGAGTTTCTTAGTGTATAATTTTTGTTGTTATATCTATATTATATTGAGATAGAAACGAGGAAAAACGATAACCTGAGCTGTCAAATGATAGTACGCTCACCCGAGGGAAACCTTGATCAACCCTACTGAGAAAGGAAATGGTAGGCCAAGTCGCGTATGTCAGTAAGCAACCGGCGAGAGATCAATCACCTCTTTTGGGAAGTTTGCTGATGCGATTACCACTAATTTTAATGGGGGAAGTGAAGAGATGGACCGAGAGGTGAGAGAAAGTGTACACGATTTAGAGAATTAAAGTTTGTGTAAAGGTAACTAGAGATAATTTTCCCACTAGCTGGTGGTGAGGCACCAGAGGACAGCTACGGACTGTCGTGCTCAGGATGTTATCAGCCAAGGGACTGGTAGCGCTGAGCCGTTCGATACAAAAACCCGGATACCACACCGAGTATTGAACGAATATTTTTTATTGCTGGGCGGGACTCGATACACAACCCGTATCCCACACCGAGTATCGAGGACACCAAACGGTAGGTGAGATGTGAACTAACCGGTAAATGGTTCATACTCGAAAGGACCTACTAAGGATCAGATCAGGGCGGCCGAATTGTGCCGGAAATCTGACGGGAGAGCGGGCAGGTATTAGATAGATGTATTAAGAATTTTCCGCGCCCATTTATCTCTTCCTTTTCTCTTCACTATTCGGGAAGTCAAGTAAACCGCTTTTGGAGCTTGATTGAACGTCTAGGCATTTCCATATTTTTTATATTCTCCGAGGTACAACAACCCGGATCCCATACCGAGTACCAAATATCCGAATGGCGGTGAGGAAGGCGTAACCGGTAAAATGCGCTAGACAAAAGACGCTATGGATTGAGAGTTAGTGTGAGGCCTCAAACTCACCCAAAAGTCACTGATGAAACTCAACTCCGATATTAAGATGAGATATGATTAGGATTAAAGATAATATGAACATGAGGATTAAGGTTAAAGATAATATGAATATGAGTAAAGATGAGAACAGACATTCTAAATAAAATACGACTATAATTAGATTAGATATGATTATAAAATAAGATATGATTATGATAATAGAGATGAGATACGATTATGATTAAAAGAGATATGATTAGATATTAAAGATGATATGATTATAATGAAAAAGAATATGACTGAAGATGATATGATTAGAGATATGATTATGAATAGACATTTAAGGCTACAGAGGGCCAGTTAAAAATAAATGCCGAAGGCCGAAGAGCCAACGGAAATTATAGAGGGTATAGAGCGCCAGCGACTGAGGATTAAGCAAATGATTTTTAAGCAATGAGACATAGGAAAAATAATTAACGGAATGAATGAGATTATGAGTGTGGTGATTTTATATTATTATTATTATGATATAGATAATTGATATGACTATATAGATGATTAATAAGACCATATAGATAATTGATACGAGGTCAATTGATAATTATTACGAGATATAGATAATTCAAAATGGACTTAAAATGAGGGGGGTGAGTCGGATAAAAAGGACCACCGTGGTAAAAGCGAACAAGGGATAATAACGTATATAGTATGGTAAACGGAGGAGAAATTGGTATAGAGTATAAAATATTGGAGTTTCATTTATTTTTAGGGATCAAATATCCAAACCAAGCAATAGCAAAGCAATCCAAACCAATTTCAAAACAAACCAAAGCAGAAAATATTTCAGACCAACCATTAAAGCAGAGCTATAGCAAAGCAATTTGAATAGTTAAAGCAGAGAAGAATTCGCAATAAACGTCCAAACAGTTATAAAGCAATAGCAAAACAATCCAAACCAATTTCAGAACAACCAAAGCAGAAAAGATTTCAGATCAAACGTCAAAGCAGAGCAATAGCAAAGCAATTTGAGCAATCAGAGCAGAAAAGATTTTAAATTAATGCAGCAACAAAGCAATCTCCGAAATTTGGAAACAATCAAAACAAAAGAAGATAAATTAATATATCAGAAGCAATAACGATAAAAACAGGCAAACCAGCGAATAACCGTAAACATTGATAGCATCAGCAATCATACGAAAAGCAAAAGCAAAGAGAAAAGAAAAAAGAGCTTATTGAAAGCAGAAGAAAAGAAAAGAGTCCTCAACAGCAGAAGTGTCAATACAGGAGCATCAACTACAGCAGTAACAGGAACCAGTACAGACAGTGGATTAACCGATTTTGAATTCAACAGCAGCGAAGAAAACGAAATACTAAATACCGAGAACCAGTTGGCGACAATAGAATCAGGCAGTGAAGAAGGGAATCTAGACAACAATTTAAATATGACAACACCTGAAAACCCAAATCTCACATCAACTCCAGATCCAATACCAACTAATAACAATGTAACAGAATTCAGAGAAAAGTTTAGAGGAGAACCTTTCGACGGCAGCCTCAATAAATTGGATACATTTATAAAAGAATTTGAAGTGTATAAAACCATCTGCCATTGGACAGATCAGAAGGTAAAAGAGCGACTACCCCTATACTTGAAAGGGAGCGCACAAGATGTATTTGTGGAAGGAGCAAGCGACTCAACGAAACTAACAACATGGACGGATATCAAAAAGTTATTAGTAAAAATATTCGGAATAGAGAAAAAAGGAAATAGGAAGATATTAGACTTCCTACATCGAAAACAAAGACGAGACGAATCAAACGCAGTATATGCCTGTGAACTAAAGAAATTGTGTAAAGAAGCCTTCGGAGATGCAGATTTGCCCGAGGATAAAATGGTAGATGTATTCATAAGAGGAATCAAAAGAGAGGATATACGAGCCAACCTTGGATGCTTGGCACCAGAAACACTAGATAAAGCAGTAGCAATCGCAAATAGATGTGAAGCTCATCTCGGATTAGGATACCAAGTGGCGGTAATGGCCACTGAACCAACAACTCAAACAACCAATACCAACAATCAAAACAACAACGCGAATCCGGCCATGAATCAATTCAAGCCACCACCAACAAGAAACCCTGAGGATAGAGGTATTAACCAAGTAAGTTATAATAATAATTTCAGGAACAGTCCAAATGCAAATGAGATATGTTCCACATTCCAACCAATGGGACATCGAACAGAAAACTGTTTCCGGAATTACAACTGCCAGAAATGCGGCAGAAGAGGGCATACCGAGAGAATATGCGGACAATTTGAAGACAAGGCATTTTACAATTGTGGTCAAAAAGGGCATATTGCAAGGCGATGCTACATGAGAAGAGAACCGAATCAACAAAGAATGAATAACTCTACGAGAAACCCACAGATTAACATAATCCAAGAAATAGATATGTTGCGAGAAACACTACAACGAATGCGCATGGAATTAAAGGATATGATGCAACAAATGCCAGCCAATATACAACAACAACGAATTAATGTAATGAGAAACAATGAAGAGATTCAAGAGGTGCGAACAAGAGAATATCAAGAGCAACAACAGGCCGAATGGCAAAGATTACAAACAGAGGAAGCTCAAGAGATTCAACAAAGATGGGGAATCGAAAACAAACCCCGAAAAGAATTAATATGATGAGAATGGAAACTCCAGATGAAATCCACACTGCGGAGCAGTGTGTTGAGAACGAAGGGGGAGGAGATATGATAACCGATGAGAAAACAACCGAATTAAATGCGATGGAAAAAATAGAGGCCATCAAAAAATTTACAGAGGAGGAAAAACAGAGACGTCGACAACTAAAAGAAATGACAATTGAGAAACCAGACGAGCCAGAAAATCAAAAGATGAAACAGGCAGAAACGATGGTAACGGAAGACCAAAACGAAGAAACACTAACTTATGAAATGGACGAACTTGAAAAAGAAACATTAGCACAAAAACTAGATAATGCACTCGAAAAAAATAGAGCAAGAAGAAGCTCTAGAACAAGAAGAAGACCAATTAAGAGAAAAGGAAGAAACTCTGAAGCAAGAAAAGGAACAACTAAAAAAGAAGGCACTAATACTAAAAATAGATGGAGCATTAAAGCATTTAGAACAAGAACAAGTACTGGACCAAAAAATGGAATTATTAGTAAAGAAAGCCCTATCACAAACAATGGAGGAACCAAGATTAGAACTACAAAAAGACAAGTAGTAACATCGACGTCACAAGAAAAAGAAAAGACATCAGAACCAATAATAACAAAAAGTCGAATCCAGAGGATACTGTTACAAAAAATAGAAACCAGAATAAGAAGAGAAAAACCCCACGTGGAGTGAAGAACAAATTGAGAACAGAATAAAAGAAATATGGTTTCAAACGAAGGGGCCAACAAAGATAATGAAAGAGGAAGAACAACCGCATATCAATATGTTAAGACAAATACCAGACGACCAAACAGACGAAGACGAGAGTGAGATAAGCAACCTGGGTGGAGAAATATTCCAATCATGTGAAGAGAATAAACCAAATAAAGATGAATCAAAATCAGAAATAGAAGAAATAGAAACGAACGTGCCAAGAGAAGATGAAACAGAGATATTAAAAGAAATCAACGAGATAGTAGAAGAAGTAGATCGAAACCAAATGTTTATAAACCTCAAAGATACAACCATGAACAGCAGAATAATGAAATTAATTGCGAAAGGATATTAACAAGATAATAGTACGTTTACAGCATCATGGAAAGATATGATAAAAAAGTACCAAGAGAACTTGAAAGAATATGATAGAGCAGAATATCAAGTAATTATTGACCTTCCAGAAATACCGAGACAGATAATAGCAACAGGAGGTGAAAGTACGAAAGAATTATATGAATGAGTAGTGAAAAAACTAGGACCCAGTTATAAAAATAGACCTCTATACTACCAGGGAAGGAAAATAAAACGAGACATACACCTCGCGGATGCTCTAATTTGGCCAAATGGAATAAATGTAATAACATTAAACAAGAGTGAAACCGAAGAAACGACAGCGGAAATATGGCAGAAAATTCAAACATTGTATATCAAAGAAATAAAACCCGGATTGGAAAAAGAGAGACAAAAGATAATGAGGCAAAACCAGATTAAAATGACAGAACAAGCCATAGACCAAGCCAGAAAATATATTAACCGATTGTTTTTAACTAGACCGATTTCAATGAAAATGTTTGTAGAAGCTCTACGAGATACAGATATCATGAGATTCGATAACGAGAGAACAGATGAGTTAATAGCCAAATACGGAGAGCACCAAAGAGACATGAAAGGAGACGAACCAATAAAGATAAAGATAAAATTACCCAATGACGAAACAAAAGAAATATTGGTGGATCCCGATTGTCGAATGCATGAACTATACCGACGGATAAACCTCGAAATCATCCAACCGATAATCAAAAGTAGTGATGACGGTATGGTAGAAGACGTGGCAATTATGTATCACAAACGAAAAATAAGCCCGCGAGAACGAACCCCGATATACGAATTAGGTATATGGGAAGACGGACAAATCATTAATATCATAGCCATGGATGAACCAGAGAGGAAAAATACGACAAAAAGGGAACAACAAATTCAAGAATTCCAAGAGGAAATGAAAAGAAAATGGACCAAATATTAACCATCTACCAGGTATGGAGACAAGATGCGAAGCTGAGCACAAAATTACAACCTATCGACGACTCACGATGTCGATCGACACCATGGAAGAAGGTATACGACGAAAATAAAAAGGAGTGGAAATGGAAAACGGAGAGAACCGAACCGAAATGGAGAAAATACGTACCAGGAGAAGCACCAGAAGACGCAGCTAATGAAACAACCTTAGAACTATACGAAGATGAGCCATACGAAAATTTACCAGATGAAATGATAAACGAAATCAAATGGCAACCAGAAGAAGACGAGGAAATAAATGATAGAGCTCGATTAGCCCCATACACATGGAAAATACGTGGATGGGCAGAAAAAGTGAAGTTGGCAGAGGAAGAGAAAACGACAGCTCAACCAAAACTTAAAGACCCAAGTGAAGGGGTTAGAAGTGGCCTTATCTGCTTGTCAAGAGGGAGCTGCGGTAACGTACCCTCTTGTGTTCGCCCCGCCCAACTGGCTTACCGGGAGGCAACGGCCACCCCAACAACAACCGTACCTTCGACCCCGACAACCATTACGAACAGCTATCGCCCAGGACGCAAAGAGCGGGCCAAAAGACGAGCCGCGCAATTGCGGAATACAACTCAGGCTACGAACTAAATCTCGATCTTCTCCTGTATAGAAATGATGTACATCTGTATTAAATCTTTGTAGTTGTTTGATCGTTAATTAGTTAATTCATATGTTTATTAATTTGCTTCAATCAAGAGTATGGGTCAATACAGTTTACAAAACTCACCATAGAGAGAAAAGGACCTAATGACATTAAAGCGAGCACAGATCTTCTAACGATAACTCTTTGAACCCAGGGATTGTCCGAGCAATTACAGCATTAGTAATAGCGCTCACTTTTTGTGGACAATCCACCCACTCGAACACATTTCCAACGTTGCCTAGCAACGGGTGCCGAGTGGTTGCTAGAAATATTTATATGGCGTTACCCGGGAAATCATAAGAACATTTAAACAAACATAAACCCCCAGTAACCCACCAATTCGCTAATTCGCCGACACCCGATGAACTGGAAAATAGCAGGTGCAAATAAATTAATTAACCCTTGACCAGATTACGGCATTTTAATTCCACTAAGGCCAGAGTCCAAGCGTTAATTGAATTACGTAAATAAAGTATGAAGCAGAACTAATAAACAAAATAAACATACACACTTGCCCCAACACACTTACTAGTGGCATAACTAGCAGAGTTCCAGAATATACTGACAGCTGAATCACCGCTCTAAGATTAACAATGAAATAAACAGTAGTTGGTCGAAAATCGCTCATATACCAGATGGATAGGCAGAATTTTCTAGAATTACCAGTAAACGGCCGCTATAACGAGGGAATAAATTCATTTTTTGAAATATAATGCACATACCTCCTCCATGAGCGTTAATGAACAGCCATTGGATGGATATATAACGCGCTCAGTCTACACGACCATATGATTTCATCTAAAATATGCCGAATACAAATACAAACAAGCCCAAACGAAGATACGTAAATCATCATGAAACCGATCGTATGGAGAAGATTGGAACCAGCTATGCCCAGAAGGACCACGCTTGAGGTAATAGTCCCAGCAGTAATTTTGTCTTTAAAATTCCCCAAAAAATATTATAATAACTCGGTTTAACTCAAGTTATGATAAAAAATATTGTAAGATTTAAAATATATATTCATTAGTATCTGGCACTTCCCGCAACAACTGGATCGACGATTCCAGGACTACTCTGACGATCCCCAGCAGATTCGCCGGAAGATATTGACAGGTGCTGTGGGATCAAGGATATTCACTCTCCACTTATGAAAGTCAAGAATGGCCCCAAGCGTAGCCATTAAGAGAGAGCCCGGGAGTAATCCGGCTCGAGAAATCCGGCATGAAGCAAAACATATACTCCAGCAATTCGAATACTTCGAGAGGAAGTATCGTTGGAAAGCGAATAGTCAGCGCCGACGATTGGCGAGGATCAACGCCGATATAGCAAATGGTCTTCTTCCAAGTTCAGACAGTCATCTTCCCGACTACAAAGTGGCTTTCAACCTGACGCGCCACTACGCTTGGCGGTACTCAAGCAGCTGCTGCAGCCAGAAATTTTGAATATCTTGACAGATCGGGATGATGATCATACCTATGCACGTCGTCCGTTGAGACGGGAAATCAATGGCCGAGATTACCGAAGGACAACCCAGAAATGAATGTACACCGTAAATGAACTTATGATTTGGAAAAAACATTTTGTTATTGCTTTCCAATCTTGTAAAGTTAACATTTTCTTTGAAATTTAGAGAAGGAAATATTAATGTGAATAAATGTTTCAATAAATAAAATTAACCTGTAATGAATATTGTACAGAAAATTAAATAAATTAGTAAATTTGATGCTAAACCTGACTTTTAATAAAGATTACTTAAAAGCAAGAAATAAAATCTTAAATTATATTTTAAACAAGTCACAGCGACATCAAATTAAAAGGTAAATTAGTAATTAATTAAAACAATAAAATAACTAAAGGGAATTAATATGCAATGTTATAAATTATTGAGAATAATGATTTTATCAATGGGTTACACAAGTAGAATATGTGTATTAATTTTGTGTTGTTGTTGCCGATTAGGGCGATACGAAATTCTATAATGTACTAAATATTAATATCGATTCTGGTTCATCTATGGACGCAATAAAGGAAATTGGCCTAGAATTGAAAAAGTTACGGAAAGAAAATACAAATCTTCACCAGCAGTGTGTGCAGCTCAGCCGAGAACTGTGACGAACGAAGGCCACATGGATCGAGCCGTCGTGGGTAAAGTAGATTTACCAAAGGCTCATGGCGGCTCAAAATGGCTGGCAAGAAAAAATCAGACCCAAAAAGTCCGAATTCGTGGACTGCCAAAGGGGAGTGAGGTCACTTACCCTTTGGTATTTGCGCCCGCGCAAGTGGCTTAACAAAAGCAGAATCGGCCCAAGAAAATAACTGGTAAGCCGAAGATTCACACGAGGCCTGTAAAAGCCGAGCAAGAGCGTAGAAAGCTCCAAAAACGAGCCAACAGAACGTGATTGACCTTATGATGAATGTCATTATTATTTTTTGCGTATAAATAGAAAATTGTGTTTTTGATACCGAAATAAATGTTTGGTGTTTTAATTTGGTTATTGTTTAATTCAGACATCGTATAAATGACAATAAGTTTCCATGAGAGGAGTGAGACATAAGCTGAAGGAAGAAGTGGTCAAAAAAAGTAAGGGACCTAAAAGCAAGACGAGCGTACGTACACCTTCTAATGGTAGCTCGCTGAACCAGCTGTAGACCGGTCTTAGTAGTTTGTTGGGCCAACACACAAATAGCCTTGAGAATTGTTTAAATGCATCAGTAATACAGCACGAAAACCCAGCACCAAGATAACTTAAAATACAATATACAACACCAATTAAACATTTTAAAATCTGAGGAAATATAAATAAATATAAAATCAAAAAAACATAAAAGTAAAATAAAATAAATACAAAATGCATCAAGAACCGCACGAAATCTACATAAAAAATAACATAATAACAAGAAAATTTGACTGTAAAATGACCATTTATATAAAAGAAAAAATTAATGAATTAAATGAATAAAAATAAAATATTTTTAGCTGAATAAATTTATTTAAAAATGTTAAAAATAAATTACCAATCTAAATTAAGAAATAAATAAAAATTTAATTTAGATAACACAAATAATTTCAAGGTCAAATTTTGTTTAATCGCAATAAAATTAACACGCAAGGTTAAGGCCAAATTGTAGGTATAAATACTGAGGTGTTTTCACAAATTTTCAGTCTTATTTTTCGGAGAGAAAATTTTCAATTTTAGTGGTAACTTAGTTAGAAAATTAGTTGATGTGCGTAACTAGTCGAGAGCCGTGCATTCAGGCAATTAGCACGGGTAAGTGTTTTGTCTGAACACGACCCCTCTTGGCTAGTGTATAATTATTGATTAAAATTTTAGATTGGAATTAAATTTATGGAATATACGCAAATTAAATTTATGGAATTTTATGATATGAATGTAGAATTTATATGAAGAATATATGATTTTGCCTCGGAAATTTTATCGAATTTAGACGGTAACATTTAATTTTTATTTTTATTTTGTGGCCCACAGCCAAAACAAACTGCAAGTAATTAAAATCACGCATAATCTATCGAACCGTGTAAGTGCGTGGAATATCGCCAATGATTCGTGCCCGTGAAGGCTCCGGCGTGCGGAACGCAGGAGTTGTAACGTCAATATTATCCGTAGATAGGGGAAATTGGAGGGTAAATGAGTAGTCCTTTGGCTACTCCTTCATCATCCGTTTCCTGTAAAATTAACATGAATTTTTAACAACAATCGGCTCAAAATTTCTAACACCGAGTAGTCCAGTGGGCACTCATTAAATATTATATGAACATAAATAGATCTTAAGGACAAAGAGAGGGAATGGGTAGCGGGGAAAATTGCGAAATCGTTGCAACAGTTAAAATGAATAGCCATCGGAAAAAGATTAATCCGAACGACCAAAATCATGAAAAATAATGTTTTTAAATAAGAATTAAATAAATTATGTTAAATTGAAACGGAAAATATGGGCGGAGCGCTGTGCGAGTTTTTGGAAGTAGTTAAAACATTTATCATAAAAACTGTAAAATAAGGGCGGAACGCTGCTTAAATTTTCCGAAATGATTAAAATACTTATAGAAAATAGTAAAACAAAAGCGAATTGTCGTTCGATTGTTAGTATAATATTCTTATAAACCGTAAAATAAGGTCGGAACGCTGCTCAAATTTTCCGAATCGATAAAAATTCTTTATCGAAAACTGCAGATTAAGGATAAAACCGTAAAATAAGGGCGGAACGCTGCAAAATTTTTCGAATTAACATAAATACTTTATCGAAAACCGGAAAAATACAGATGGATTACAACTAAATTTTTATACAAGAAAAATATTTTATAAAGTTGAAAATAATGAAGGATCCCTAGTAAAAACTTGATAATAATAATGATAATAGTAAGGATAATGGTAATTATAATAATAATAATAATAATAATAATAATAATAATAATAATAATAATAATAATAATAATAATAATAATAATAATAATAATAATAATGATCATAATCAGGATAATAATAATAGTAATAATAATGATAATAATAATAGTAATAATGATAATAGTAGTAATATAATAAATGTAATGGTAATTATATAGTAATAAAAATAATAATAAAGGTAATAGTAGTAACAATTAATAAAGGTAATACATATAATAGTATCAATGATAAGGCAAACAATAATGCGTAATAGGGAACATTGTGGTTATAATAGGGATAAGAGTAAGAGAGATACTGTGTGAATATTTAACATAACAAAGGGTGCACAGGCCAAAGAATAATCAGCAACAAGGACAACGATAAGAAGGACTATGGGAATGGACATAACAATGAATGATATGAGAGTATAGGTTAACATTTGACAGAGATAGGAGAATAATTGGACCTAAAAATCGAAATCGAGCACAGGCCTTCTATTGGCAGCTCGTTGGACCCATGGATCGTTCAGTCAATTATAGCATTAGTAATAGCGCTCACTTTTTGCGGACGATCTACCCACTCGAACACAGTTCCAACGTTGCTTAGCAACGGGTGCCGAGTGGTAAGCGAAAGATATTTGTATGGGGTTGTCGGGTAACAACCATATAGTTGTTGGGCCAGAACTTAAACGGCCTTGAGAAATGTTTAAATGGATCAGTAACACACATGCAAACATAACAGGCAGATTTAAATAAACCTGGAAACACCAATTAAACCATATAAAATATGAGAAAATAAGAGAATTAAATATAAATTAATAAACATAAAAATAAATTAAAATAATAACAAAACGCACCAAGATTCGCACGATACCTACACAAACATAACAAGAAAACACAACAAATTCGACAAAATTTGAAAAATTAATAAAAGTTCATTAAAATGAAAATTAAATCGGAAAATTTGAATTAGTAATAATTCAATAAAAATCCTAAATGAAAAATTATAAAAATAAATCAAAAAATAATAAAAATAACGAATAGAATTTACTAGAAAATAACAAGGTCGAATTTTGTTTTACTACATCAAATTTCACATGCGAGAAAAATAGGTATATTTACTGATCCATTTTCACATTAAAACCAACCAAAAAACCATTTTTGAAAATCTAACCGTTTTTCGAAACAAACCATATTTACAAATCTAAAAACCATTTTTGAAATCGTTTAATTTTGTTCAAGAATTTTACTTTCAGAATTTTTAGGTGAGAAATATTTATGTTGGGACCCTCTTTCTACGTCACGTTCATTGCATCTCAGTAGAGCTCGGCTCGGCGTCGACGTGGGGAGAGAGGCATTTATGTTATTTTATGCTATTGTATGCAAAATTTTGGAATGGTTATGAAGGGTAATTATGTTGTTTTTATAATTAATAAATATTATTGATATATATAAATTGTTTTATATGTCTTCATAAACTAAATTAAATTGTCGAAATTTTTCCGGCCCACAGCCGACACATAACGCAAGTAAATAAAATCTACACACAAGTCAGATTCGTGTAAGTGCGTGGAATATCGCCAATGATCTGTGCCCGTGAAGACCCGGCGTGCGGAACGCAGGGTTGGAACGTCAATATTATCCCTATAGATGAAACGAGAAATAAGGAAGAAGTCTATGGCTGCTTCCTCGTTTCTCATTTCTATAAAATCGACCTAAATTTATATTACACACGGCTAAAAATCATTCACACCGAGTAGTCCAGTGGGCACTCAGTAAATATAATATGAACACAGTATGCGCCTAAGGCTTATTAAAGGGGAATGGTACGGGGACTAAATTAAAGTGAAATCGTTGATATAGCAAATTTTGAATTAATATTGGAAAAACTTATTGGTACAATTAAACTGGATTATTATTTTGAAGTAAATTAGATGAAATTAATAGTACGATTAAATTGAATTTACGTTTTGAATAAATTAGTAGAAATTATTAAACGAGTAATTCCTAGATTTAATTAAATTAAAGTATAGATAAAGATTAAAGTAATAAAGTAACAGCTAAAGTAATTAATTAAATTGTTGTAACTTGAAAATGGAATAGTTACTGAGTAAAACAAGTAATTCATCAATTAAATTATTATTGTTGATTAAAAGTAAAACGATCATGGTGGAAAATTAAGTACAGTATTAATCAAATCCCATCAATATAATTATTAAGTAAAATTAAAATAACTCATTGTTTAATGGACAAAATCTTCTTTAATGTAATTCGGAAATTAAGGCGAAATAGTAGAAGATCCTTGATTAACAAAATAAATCCGTTGACTAACCTAAAGAGAATTGTTGACTAAACCAAGTTATTTAATTGTTAAGATCTAAAATAACTTGAATAAACTAAATTAATTCTCGGATAAAAGTCAAATAAGCCTTTAAGGTAAATAGAATCAAACTTGATTATTAAGAAAAATACCAAAACAATAATTTATTAAATCCAAGAAGTTAGTGATCTAGCAAATTGTAAAGAAAAATATGTAACGCGAATTAATCGAATTCATTGATAAAGAGATTCCCCGATTCGAATAGAAAATAACTTGCGGGTAAGAGTAGCGGGATTTACTAGTTTAAAAAACCAAATGTTCCATTAAGTAATATAAATTCATAGATAAAAATAAATTAAACGGAATAAGATAGTTTGTTAATTAGAACAAATTAACACCAATTACGAAAAATCAAGATTTAACAATCAGAATTTATATTAATATTACATAAAAAGTTCAATCAGGAAGGCTTACTATATGATTTCCTTTTGAATAATAATAAAAAATTTCCACATAAATTCCAAGCGCAAGAGATGACATTCACTCGAAACCCACGATAGCTGTAGGAGTTTTTTTCCTTAAAAGTGTTAATAAAAATTATTCAACTTAACAGAAAACATATAACTCACCAAATGTTCTATGAACACACGATCTTGAAAGTCCACTTATCTAAAATAAATTAGAAAATTACGAGTGATAAAATAAACAATATTTACAAACTGCTATTTCCGTCGATATAAACAAATCACTGTGATCGAATTGCGATTGACGTTCACTTGCGGTCTTTCGATTCAACCTCCCACGTTCGTCAATATACTTATCACTGATAACAGAATACGTCATTTGTTTTCTCTCGACAAATTATGCACTCGTCCAATACCTTAGATGAAGATTTGACCCGTCAATCCATGAACATTGCAGGAGCCCCGCAAACACGTAAGCTTCAAGTAACTTTATTAATTGATTATAATTATGTACGAGCCTTAGAAATAACCAGCATCGAAACTACGTCGTCCGCCAGTAGGAAACTCCAGTTCGTAAGAAAACGTTCCAAATTAAAAACAACGATCAGACAAGTCACCCCTGATAATACATCTTGATACTCCCGTATCGGCTAAATCCCAAACTCCTGATTAAGCATGACAATCAATCTTTCATTTGTCATTATGCACCTTCCGTGATCCTAATTGATCTACAGCACCATGAATACACAGTTGGCAAGTTCTATGCGAGAGCCTCAGACTTGTTCACCTAAGAAAATTCATCCAACGAAAACTAAATTGAAGGCGAATCTTGTGGAACTTACGATACCGACTCGGCGACCGTCTCAAGTACTTCCGTCTAAATTCTTCAATCGAATCGTTAGATCGCTATACCATATACGACTTCGGTAGTTGAATTAATCCAGGAAATAAACACTAAGTATAGATTCCGTAACCTTTATAATTGTTTTATTTTTTCGAATAAATCAAACGGTGATTATTAAAATCACTTTAGTTTAAAAGTTATATAAATGTTTAATTATTTGACGATTATTTCATAAAAGATAGACCACTTCAAGTCCGTTCTACCCAGAAAATGATGAATGTTCAAAATATTTTGTAAAGTTTTCTTGACAATTATTTAGTTATTGTTTTTTAACTCGTATTGATATTCGAATTTTCATATATATAACTGAATAATTTAAAGGTATACAAGCTCGAGAATTTAGCAATAGATGAACCATTTGTAACCTAAATAAGTCAAAACTATCAACGAACTGAATTTTGTTATTTCTCAACATCAGTAAAGATTTTTCTCGAATGGCTCGTACGGCATGAGAACTCGTAGCCCAGTAGCTTCGAAGTATCGTTTCTCCTAGTTTCCAAACGCATTACCAGACCGGTCAGTAACACGCGTTCAACTTCGAGTCCCGTGAGTTTTAACGTACTTGAATTCGAGTTAACCCCATCTCTTCTTGGAACGACAAATTTTGTGCAATTGCGAATCACAAGGTAGCCATCCCAATCTAAAATATCAAGCGAAAAATTGAATAAAAAATGCTAATCTCACCAATTTTTCCATTCAGGAGAAACAGGAACTATGGTTGAACTCCCTGCTCACGTCGTGGAACAATGGAGGCAGGCATGGAACCGGGTGTATCAAGAGTGATGCCCTGACATGCCTGAAGATGACCTGTATGAAGACATATCGCCGGAGGAATTCATGCAGCAGTTCCGGAAGCCGTTTGAGGAGCCCAACCCCGCTCAGGATATCCTAACTCAGGCCCAGGAGCTCCTGGAGGGCCTCCTCCACCACCAGCGCCAAGTCGAAGCAGACGTGGCAAGGGCAACAGCACACTTGGCCAATGTCAAAGATGATCTGGTGGCAGGACGATTAGCCAGCAAATACCCACCGTCACCAAGGCCAGTTCGGAACCTCAAAAGGCCAGTGTTCGTGATCCTGGTTATACCCAGAAGAAGGGATTAAGCGATTCCTCGCAGACGATTGACTATTTTGTAATTGATCTGAACCTCCTATGATAATATTAGTGTTATAGACCAATTCTCTTCTTTTATTATTTGTTGTAAATTTTATTTTCATAAATATGTTTGTACTTAAACCTAATTATCATTAATGGTCACAATAAAAATTCAACCCTTACTATTTTAGAAATGGACCCCATAAAGTTACTCCAACAGGAATTGACCCACGCGAGGCAGGCAAATAAAAATCTTCACGAACAACTCATCCAGTTAGTACGAGAGACGCAGCGAATTAAAGCAACATGGATCGAGCCCGCGAGAATCAAACGCTTGTACCAAAAGCTAACTGCGGCCCAGAAAGGATGGGCAGAAGAGAAGCAGTTAGTGCAAGGCCTAAAAACCCAAATCAAGGGGCTGGAGGTAGCGTTATCCGCCTGTCAGGACGGAGCAGCGGTAACCTACCCTCTAGTCTTCGCCCCTGCTCAATTGGCCTACCGCGAAACAAACGCTACATCATCTGCAAACTTAGCTACCCCAATCACTCCGCCAACAGCCAGTCGACGACCTGGGCGTAAGAAGAGAGCTAAGCGTCGAGCCGCTCGATCTTCCAACCCATCAGCAATCCTATGTTCTTTGGATAAATAAAACAGCATTTATATATATTGTGGTTTTCATGTACATTTTATTATTCCTATAACATCTTGAGGCTTGAAATCACACCGTAGAAAGATTCACTAAATAGCAACACTGATTTCAGGGTTAAACTAATGACGGTTAAATAGATAGCTAAACCATAGAAACTAAAACGCAAGGGGACCAAATAATTCAAAAGCGAGCACAGGTCTTCTATCGACAGCTCGTGAACCCGAGGATTGTCCGAGCAATTATAGTATTAGCAATAACACTCACTTTTTGCGGGCAATCCACCACTTGAACACATTACCAACGTTGCCTAGCAACGGGTGCCAAGTGGCGGTTAATATCATTTTGTATGACGTTACTGGGGTAACCATAAGATAAGCAAGATTCAAAACCCTGTAACCCACCATAGTTTAAAAATTTCAACACCCAGAAACCCACCAAGTTTTAGAAATAAAGCTCACCTTTGACGGTCACAGAATCATTGGTTACAGCACCAACGTTGCCTAGCAACGGGTAACCAGTGGCAGTCAGGAAGCATTGTGTGTAAGGGGTCAAGGTTAAAAACCGCTAACCCCACACTAACATCACCTAACAACCTACCAGTAATATTCTTTAATAATTATTTTTAATTAAATTATTTAATAATTTAGTTTACTCTGTTATTATAAATATCATGCTAAATTAAATGTGAAATCCACATTTTAAACCCATAAAGGTTTCCTTTTGATAAATAGTTATTATAGTATAACATTAAAAACCTTTTAATTCTTAACATTTAATTTCTCTTTTTTATTAAATTTCAATTTCATTTACATCCTTTTCAGGATTATAAATACATTAATAAACAGATTTTACACTGTAAAAAAGAATTATTAAAGAATTTCTCAGATTGTTTTAAATAATCATTTTATTTTACTCATTTACATATTCAATTCTATTTTATTAAAATAATTAAATTGAAGTTTAATTGATCAGTATGTTTGAAAAACGTTTTGACTTTGATCTGATAAACAAAATTTCAGAAATATGTGATTTGTTATTGAAAAGTATATTTTGTATTATAAATATAGTAATTTACGACATAATAAGCTTGCAATGAAGATGTCAAGCCAAATAAGTTAGTGGAGAAATTTGAAAATTGCTCAAAACATATAAATACACTTTTGCAAATCCAGAAAGGTAATGTGAATTTTAAAGTTTTAATGTTATTATTGTAGGATTTTATTCTAGATTATTCTTTTATATCAGTGAAAAAAATCGAACATTCAAACGAAATGCGATTGAATAATTGTCAAAAATTAATTGAGAATTTTCGTAAAAAAGGATTAATTTCAAAATTATCTATTTTAGAATCGAAATCTGGTAAAGGTTTGGGATTGTATTCCGATGATTTAATTGATGTTATATTTACATAAATTGTGTAAAATTGGTTAATTTTATTGTCCAGAAATACGATTTAACAATATCTGTTCCAATCGACCAAATGATTACTGAACACGAAACTTATTTATCTAAATTTGGTTCATTTTCTGGATATTTTGATTTTATTAATTATATTGAAAACTATTTTAGGCTTATTTCTCATGTCAAATCAACTAACTAAAACAATGCCGAATCTGTCATTGAGTCTCTATCTGCTCAATGAATGCTTAAGTGAATGCTCAGTGCATCAGGATTATATCAGTAATTTTAGTATTGAATTTAGGATTAGTAATTATTTTCACAATTTATCTAATTTAGATTGCTTACCTTTCAATGTTGATAATTTTCTCTATATGCAGATCGAAGAAATTAAATTACTTCAGCATTCTCAATATTTATGTAAGATTACATTTTTAAAGAAGGGTGATAGAATATTTTTGATAATTTATATTAAGTTTATTTTTACGATGAAGTAATAATTTAAAAGTTATTAAATCAATATTATTTTATATTAAATTTTTTTGTGTATTTATTATTTTTCTTTTTATGGAAAGTATTTAAAATAAATTTTAATTTAATGTTTTTTAATTTATTAAAAAATAATTCCAATATTTTTTATCTAAAATCTTAATTTTTAAAATATTTTTTTTTTTAAATAAAATATTAAAATTTTTATACTATGGTAATTCTGGATTTATTATATTGGCCTTAATTATTATTTTTTTTTAAAAAAAATTTATTTTAAAATTAATTCCAAATATTTTTTAAAAAATTAAAATATTTAATTTGATTTTTTTGTGAAAGTTTAAACGAATTTGTTTTTATTTTGCGTTAAAAATATTGATCGATAAAGTTATTTATTTTTATATTAAAAAATTAAATTTTTAATTACCACAGAAAAGGAATAAATTTTTTAATTTCGTAAGTAATGTTTTTTCCAATTATTATTTTATTTGATTATTAAAATTTTTTAAATGATTATTTTTCTTTGTGTAAATTTCAACGTAAATTTGTTTATTTTATGTGAAAAAAATTTCTCGAATTAGTTGATATATAATATATGTTTTTTTTTGAAAAATTAATTTTAAATTATCAAATAGAATTTTTAGTTTTTTATTAATAAAATATTTAAATTAATTTTTTTCGTGAAAGTTTAAAAAAACTTGGAATATTATGAGTGGGGATAATGGTCAAATAAGTTGAAAAAATTTTATTTTACATTAATAAAGTTTTTTTTAATTAATAAAATATTTAATATAAAAATTTTAATTTGGTTTTTAAAAAAAATAATTTTAAATTATCTGAAAAAAGTTGTAATTTTTATTTTTAGAGTAATATTTTTTATTTTTTTGCAATTTTATTTTTCATTTAAAAAATTTATTTTAAATTATCAGAGAAAAGTTTTTATTTTTGTAAGTAATATTTTTTAATTTTTTACATTAATAAATTTTATTTTTTAATTAATAAAATATTTGATATAAAATTTTTAATTTGGTTTTTAAAAAAATAATTTTAAATTATCTGAAAAAAGTTGTAATTTTTTATTTTTAAAGTTTTATTTTTTTTAATTTTATTTTCAAAATTTTAAATTTTTTTAAGTTTTATTTTTCATTTAAAAAATTTATTTTAAATTATTAGAGAAAAGTTTTTATTTTTGTAAGTAATATTTTTTAATTTGTTAATTTTTTACATTAATAAATTTTTAATTTTAATTAATAAAATATTTCAAATGAGTATTTATTTTTCGCTATGAAAATTTTATCGAAAATTAGATTATTTTGCGTTGAAAAAAATTTAATCGATTAAATTACAAATTTTTTAAAAATTATTTAAAACCTAAATTTAAGGATTTTTCTTTTTCTTACATTGAACTTCTGATCATTTATCGTGTAATGACTCCATGGTGTGTTATCCTTAGTACCTTTATGTAATCTTCCACCAAAAAAACATGAAACCACAAAACTTTCTAGTATTTATTCAGGAGGTGACTATCATGCAGAATACAATAAAATATCTCATCATCTTTTTGTTTTTTGACGCCAGATAAACTTACATAAGTAACTGTTGTACAGTTCGATAGTGGTTTTTGCTTCACATCTTCTCATTTCCCCACATGTTATCAACGCCTTGAGTGTGAGCACCGGTTTGAACATCCAGAAAATTCAAGGAATTATGACTATACTCCAAAGGAATACAAATATTTGAAAACAGTTCCGAAAGAAACCTAATGTACTTGAAATTACTTTTGACAATTCCGTTAAGTCCGCTTGCATAGAGATTCAGAGAAAAGATAGTTAAACACTCGGAAAAGGCATAATAATGAATTATTTCAAAATGGAAAATTTGAAAAATTTGGCGCGAAATTTTTGAATTTAAAATTTGAGTGAAAATTTCCGGAATTGATCCAATTGAATTCTTTGAACTTTCATATTATAGCCCGACTCGTGCTCTATTGAGTGAATGTCTAACCTTTAACATACGTCTCTCTATCGATTAATAACATTTTATTAGAAAACCTATAAAAAATCTTTTCGAACGCTGATTTCTGGCATACTTTTTCCGCTCATCTGACATAATGGTAGTTCCGGGTTTAATATATATCTTTCAATAATTGGAACTAGAGTAGTGTTATTTGTTTACTACATAATAGTTAAATCAAATCGAATTGTTTTGTGACTAAAACAAAGCAATCTCGATTTTCCCTAAAAGAAAATTCTAAAGTTTCAGTTTTATCCTAGAATTTCTCGAAAAGAAACTCTAATCGCAACCATTTGTCTAAATTATTTGAAAATTTGCTATAATAGTGGTAATTTTCCTGAATATTTTGTTTTTATTAGAAAACAAATTGTAATAAATCTGTTTTTTGAACATTTCTGAATACGACAGACGATATAAGCGAGGATATTTTGCTGAATTGAATTCTTAAACAAATACTTTACTAGCCTGACCTACACTCACTTTTGATTCCGAAATGTTTCTTCACAATTAGCTAACACAATGTTCCATACTAAACTGAGATTTAGCAAATGATAATAAATGGTAATAAATCTGTTTTTTGAACATTTCTGAATACGACAGACGATATAAGCGAGGATATTTTGCTGAATTGAATTCTTAAACAAATACTTTACTAGCCTGACCTACACTCACTTTTGATTCCGAAATGTTTCTTCACAATTAGCTAACACAATGTTCCATACTAAACTGAGATTTAGCAAATGATAATAAATGGTAATAAATCTGTTTTTTGAACATTTCTGAATACGACAGACGATATAAGCGAGGATATTTTGCTGAATTGAATTCTTAAACAAATACTTTACTAGCCTGACCTACACTCACTTTTGATTCTGAAATGTTTCTTCACAATTAGCTAACACAATGTTCCATACTAAACTGAGATTTAGCAAATGAAAATAAACAATTAGGATCGTAACTTTGACCAAATGAGGTTTTAGTTATTTTTTCAGAAATAAAACCCTTTCAGCCATGTGAAATAAGAGCAGCTTAATGGATTAGCATTGTTATAATTGAGATAGTTTTTACTTTGAAATTCCAATGCTAAAATTTATGATTATTTTTGAATTGCCTTCAGCTGAAATTATCCAACAGTTTTGTTTATTTTGCTGTCATTATTGCAATCTATTCCGAGTGCTAAGTGTAGCTGAAACGGTTGACGGATGCTGGTTTAAAAACTCATTTTGTTTTGAAGATTTCAGGCGAGGATTTAATTAATAATTAATTAGCTTAATGCAAATTATAGATGGGCTATTTCAGTTATCATGTCTAGAAATAATTATATTCCATCGACTGATGGTTGTTTTTTAATTTTATTTATGCTTGAAATTTGGCATGCTATACAAATATTTTACAATTTTATCATTTTTTTTATTGAATAACTAGATAAGCGGTTCTCAAACTTTTAAGTTATTCAAACAATTTATATATAATGCGAAAACAGGATATAATATATGAAAATTATTTTGATAAACATATTAATTGATATTCAATTGTATTCTAACCCAAAGTCCTCATTCTTAGAGGAAATGATTTTACCACTTAGCCATTAGTTCTATTTATTAATATTATGATTATTTGAAGAATAAATGATGAAATAAGCTCTTTGCTGCAAAGTAATTATTATATTGATGACAAATTTTTGATTATTTACTATTCGAATTTTGTTCATCAATATAATAATTATTTTGCAATAAGGGCTTATTTCATTATTTACTTATCTGATATTTTAATTTATGCTGCTACCAAGGAATCACCGTTTTATACTTTATTATTATTACTAGTATTAATATTAAAAGATAACGTCAATAAAAAACTTCATATGATACATTTCAACAGCATAACTGTCATCTTCAGGTACGAAAACCAACTAAAAATATTATGAATTAACTTATAATTTAAACATATTTTCTTGTATTTGAAAATCAGAAACAACTAGAGCTTTTTTTGCATTTTATGAACAGTTAACATAAAAACATTGTATTTACATATGAAACGGCGAGAAAGTCATTGATTGCGTCTTCGGATTTGTTAATCCAATGCAAAGATAAACATTATGAGACAAAGATTTATAGAAAACCAACTGATACTGTCTTTATACTTCTCCAGAAAGCTTTTGTGAATTTAAGTATAAGAGAAATATGGTGAAAGTATTGATTTATCGTTCATGATCATTATCTTCTACTTTTTCTAATTCGGTAAAAAGTGTTGATAAATTGGTTAAGTTGTTGATAAAGAATGATAAAAGAGACAGTTGACAAATTGATGAAAAATCCTAAGGATCCATGTTGTGGAAAGTCTGAGTGTAATTTGTCGGATGGGTGTGAATTGAGTGTTGATCTAAATAATACTAGAAATGGATATAAAAAAATTGAGCCTAAATTTGTGTTAGTATTGCCGTACTCTGAAGGTTTTACAAATTATAAAAGGAAGTTAAGTAAACAGATAGGAAATTTAGAGTATAAGATCGTCTCTAATTCGTGTAAAGTACGCAATATGTTTATTAATAAATCAAAAACTCCGGTTGGATTGTGTTCTGATCTCGTTTATCAATTTACGTGTAATGGGTGTAATGCCACATACATTGGAGAGACTTCCCGTCATCTCTGCACTCGAGTTCTAAAGCATTGTCGATTGAAGGGTTTGACCAATATTAGCAAACACAATAGAGGCTGTAAAAGTGAAATAGGAATGTCTGATTTTAGAATTTTGTTGAAAAGTTTTAATAATTATTGGGAACGCGTGATATGTGAAGCATTGCTGATAAGGTCATTGGATCCAAAGATTAATATGCAATGTGCTATGATTACGAATGTTTTTAAACAGTTAGGGTATGTTAAATTATGTTTGTGTATTGTTTTTAAAAAAATTTAATATTATGAAAATAATTTAATTTATAAAATATTACATTATTTTTAAAATTATAATATAGATAAAAAAATTATAATATTTATATAAATAACATTTTAAAATTAATTAAAAGTATTTAAATATTTTTATAAAGTGTTTATTTATTAGAAAATTAAATTAATAATAAGAAAAAATAATTTGTGTAAATTATAAGTTAATTCATAATATTTTTAGTTGGTTTTTTGTACCTGAAGGTGACAGTTATGCTGTTGAAATATATCGTACGAAGAGTTTTTATTTGCGTTATCTTTTAATTAAATCGTTGCCAAATTTATTTAATTAATTATTATTATTAAACTTTAAATTCTTTTCTTTGTCGATAGCAGAATCATTTATATAAATATAATTTAGATAAATAACTGTTAGTTATTTATCTAAATTATATTTATATAAATGATTCCGCTATCGACAAAGAAAAGAATTTAAAGTTTAAATAATAATATTAATTGATTCCGCTATTGACAAAGATAATTTCAAGTTTAAACAAACCCTAGCTAGGTAATTGTCGAAAATCCAAAATTTAGTAAAATAATTTAAAGCTGTTAAATAAATATTTATTTCAATTTTTAAAATGCAAATTGGATTCTAAAATATTTTAAAACATTTTGTTTAAATACATATTTTAAAAACAATTGAGTGAGAGAAAATATTAGTGAGAAAAAAGTTTTGTTTATGAGTGATCAGGACCTTGTTTATGTCTAAATATTTCATTTTATGAATACATATTTCGGAAATTGCGTTACATAGTTATTTATCTAAATTATATTTATTATTATTATATAATTACCTGAAAAAAAATTCTATTTAGTATTTTACTTATAGTATATGTATATAAGAAAATTTAAATCCAGCACGTGTTAAACTACAAAACATATATCGAAAAACTCACTGTGACATAAGATAGAATTAAAATGCAATATATATGGATTTTAACTCTTTTACAAACTAATTAATTAATTTTTTTTCAATTAAATTCTGTTAAAAAATTATAAATTCTGCTTTCTAAAACTCAAATTTTAAAATTTAATATTAGAAAATTTAAAAAAATCTAAATTTTAACGAAATCCTAATAAATTTGTAATAGATTTTTAATTCATTCCTAAAAAATATTTTACATGTATTTTCATCTGATATCACTTCAAAAATACAACAAAAACAATAATAAAACAAAATTGTCTTCACTAACATTGATTAATTCCATCAGTTGATAGTAATCAAGAATTAGAAACCGGAGATAGCGGGTAGTCATTTCAATGTATGTGGCGTTGCACCATGACATATGTATTCATAACCAAGCTCCAAACACGATATAAGTAGGGCTTGAAATCTACTAATAAGCACAAAGTTTAAATAACATGAATCCTCTATTAACAGCATGTTTTTTCATTGGACTGGAACGTAGCATTTTCTTGTGAGCATTCGGTCACTGTATTTTGGCTATTTTGTCTAACAACTTTTATTAAATCTGCCAGAAGATTAGCTTTACATTTCAGTGTTCGCACAACTCGACATCGCCAGACAACATGACCTTCAACAGTTTGTCTGTGTCTGCAATGCTCAAAACCGTTAAGAAGAAAAATTCTCTCTCCATGTCTAGATTGTCTATATTCACCTTGTCTATCCATTCAAAGGATATTTTTTAATATTATAAATTATAAATAATTAACAATTGAAACAATCCTTTATTATGAAAATAATCCACTTATGACAATACTATACAAAACACTTATTATGAGTAACCCTTAATATATAAACTGTATTATATTAAGATTGAAATATGATTTATGAACATCTGCATTATGACTATTTGTCCTATGACCAAAAGTCCATATGACCAAATGGCCTATGACTAATAGGGTGAAGCTTAAAAAATTAACTGACTATAAGTCTCTACACCAATTTACTCTGGTTTCCCGGCCATTGATGTAGACTCTACATTTTAAGGAATAGCTAAAAAATAAGGGAAATAAGTAGTTTACGAACTAAACTTATTCTTGATCTTGCCATTAAAATGAATTTATTGGTAACTAGTGATGAAATTAGAAGTATTGGATAATTGAAAGTATTCACAAATTTGAGTTGCAAATATTTTTAGAAATGTTCGGTTAATACTAAATTTATGTATATTTATTTAAAAATTCCAAAAGCTTTTTTTGTGCGATTTAATGCAATATTTTAATATTATCTGTAAAAACAATAGTAAATTTTAATTAGTTTCAACTATATAGAAATTCTCTTTATCTAGCAGCACTGATAAATGTAATAAGAAAATTAAATAGTTTTTCTCACTTTAAAAATTCGGATTTTGAAAAAATTAGCCAAAATTTTGGACAATACTTTTTAAAAAAAACATTTTCAGGAAAGTCCAAAATGCTTGCTTTGATTCCAGTTTGGGATATGATGAATCATAAATTGGGAGAAGTTTGTGAATTTTTTATTTTGATATCTACTTAATATTTATAGGTGACTACTGACTTTGATATTGAAAATCAGAGCTTGTTATTTTATTCCATGTGTTCATATCAAATTAATGATGAGGTAATTAAAGCGATAATAATACTGTAATATTATCTAGTTTTATATAAAGCTTTTTTAATATCAAATATTTGGAGTGAATATAGGTCAAAATATTTCAATTAATAAACACTGTGGAAATGATTTATTTATTTATTTGAATTATAGTTTTATAAATAATTCCGCTATCGACAGGTTATTTTAAAGTTTATGAAATTAGAATATTAATCGTTAAATCAATTCGTTAAAAATTATTAAACTTAAAATGCAGATTTCTCAAAATGAATTTTTAAAAACCCTCAGATTTCGCATAATTTTAAATTTTCTAAACCTGTAGAAAAATCTTTTGTTATAATAAACATGGATACTCTTATTCAATTTAATACCAGTCACAAAAGTAATTATTATCGCTCTGTTTATGATTTCTCCATCGCTTATTCAACTGATGCATAGAATTTATTATCTAACAACTTAATATGGACTGAAATAAATGATATTCTGAAAGTGTCAAGTCTGAAGAATAGGGTTGATGAAATAAGTTTTTAATGTGTCGTAGTTGATACATAAGGTCTTGAAATGGAGTATTTCTTTGTTTGTGGCTAACCGAAATTTAACCAGTTTTGCTGTAACATACACATTTTATGTTCACCAAATGCAAAATTTGATCTATTTATTTTTAGTCTCTATATTCTATAGAAAGTTTTTCTTTTCATCATTGATATTTTGTAATTTATGTTTAGAATTTACCAAAATTTTTTTACTTTTACTTAGTTCGCCGTTATTAACAATAGTTGAATGGTCAAAAAATAATCAAGATTACCGGAACGAAGTCTGGTAAACCATTTTGACATACCGTATATACTCTCGTAATTCGAGAAATTATGAACAAAATATTTCTTTTTTAGTAATTTAACTCAAAAAAGAAAATTTTATTTTAATATGAATTCCAAAAAGCAGTAAATTTAATTTTAAATAATACTATAAATTATTTAATTAACATAAATATTATAAAAACTGCATTTTGCATAGGTAATTTTTAATATATATAAGAATGAAAGTGTGTCTGTTTGTCTGTCCAGTATAATCTTTTATATTACTTATAAACATAAGTAATATAAAAGCTGTATTTTTATTTGATTTATATTATAAGAATGAAAGTTTGTCTGTTCGGTCAGCAATTTACCATATATCATATATACTAATTTCCATTACCATATTAAACATAGTAAGGATAATCTATATTATAAGAATGGTAAATAAATGTAAAATCGGGCGATGCGGGATATAACAGCTAGTATTAATATATTTATTAAAATCTTTAATTGGTCAAAAATATTGCAAATAATCAACAATAGTTGTATTGTGCTACTTGTGTATTTTATTTAAAATTAAGAAATAAATTTTAACTAATTCCACCTTAAAAGAAATTTAACAAAGTTGAGATTCGTAAAAACCCTCATTAAAATTAGTATAAAATAAATTTTTGTAGCGAACCGAAATTTAATTTTTTCAATCTTATTTTACACGAGGGTTTTGAATTTTGGACAAAATAAAATATCCGAGTATATACGGTAATTGAAAAGTTACAGCGTTATTTTAACTTTAAAATAAATATGAATTCAAATTTTAACCTTCTAACTAATAAGATTTTATTGAATTTATTCAGTGCCTGATTATAACCGCTTAGCTGTTGAAATATATTGCAAAAATATCTTTTTAAAAATGGTTTTCTATTATATTATCACTTAATGATTCCAATTTATCGCAAATAAAATATCGCTACGATATTTGTAATTTTTTGTTTAACATAAATACTTCTATGATTTTATGGAAACGCTAGGTTTAGCTTTTGTGGACAAGGTAAGTTATGTTTCAAATTTTAGATTATAAACTTAACTTTTACCCTTTATAATTAATCAGAGAAAAATATTACCTCGCGTTATATAAACTGGATAAGATTTGTTATCAACTTTAAGGAGAAATTACTTGCCATTTTCTTTTGTGATTTGGCACCATTTATTAATTACATTTACATTAATTATTAGGTTTGTATGGACTACGGAAAGCGATCGAATTTTCATTATTTTCTATACTCGGGATTTATTCCTGACTACAACGCCTTTGATACTTATCATTTGAAAATAGGTACTCTTCTTGTTAATGTTTTATTCTATTTCATTTTTTTTTCTTCTAGGCTTTAATAGACAAGATTCTTTTTATCGATTAAAACAACAGATATTAATGAGCTTGTCTATAAATTGGTATGTTGTTATTTGATATAATTTTTAAGCTTTTGCAATTAGTGATAATCCTACTATAGCAGTAGATTATTCTGTAGGAAGCAATATGTCGGACTCAATCTTGTCTTTTTATTTGGCTATTATGTTGTGCAAAGAAGGTAATTTGGATTTTTATTTTAGTTACTTTTTTGATGTAACAATTGATTTTATTAAAAGTTATAAATAATATAAATAAGAAACGGAGAGAAAGTCATCAATTGCGTTTTTGGATTTGTTAATTCAACGCAAAGATAAACAGTATGAGACAGAGATTTATAGAAAACTAACTGATAATGGTCTTGAGACTTCTCCAGAAAGCTTTTTTTAAATTTAAGTATAAGAGAAATGTGGTGAAGGGATCGATTTATCGTTCATGGCCTTTATCTTCTACTTTTGCTAATTCGGTAAAAAGTGTTGATAAATTGGTTAAGTTGTTGATAAAGAATGATAAAAGAGACAGTTGGCAAATTGATGAAAAATAATAAGGACCCATGTTTGTGAAAGTCTTAGTGTAATTTGACAAATGAGTGTGAATTGAGTGTTGATCTAAATAATACTAGAAATGGATATAAAAAGATTGAGTCTAAATTTGTGTTAGTATTGCCGTACTCTGAAGGTTTTACAAATTATAAAAGGAAGTTTAGTAAACAGAAGAAATTTTAGAGTATAAGATCGTCTCAAATTCTATTAAACCTGATATTTTTAAAACTTATCAAAAGAAATTTTGATTTTTTCCGATTCCAGTTGCATTAGAAGTGTCTGCATTATCTGAAATATTTTTGAAATGTGAAATTAATTAAAGCCTAATAAAATTAGCGCTAATGTCTCGTAATTTCCTAATAAACTCGAATTACAGTCCTTGGAGTTATATATGGTAAAAACCTATCTCATTAAAAAATTACTACGTGTCGAAAGTCTACATCATGCAAACACTTCTATTTAATTATCTTCACACTAGAAATAATAATTTTTATATCATTTATTATTTTATAGTGAGGATAATTAAATAGAAGTGTTAATTCTCATGTAAAAATAACATAAATAAGCTTAAAGTAATATTATGGAATTATGAAATTGATTGATTGTAAAATTAATATTTAAGAATGTTTGAAATTTAAAAATATAAAATATGTATTGAATGCTTGTAGTTAATTGTAAATTTTTGCTTGCTAAAATATCCTCAAAATGAATACTAAAAAATTTATAATAGGTTAAAAAAACTGATATCATTGTTTAAATATTAGTTTTGAATTTTAATATATTTTAAACTTAATGAATTAATCAGTTCAAAATTTTATTTCCATTAAAATGAATCAAAGTAATAAATTTTAATTAATAACTGATTCCTCGGTTCCAAAATAATTGAGTTATTTGAACTATTCAAAAGATTTATTCTGAAAATAATATTTGTAGCATGTATTTTTGTTTTCAAATATTGTTCAAAATTTATTGCAAAATCACAAAATTTGAGGCAGAATAAAGTAATGTGACCAGGGGCGGATCCAGAGGGGGGTTGATGGGGTAATTACCCCCTCCATGGCATTATTTTCGAATTTATTGTCTATTGTGAAACGCTATATGACCATCTGGAATGGCAAACCCAAAGTGTAAAAATGGTATTTCGCTAGGATCCGATAACTATATCAATTGATATAATACATTATAATTTACAAATAAAAAGTGCATCTGAGTTACAGAATTTAAATATAATATATTATTTTTGGATTTTAATTTTGTATTCAATTACCTGACGGATTTTACTTAAGAAATTATTCTTTATTATTTTAAAATGCACTTTCTGTTATAAAAGTACCGATCCTTCGAAATCTATCATAAATTTCAATTATCGATGTTATTGAAGCAGTCCATCCATTCTGAAACATCGCAACTATCCTCTACTTTAGAAGGTACACTTTTATATCTTGATTAGGATGTTTATCCAACAATATTTTCATTATTATCGTTTAATTTTTCGTTACTTTTGAGAGTGACTTTGGCAGAGAGAAGTTTCTTGTGTTTAAAGAGATTGAAGACGTACAATAGAAATAGAATAGGCCAAAATAGATTATTAGGTTTAGCGTTATTAAATATTCACAGAGATATTGATTGTAAAAATTGATGTTATAAATTCTTTTGTAAATAATGGTAATAGGAAACTAGATGTCATATTAAAGTAATTTTATGTTTATTTAAGTATGTATTTAGATATAATATAAATATTATAAATGTGATCTTTTTGTTATGTTATATGCAATCTGTGAAGAGTCACGTTTTTTTTAATGAAAGTAAGTTTCCTACTAAATTAAAAATATTGCTATACTGCTTTTTATTACCTCCCCACCCCCATGGAAAATTCCTAGATCCGTCCCTTAATGCGACCAGATTGTCTCGGATTTGTGCTGTTTGTCACTTACTGAAAACTGTTCCTTAAAAATTTTCACGCATTTTCTGTTTCCTCTACTTCATATTTGATGCATTATATTAATGCACGAATAAATAGTCTAAGTTAATTCTTTCCGCTAATGTGATAGTCTTTTTTTTAATTTTGATTTGAACATGTCCCGCATTCCTAAAAATAAAGATATCCCTCTAACAGCTGATTTGTTTAAATACAGTCTAGATAACATCAAAGAGAATATGGACAGAGAATTTATCTAAGAAGTTAATATTGCGTAAAAATGTTAATTGTTTTGGACGATATTTTAAATGAAATTTGCATTATATGGAAAGAACAAATTTAAGATCCATATTTCATAAATTAGGGATACCATTGACTTCTCTTGATCGTGTTATAAAGAAATGTAAACTCAAAGGAAATTCGAATTTAGTCGAACCTCTACTGACATATCCAAATAAAGTAAAGCAGTAAATAATGGTTGCCGAATGAAATAATTATGAATTACGTCATAAGTCAATGGATAAATTAAATAAAGACAATGAAGGTAGTGTGGAGGCAATAACAGTAGCTAAATGAATAATTAAAATTTTATTAGGTTATTTTTTGAATAAACTTTTTCTTAGAAAAATTCAAAAAACACAAAACAGCTAAAGGATAAAAGATAAGCGTGAAAATCATTGTTTTTTTGATTTAATATTATCCATTTCTTAGTCTAAAATTGAAGAAAAGCCTGAATAGCTTATTTTGGAACCGATGAAATCACTAAATGAGGTTCATAATAAATATCGACAGCAAATGCGCTTATTATTCATTGAAAGTGTTTTTATTAAATTTATCACTTATAGGCAAATGTTTGGAAGCCATTCTTAATAGTGAAAATATTAAAGAAGAAATTATTAAATATGCAAAACTTGTGTGGAATGACGTTAAAAGATTTTTAAAAGTTCGTCTTGAAATTAGTATTAATTCTTTTAATAAAAGTCTTGATCAAGTTGGTTTTCTTGATATCTTTTTCTGGTAATTAATATTTCAGTCAAATGCTATGATCTCTAGTGACCTGCAATCTTTGGGAACAAGTCTTTTGGTCTATGAAAAGAAAGTTATGAATATCATTTTAGAAAAGCTGAATTAATTTCAAAATATATTTTTTGTGACTTATTTGTATTTCTTTATAATTATTGATTTTATTCGTAGTAATTATTGATAATATTTGTGTAGGTGGGTAATTGTGGAAATTTATATAATTTTTGATTATAATTAATTATATATAAACAGTAAGTATTCTCTTAACCGCCAAACTCCAATAATCGCCATTTTTATACTATATAACCTCCAATAATCTAGAAATTTTAATTGAAGTTTTAATAAATTTTATTATTTATTACTCTAAAAGAAGCCATTTTCTAGAAACCGCCACCTTTTTCACAGTGCTGTTTTTTCATGCTCATCACTGACTACCTCTGGAACACTATAAATTTTTGGGTTTATCACTCAGACCGTTTTAGATAACACCTTGAAATTTTGTATAGGTGATTAGTATTAAAATAGGAAGCCTGTAGGCATATTTTCAAAGGGGTCAAGATGCCTCGAACTATTGGTTTTGTCAAAAATGAATAATTTAATTCATTGCATTGTAAGTTAATAAAAATTTGTTTTATCATTATTTAATTATATTTTTTCCCACGAACGAAAGCCATTTTACCATATAAATAGTTCTTAACTCCGAATTTTTCGATTTCTTAGTTTTAAAAGTGTACATTCACAGAATTGTATGCAGCTGGTCTTCCCATTAATTTTTATTCGAAATTAACAAGAAATTTAGTTATAGCAAATATTTCGAATACATCATCCCTAATTCTATCTGTCCTAGGACGGGCAATTCCCTAGTAATTAATGGTTGAATTATTGATTATTTCTCTGAGTCTTATTGGGACAAAACGATTCAGGGCAGATTTATAAACGCTAACGTTCTAGATTTTACAGTCTGGATATATATTCTCACCAGTCACTCCATTATGAATGGTGAAATTTGTATGGATGTTGAAGGGCTTTCGAGAAAATTTGTTTTTGAAATTAACAAGAAATTTAGTTATAACAAATATTTCGAATACATCCATCCCTAATTCTATCTTTCATTTGGACGGGCAATTCCCTAGTAATTAATGGTTGAATTATTGATTATTTCTCTGAGTCTTATTGGGACAAAACGATTCAGGGCAGATTTATAAACGCTAACGTTCTAGATTTTACAGTCTGGATATATATTCTCACCAGTCACTCCATTATGAATGGTGAAATATGTATGGATGTTGAAGGGAATTCGAGAAAATAACAATTCGATGGGAAGATAAATAAATTTATTTTCACGTGGAAAACTTTCGGAAAGCTCAATTAAGAAAAACCTGCAAGACAATTAGCAAGAGTTGAAACTGCATTGTTGAGAAGTAGAGGAAACTTGGTGTTGGATTTCATTTGCAACAATAGTACTTTTACCGCACTCGTCAGCCCCTGGATAAAAGTTAGTCATGATGAAAGCTTCAAAAATGTCCGAGTCCGTTTGATCAATAATTGAATCTACCAAATGTAGGATATATTCACAGCGAACATTTCTACATATAAATATTTTCCGGATACAATTCAATAGTTTTTCTTCGTTGTTGACAAACAGCTTTGTCAATGCATACTGCTGATGAAACGAATGTGCCTTGAAAACAGTTCCGCAACCACCTTGGGCGATTTTATCATCCATAACAACTGATTCATCTATATTTCTGCAAATGTCCTCATTTTCAATCACTCCATAGATTGTTCTATTCATTATATTGATAGAAAATAAGTCAATTTTTATCCAGTTAAATTTAATTGTAAAAATTCAAACTACAAATCATCAAAAACATTGACCACAATTCAAAGCCTTTTTGAAATTCATGATTTCGCCAAAAACTAAACAACACTACCTCGAATAAATAATATTTCAAAAAAGGTAATTTTTACATAAAAAATAAAAAAATGAACCCAATTCAAGATTCAACACTTGGTTTAAGTTCAACAAAATGCACAAAGTAAGGCTTGCAAATCAACTATTGTGGGAACAGTCATGTGTCGATCAAACTGACCTTCGAAATTACAAATAAAGAATCTGGGTGTATGATTTAAACCATTATTGGAATGAGAGATAAGAGATTTTTACATAATAATTACGAGAAATTAAGGGTAATTTCCGTGAATAGAAGTGAATTAAGGAGTGATTGAAGGACCTGGTAAACTGATGACAGACAGGGTTCAATATCAATCCCGAGAAGTGGAGCTCACCTTTTGTTGACAGCCTCTAGCAGTCTCTACGAAAAATTTTTCGGTCTTTTTAAAAACAATATACAAGAGAGGAGTACCAAACCATTAGAATGAACTCAAAATTCAAAAGAAGATCTACAATGTGTAATAGCCATATAAGTCCTCTATGTATTAACTGTTGATTTTGCTTGTCGGTATAACGATCAAAACAGACTGAATCTAACTCTAAAAGATTCGCGCGTAATTTACTAACATAACTCTTTTCTGTATACAGATATTTATTTATATTGTTGGGCCAGAACGTAAACGGCCTTCAAAATGTTTAAATGGATCAGAAACACACACGCAGATACAACACGCAATTTAAAATAAACCTGAAAAACACCAAGTAAACCCGATAAAATCTGAGAAATAAAAGAATTAAATATAAAATTAAAAAACATAAAAATAAAATAAAATATTAACAAAATGCATCAAGATCCGCACGATACCTACACAAATACAACAAGAAAACACGACAAATTCGACGAAATTAGAAAAATCAATTAAAGTTCATTAAAGTGGAATTTAAATCGAAAAATTGAATTAGCAATAATTCAATAAAAATTTTAAATAAAAAATTATAAAAATAAATCAAGAAATATAAAAACTAAAAAATAGAATTTGCTAGAAAAAGAACAAGGTCGAATTTTTTTTTACTACATCAAATTTTACACGTCACACAATTAGGTATAAATACTGATCCATTTTCACATTTAAACACACCATTTTTCTTGAGAACAAAGAATCGTTTTGAAAAGCGTTAAATCTTTAAAACTAATTTAGAAAATCTTCAACTACTTTTCAATTATTGTGAACTACATCAAATCTATTTTCAAATTTTTTAGGTGAGAATCATTTACATTGGAACCCTCTTTCCACATCACGACCTTGCATCTCAATGGAGCTCTGCTCGGCGTCGATGTGGGAGGAGAGGTATTTATGCTGTTATGCTATTTTATGCTTATTTTATGGTTGATGATTTTGGAATGGTTAATGGGTAACTTATTTGTTTCATGATTAATAAAATTTATTAATATGTATTTATATGTTTTTATAAATTATAAAATTTAATTATCGAAATTTTTCCGGCCCACAGCCGACACATCACGCAAGTTAGTAAAATCAACATAGTGCAGATGCATGTAAGTGCGTGGAAGATCGCCAATGATATGCACCCGTGAAGACTCAGCGTGCGCAACGCAGCGGTCGGATCGTAAATATCTATCCCTATAGCTGAAGCGAGAAATAAGGAAGAAGCCTCTGGCTGCTTCCTCGTTTCTCAATTCTATAAAATCGACCTAAATTTATTTAACAAACGGCTTAAAATCACCACACCGAGTAGTCCAGTGGGCACTCAATAACTATAATATAAACATACTATGCCTTAAGATCAACTTAAGGAAAAGGGTACGGGGACAACGTAAATTGAAATTGCTGATATAACCACTTCCGTGTCAATGCCATGAAATTTAATAAAATTATGATTAATATGAAGCAAAATAAAGTTATGATTAATAGGAAATGAAAGAAATTAAATAAAGTTATGATTGGTATGAAATAAAATGAAATCATGAAAAATGAATTTAATAAAATTACGATTGATAGGAAGAGAAATGAATTTAGTAAAGTTATGATTAATTAGAGATTAAATGAACTCGATAAAATTACCCTTAGTAGGAAATAAAGTGAATTTGAATAGAATGAATTTACTAAAATTAGGATTAGTAACAAACAAGATCTCAATAGTACAGTGATTTGATAGAATATACGAGATATAAAAGAAAATCTTAATTGAAACAAAAAATATTGGTAAAGCTAATAAAGAATAAAATCTTGTTTGTAAGGGAAAAATTTAATAAAACTTTCGATTAATGAAAATAAAATCTTGTTGATAAAGTAGGTGAAGTTTATGTTTGAGACGAAAATAAAATTTTATTTGTTAACTCTGCTACAATTGACAATCATAGGGAATAAAATCGTACCTACTAGGATATAGGATTAACCACAATCCGAGATCATATCAGTGAGGTAAGCAAAGATTGTAATCCATAATAAATTCAAATCCATTAGTACAGTGTAATAAACGAAAATAATCAATTCGAGAATTGTAGGATTAACAATAAAATTTGGAACATTTTAGATATCATTCGGCAAGTAGGATTATGTATAGTTGTGCAAAGATTAGAAATTAACCAACAGATCAGAATCATGTTTTAGCCAAATTAATTGCGAAATTAGACAGGGATTTACCATAAAATCCAAATTAATCCGACCTAGCACGACTTGTGAATTGAACCGTCAGAAGATCAAAATCTGAAAATAGCAAAATCCATGTTCACCACGAAAAGTCGCCTCGATGAGATGTATTATTAACAACACCAACGCTCCCCAAAGTTCAATGATATTGGAAAAGGTCCATTCGAGGAATGTTAATACAATCCAAGATAGAGGTAGCCCAATATTACGACGAGAACGAATCACAAATATGTCCATAATCAAACTAATTTTGAAATATGATAATTAAAAATTCCGAGACGATCGGATCAATCGAATTTGTCGAACTAATTAACAAGCACAACAATAAATAATTTGATCTTCATCGACGAGACTAATTTAAATACCAATCTACTTTGATTTTTCTTTTTTAAAAATTAAGTCGATTTTGTCAATTTGGTTAATTACGGATTAAATCGAATTAAATCTAAAAATTGTAAATTCTTAAAACTTTAAATTAGAAATAAATTGTAATAGTGTATAAATTTCAAGCTTTAAAATTTATGTTTTTTAAATACCTTACTTGACGGCCATCCCAAAAATGAGGTACCTCATGAATTTCACAGAACGTTTGACTCACCTTTACCCTAAACTATCTTATAGGTGCACGTACATATTGCAGACGGATCGAGCCTAGAAAAACCCCAATGATAGTCACTAGATAGACCAAATTTCGGGCCTAAACTCTCTTAACTAATATAGCCAAGACCCTATTCCCCACGCTATTAACTTTCATGATTTAAATTTCAATCATTACAGAGCATGTCCAACAATCAGATCACCATTCGGAAGGAGCGCTCGGTAATGAGATTACGAACCTCCGACGCAATAGAAAGACCCCGGTCACAGTGGCCATATTCTATCCCTCGGAAAGCACGGGATCCGAGTAGTGACCCTCTCGAACCAATGAGGCAAGAATACCCAGCCGCTGAAATCTTCGCAAATGCGCAGGACCTCCTCACCCATTGGGAGCGGGTACAGGAGCAGGTGGACTTACAAGTAGTCAAGGCAAGGATGTACCTTGCAAATGTGCTGGATGACATCCTTGCTGGGCGGATCGCCGTCGCCCATCCACCTCGTCCGGTTCGAGATACTAGGCGTCCTTATACGGTAGAAGCTCTCAAAAGGAGTCTCAAACGATTCTGCCCGGATGAATGAACTGACCAAACGATTATAGTGATTAAAAACGATAATTATAATTAGCATCGCGTGTATTTCTTTTCTTCTTATATAACTGAGAATGAGTGTTGAGTTGTTTAAAAGAGTTGAAATATTTAGGCTGACCATAAATTGACGAGTAAAAATCCATTTAATTTCAGCAATGGCTTCTCTACGGATCCTGCAGACGGAGTTAGATCGCGCGAGGCAGGCGAATGCCGAATTACTTAGTCAAGTCCTGCAACTAACCCGTGAGATGCAGCAGCTCAAAGCGACGTGCTTATATCCTAAACGAACCAAAGTCCTATACCAACGACTTACCGCAGCTCAAAAAGGCTGGGCCGAAGAACGCCAGCTCAATCGGAGTTTGCGAACGCAGGTACGGGGGCTAGAAGTCGCTCTGGCGGTATGCAGGGAAGGTGAAGCGGTCACCTACCCGCTCATCTTCGCCCCAACTCAAATGCCACAGACAGTAATCCAGACAGCAGAGCAACCCATCGTCACCAACAATCGCCGACCGGGACGTAAGGAGCGTGCCCGACGTCGAGCAACCCAACTCCAAGATACCAAACCATAGATATGCATCATGTGATTTGATTTAATAGAGTAGTTTAGCTTTAGTTGAGTCATTTTCTTTTGAAATCGCACACCCGAACGGTCATAAGCAACCTATTACGTCTCAGTTTTCCGCAGGCAATTAAGCACTAATCGTGAACAATTATTATGAGGGACAGAGCAAAGCGAGCATAGGTCTTCTATCGACAGCTCGTGAACCCGAGGTTTGTCCGAGCAATTACAGTACTAGCCAATGGTATTCAATTTTTGCGGACATTCCACCACTTGAACACATTTCCAACGTTGCTTAGCAACGGGTGCCAAGTGGAGTAGTAGCATTTTGTATGGCGTTACTAGGGTCGCCAGAAAGATAAGCAAGACTTGAAACCCTGTAACCCACC
This sequence comes from Schmidtea mediterranea, assembly GCA_022537955.1. Taxonomy (NCBI): domain Eukaryota; kingdom Metazoa; phylum Platyhelminthes; order Tricladida; family Dugesiidae; genus Schmidtea; species Schmidtea mediterranea. The sequence goes on along the minus strand of CM039679.1, from coordinate 300,328,445 downwards.
ACACAAATTTGGGGGCTCAGCCGGGATAAAGCTTTGTTAATTGGAAAAAGCAAAATAACCTGTCAGTACACCCTCAGCCGAGATAAACGATTTTCTTGTACAAGTAAACAAAGGAAACGAGAAGCAAGAATTCTCTTATTGAAATGTCGGGACGACATTTTACCAAACCCCGGAGAGATGACAAATGAGAAAGAAGGGAGCTTAATACAGAAAGATAAAAAACGATTAACCCAACTACAAAATGAGAAAATATGTTGATGAAACGAATGGCTTGCCCACCAAGTACAAATTTGGGGGCTCAGCCGGGATAGAATGATTGTTTTTTGCGAAAAACCAAAGGAATATAGACATGCGTAAAGAAAATGTCGGGACGACATTTTGTCGAACCGCGGAGAGATGTAATAGCAATGAAACAAAACCCAGAGAACGATCGACGGAAAACGAACAACCTTACTACAAGATAAGAGGAAATGTCAAGGAAATAGACGACTGGCCCACCAAGTACAAATTTGGGGTCTCAGCAGGATTGAAGCTCTGTTATTTAGAGAGACCAGGACAATCAAGTTAAGAAACAACAGAGAATTATGCCAGTACACCCTCAGCCGGGATTGAAGCTTTGTTTTCGCGAAAAACCAAAGGAAATATGGACATAGATTAAGGTTTAAATTGGAAAATGTGAAACCTAACAGTTGTAAAGATCGATTGTAAAGATTGATGGGAAATTGTAAAGATCGATGGAAAACAAACAACCCGACTACAAATTAAGACGCCAAGACACTCAACATCCATCAATACTTGACGACATGACACCCTTGTAAGACACCAACAACAATGACAAGATGCATAAGTAATTAAAAGGGTAAAATTCGGGATAAAATGAAATGGGGTAAGTAAGGGGAGTAATGATAAACAAGAGAAAGACACCGAACCCAACAAGAGGAAGCCAACGGTAATAGAATAAAGCACAACAGGTAATGAGTAAATAGTAGTAAATAAAACGACTCAAAACATATTAAAAATTTAGTTAATTAGTATTTAGATAAATTTAAAGGGTAATTTGATAATTTTAGATGGAACCAGCAGAAATTATAGAAAAACTAAAGGGGATTCTAAACATCGAAAATGACAATCTTGAGGAACTAATTAATAAACAAAAGTTAATTAAACGAGCTAAAGAGGATATATCAGCAATTCCAAACCTGTACTCCGATGAACATTGCATATTAATAAAATTAATCGATATTGATAAAGACGTAACTACTGAGAGAATATATGAAATTCTATCTATGAGATTAGAGATAACCAAATTTGGGAAAAGCTGGTACAAGTTAATGGAAAAAGTCAAGAATATTGAAGACAAGATTGCAACAACAATGAAAGAGCAAACTAAGGCTTATGTGGAATGTTATGCGTGCAAAACAGAGGAAGCACGAGTAATGGTGATACCTTGCGGACACCTGAGTTATTGTCATGGATGCGCACAAAAGTCGCACTGTATGTTATGCCAGCGAAAGATAAAGGAAAGACTAACGGTTTACTTCCCATGAATTGTTATGATGAAATGAAATAAATGTGTATTATACATTACTTGAATTATTAGATGATAAGACGAATATAAAGAAATATGCAATGTTTATAAATAATAAAATAACCCGACAACGATAAACAATGGTAATAGACCAAAAACGTAAAAGCCGAATTAGGGAAATAATCAAAACACATGCACAGAGACACAAAATATTGGACGGAAAAATTTCGACAACCGAGTTTTCCTAGTATATAATCCTTTTTTTTTGTTTTATTGATATTATATTTATTGATATTATATTGAGATAGGACGAGGAAAAATGGTTAAACCTGAGCTATCTAATGATAGTACGCTCACCCAAGGGAAACCCTGATCAACCCTACTGAGAAATGAACTGGTAGGCCAAGTCGCGTATGTCAGCAAATAACCGGCGAGAGATTGATCACCTCTTTTGGGGAGCTTGTTGATGCGATTACCACAAATTTTGAAGGGGGGAGTGAAGAGACAGACCGAGAGGTGAGAGAAAGAGTGTACACGGAACAGAATTAATAGTTAGAGTAAAGGTACCTAGAGATGACTTCCTTTTTCCCTAGCTGGTGGTGAGGCACCAGAGGACAGCTACGGACTGTCGTGCTCAGGTTGTTATCAGCCAAGGGACTGATGACGCTGGGCCGTTCGATACAAAAACCCGGATCACACACCGAGTATCGGACGATTCTTTTTTTCGCTGGGAGGCACTCGATACAACAACCCGGATCCCACACCGAGTATCGGGGCCAAACGGTAGGTGAGATGTGAAACTAACCGGTAAATGGTTCATACTCAAAATGTCCTACTAAAGCCAGATGAGAGCGCTCGAATTGAGCCGAGAAATCTGATGGATGGAGCGGGCAGAGATTTGATAGTTTATTCCCGCCCCACTTTTGAGCATTTCCTTTTCTTTTCACTATTCGGGAAATCAAGTAAACCGCTTTTGGAGCTTGATTGAACGTCTAGGCATTTCCATACTTTTATATTCTTCGAGGTACACAACCCGGATCCCACACCGAGTACCGAGGGAATGTTTTTTTGTTGCCCAGCGAGGAGTTTGGTACAATAACCCGGATCCCACACCGAGTACCAAATATCCGAATGGCGGTGAGTAAAGCGTAACCGGAAGAATGCGCGGCCAAAAGACGCCATGGCTTGAGAGTCAGTGTGAGGCCTCAAACATACCCAAAAGTCACTGTTGAGCTCAAGTCCGATATAAGAGATAATATGAAATAGAGGGCCGGATGATTATAATCAGATACTTGAGGCAATAGAGGGCTGGATGATTATAATCAGATACTTGAGGCAATAGAGGGCCGGATGATCATGATCAGATACTTGAGGCAATAGAGGGCTGGATGATCATGATCAGATACTTGAGGCAATAGAGGGCTGGATGATCATGATCAGATACTTGAGGCAATAGAGGGCTGGATGATCATGATCAGATACTTGAGGCAATAGAGGGCTGGATGATCATGATCAGATACTTGAGGCAATAGAGGGCCGGATGATTATGATCAGATACTGGAGGCCATAGAGTACCAGATAAGATAGGATATGAGTAAAGATGAAATATGATTATGAATAGATATTAAGGTCACAGATGACCAGTAAAAGAGTTAAAGCCGAAGGCCGAAGAGCCAACGGAAATCATAGAGGGCATAGAGCGCCAGCGATTGAGGATTAAGTAAATAAAATTTTTTGGGGACATAGGAAAAACAATTAATGGAATGAATGAAAGTATGAGTATGATGATTATTGATATTATGATATAGATAATTGATACGACTATATAGATAACTGATAAGACTATATAGATAATTGATACGAGATTAATAGATAATTATTACGAGGTATAGATAATTAAAAATGGACTTAAAATGAGGGGGGCGAGTCAGATAAAGAAGACCACCACGATAAATGCGAACAGGGGATGATAATATAGATAGTATGGTAAACGGAGGAGAAATTAGTATAGAGTATAAAATATTGGAGTGTTATTTATTTTTAGGAATCGATAGTCAAGCAAAGCAATCCAAGTCAAGTACAAAGCAAAGCAAAGGAGAAAATATTTCAGAGCAAACGACAAAGCAAGCGATAACAAAGGAATTTGAATAGACGAGCAGAAAAGATTTTGGAATAAACGTCAGAGTAGTTACAAACAGATAAGCAACCAGAAGTTTCAAAGCAACCAAAGCAAGAGAAGAGAAACCAGTCAAGCAGACGAATAACCGTAAACATTGATAGCATCAGCAACCACACGAGAAGCAAAAGCCAAGAAAATAGAGAAAAGAGTTTATTAAAAGCAGAAGAAAAGAAAAAAGTTCGCAACAGTAGAAGTGTTAATACTAAAGTATCAACTGCAACTGGAACCGGCACAGATAGCGGATTGACCGATTTTGAATTTAATAGCAGCGAGGAGAACGAATTACGTAATATCGAAAACCAGTTGACAACGATAGAATCAGTAAACGAAGAAGATCTGGACAACAATCCAAACATGACGACTTCAATAAACTCTTCAATTCCGGATGCAAATACAATGTTGAATAACAATAATGCGATGATAGGAGAATTCAGAGAAAAGTTTAGAGGAGAACCGTTTGACGGTAGTCTCAACAAATTGGACACATTTATAAAAGAATTCGAAGTGTATAAAAATATCTGTCACTGGACAGATCAAAAGGTAAAAGAGCGGCTACCCTTGTACCTGAAAGGGAGCGCACAAGATGTATTCGTAGAAGAAGCGAGAGACGATACAAAATTGACAACGTGGACAGAGATTAAAGAGTTCTTAATAAAGATATTCGGGATAGAGAAAAAGGGGAATAGGAAGATATTGGACTTCCTACATCGAAAACAAAGACGAGATGAATCAAATGCCGTATACGCATGTGAATTAAAGAAACTGTGTAAAGAAGCCTTCGGAGAACATGATTTGCCCGAAGATAAAATGGTAGACGTCTTCATAAGAGGAATCAAGAGGGAAGACATACGAGCCAACCTTGGATGCTTGGCACCAGAAACGTTAGATAAAGCAGTAGCAATCGCAAATAGATGTGAAGCCCATCTAGGACTGGGATATCAAGTGGCAGTCTTGGCCACAGAACCAACAACACCAACAGTCAATGCCAACAATCAAAACAACAATACCAATCCAGCCATGAATCAATTCATCCCAAGAGCACAGCAGATGTTCAAGCCACCAGCAACGAGAAATCCGGAGGATAGAGGTAATAACCAAGTAAGTTATAATAATAATTTCAGGAACAATCCAAATACAAATGAAAAATGCTCCATATGCCAAAGAATAGGACATCGGTCAGAGAATTGTTTCCGAAATTACACTTGTCAAAAATGTGGTAGACGAGGGGCATACTGAGAAAATATGTAGACAACCTATTAACAAAGCATGTTACAATTGTGGACAACAAGGACATTTCGCAAGGCAATGTAACATAAGAAGAGAACCAAACCAGCCAAGATCAAACAACTCTATGGGAAATCCACAAATTAACGTGATGCAAGAGATAGACATGCTACGAGAAACACTACAACGAATGCCCATGGAATTAAAAGAGATGATACAACAGATGCCCACCAATATACAACAACAACGAATCAACGTAATGAGAAGCAATGAGGAGATTCAGGAGCTGCGAACCAGAGAATACCAAGAGCAACAACAAGCTGAATGGCAAAGACTACAAACAGAGGAAGCCCAGGAAATCCAACAAAGATGGGAGAATCGAAAACAAACCCCGAAAAGAATTAATATGATGAGAATGGAAATTCCAGATGAAATTCACACTGCGGAGCAGTGTGTTGAGAACGAAGGGGGAGGAAATACGATAACCGATAACGAGAAAACAGTCGAATTAAATACGATGGAGAAAATAGAGGCCATCAAAGAATTTGCAGAGGAGGAAAAACAAAGACGTCGACAGTTAAAAGAAACGATAATGGAGAAACCGAATGAACCGGAAACTCAAGAGATTAAACGAGCGGAAATGATGATGACGGAGGATCAAAACAAGGAAACATTAGTGTACGAGATGGATGAACTCGAAAAAGAAATTATGATACAAAAGACAGAGAGTACACTCGAGAAAATAAAGCAAGAGGAAGCTTTAGAACGAGAGGAGGATCAGTTAAAAGAAAAAGAAGCAATCCTGAAACAAGAGAAAGCGGAACTAGGAAAGAAGGCACTAATATTAAAAATAGACGGAGCGTTAAAACATTTAGAACAAGAGCAAGCACTAGATCAAAAAATAGAAGTGATGGCAAAGGAAGTCCTATCACAAGAAATGGAAGAACCAAAATTAGAACTACAAAAAGAGGAGCAAGAAGCATCAACGTCACAAGGAAAAGAAAAGATATCAGAACCAATAATAACAAAAAATCGAATCCAGAGGATACTGCTACAAAAAATAGAAACAAGAATCAGAAAAGAAAAGCCCACGTGGAGTGAAGCTCAAATTGAGAATAGAATAAAAGAGATATGGTTCCAAATAAAAGGGCCAACAAAGATAATGAAAGAGGAGGAACAACCACATATTAATATGATGAGACAAATACCAGACGATCAAACAGATGAGGATGAAAGCGAAATAAGCAGTCTGGGTGGAGAAATATTTCAGTCATGCGAGGAAAACAAACCATATAAGGATGAATCCGAATTAGAAGAAATGGAAACGAACGTGCCAAGAGAAGATGAAACCGAGATATTAAAAGAAATCAACGAGATCGTAGAAGAAGTAGATCGAAACCAAATGTTCCTAAACCTCAGAGATACAACCGCATACAGCAGAATAATGAAATTAATTGCGAAAGGATATCAACAGGATAATGGTACATTCACGGCATCATGGAAAGACATGATAAGAAAGTACCAAGAGAATCTGAAAGAATATGATAGAGAAGAGTATCAGGTAATTATTGATTTTCCAGAAATACCAAGACAGATAATAGCTACAAGAGGCGAAAGCACAAACGAATTGTATGATTGGGTAGTGAAAAAGCTAGGACCCAGCTACAAAAATAAACCCTTATATTATCAAGGAAGAAAAATAAAGCGAGATATACACCTAGCGGATGCTCTAATATGGCCAAAAGGAATAAATGTGGTAACATTAAACAAAAATGAAATCGAGGAAACGACAGCGGAAATATGGCAGAAAATTCAAATATTGTACAACAAGGAAATAAAACCTGGATTGGAAAAAGAGAGACAAAAGATAATGAGGCAAAACCAGATTAAAATGACAGAACAAGCAATAGACCAAGCTAGAAAATATATTAATCGATTATCACTAACAAGACCGATCTCAATGAAAATATTTGTAGAAGCTGTACGAGACACAGACATTATGAGATTTGACAACGAGAGAACGGATGAGTTGATAGCCAAATATGGAGAGCATCAAAGAGATATGAGAGGAGATGAACCAATAAAGATAAGAATAAAGCTACCAAATGATGAAATAAAAGAAATATCGGTAGACCCCGATTGTCAAATGCACGAATTATACCGACGGATAAATAGAGAAATTATCCAACCTATAATCGAAAGTAGTGACGACGGTATGGTGGAAGACGTGGCAATAATGTACCACAAACGGCAAATAAGTCCGCGAGAACGAACCCCGATATACGAATTAGGTATATGGGAAGACGGACAAACCATTAATATCATAGCCATGGATGAACCAGAGAGAAAAAATACAACAAAAAGGGAACAACAGATCCAAGAATTTCAAGAGGAAATGAAAAGAAAAATGGATCAAATACTAACCATCTACCAGTTATGGAGACAAGATGCGAAATTAAGCACAAAATTACAACCGATAGACGACTCGAGATGCCGATCAACACCATGGAAAAGGGTGTATGAGGAAAAGACAAAGGAGTGGAAATGGAAAATGGAGAGAACTGAACCAAAATGGAGAAAATATATACCAGGAGAAGCGCCGGAAGACGCAGCTAACGAAATAACCTTAGAGTTATATGAAGACGAACCATATGAAAATTTACCAGAGGAAATGATAAACGAAATGGAATGGCAACCAGAAGAAGACGAGGAAATAAACGATAGAGCTCGACTAGCCCCATACACATGGAAAATAAGCGGATGGGCTGAAAAAGTAAAATCGGCTGAAGAAGAGAAAATCATCGGTATTACAAGTCATCAATTCTATACAGAAATTGGAGGATACCGGATGAAATTGAGAGTATACCCAAACGGAGATGGGGGTAGGAAAAGGGAAATATCTATCAGTGTATTTTCTGTTAGCAAGAGGCAGATATGACGACAAGTTAGAGTGGCCATTTAATCGAAAAGTCACGATTTCAATCGCTAAACCTGGAAAATGGGAAGAGCGACACAGCGAAAAATTGGGAGTAGACCCAAGATCTATGATAAGTCAAAAGCCAAAATCCACTGAAAATGTTGCGGGAGGAGTACCACAGTTTCTGTTGAAAAAATATGTAACACCGCAATTCGTAAAAGATGACACGATATATATTACGATTGAAGTAGAAACAGAACGAGAAATGAAATTGCGAATCCAACAAGAACAAGCGAGACCGCGAATTAGCGTACTCGAAAAACGAATTCCAGGAATAAAATATTTGCCCACAGATATAGATGATCCTGTGGAGGAAGGACTAACGAGATTAACGGAAACGCAAAAATGTAGAGAATTAGCAGCGATATTGAGAACCGGAGCAAAGAATCAAAGACGAACGGTAACAGATTTAGCAAATTGGATAATCGATTCTTGTAGCAGAGTGGAGAATCTGCGCAATATCGTAAAGGAAATAGAGGAGTATCGGAGAATGTATGCGTGGTACCCAGAGCAATTCAGAGAAATTATCCGAAAATGGAAACATACCGAATGGGCAGCCGAAACGATAGAGAAGTATAGTTTAAAAATTATGACGCCAGATTTCGAACCAATCGAAAGAGAATTTTATATCACCGCCAAGGTGAGTGAAGTGAAAAAGAGAATACCGTATGAACCGCCATTTCATTTACAATACCAAGGACGATCATTAGACGACGATCTCGAAATCGGAGTTACGCAAATGCAATTGGGATTAATAAATGTATTGACAGTAGCAAAGATCGCGGGTAGAGAACTCAATAAAAGAGAAATCAAAACGAAAACGCCAATAGGACGACAAGAGAGTCTAAATACACCAGAAGTTCCACCTGCAGCAGATGAAGTAATCGTCATCACAACAGGAGATGAAGAGATATTAAATGATCTAAATGATATTGTGGATGAGGAAACAACCCGGAGAATACCGGAATCAAGAGATTTGTTCATGACAGAAGACGAAAACGATCTGATAATAGATGAACCAGACGAGCTAGTATGTGGTCAAAGACAACCAGTCGAAATTATAGAGCCAGATACCGAAGAGGAACATAAAAAGAAAGAGAGAAGACGCCGAAGCTCGACAGGAGACGAATGGGATAACTGGATAAATGAACGAGGAGCTACAACATCCAAAGAAACAACAGATGAACAACCCAAACGAAAAGAAACAGGTACGGTAATGGAAAAGAAATCCAGAGGACGACCAAAAATTGATAAACCAGCTCCAGAAAAGAAAACGAAAGAACAAATGCAGATGGATCAACTGACAACGAAATTAAACAAGCTTAGCCAAGTAACGAAGCAGTTACAGGGAAAACTGAAAGGCCAAGAACAAGGAGCAAAGTGGATCAATAGATTGATAACTGATATGCTGGGATTAGCAAATCCAGAAATAAAGAGAAATTTAAAACTCAGTAATATCGGAGCAGAAGCGAAACAGCTTTGGGCAGCAATAAAGCCAATAATAAATAAAATCATGGACAACAAGGTACGAACTACAACCAGAGATCCAGAGGAATTACTGTTGATAATAAATCACTTAACAAAACGATCAGACGATCCAAATAGATATTTGGTAGGAATGGCCTACCTGATGTACAATACGATAGTGATATACAGAAAGCGAACTCCAAGATACAATCCAAACGGATATGAATTCGCAATAACAGACATTATCAGGAAAGTAATTGAACCATTCATCCTGACTCAAGGTGGATGGCAAGCCTTTATAAATTTGGTAAGTAAAGATGATCAAACCGAGATGATGCAAGCGAAGTTAAAAGAGTTATTAACGGAATTCGAGACGACGATTAATGCAAGCGATCCAAAAACAGCTAGAAAAGGGATGAATACGATAATCACTACAATACTCATATGGATGATGTGCGTGAAAGGGGTAGAACCATTTGTAGTATATGATTGTGACAACATAAAGATTGGTGATAAATACTCACTAAAAGAAACGGAAGAGTGCAAAGCTGCAAACCCCGGTAAATTACAGACAACAGCTACAGCAGTATCGTATAATGTTTATCAAGAGGTAGACTTTATAAAAACGGAAATCAAGGAATGTTCAGTAACAAGAAAAATTGTAGCATTTCATTGCGGACATCACTCACACTCAACAATTATAGAAGCTGGAACGGAAACAACAGTGGTTTCTGTAACGCGGAGCGAATGTGAAGAAGGATTCACGACAGGACGTATCTCAATAGCTGGACGAGTGAATGTGGCAGCCGAGGAAGGAAAGATAAAAACTACCCGAGTATACGCTGCGGGAAGAATAACGGCTGGAGACGGAACATGTCAAGGAGGAGAGTACACCCTATTGAATCAATTAGTCAAAGGAGTAGTAGTGATTGAAAGTTATCAAGTAAAGTTAGAGAAATACCAAGGATATTTTGATCCAGACACGCAAGCAATGAAAAAGTACCCTCAATGTCTAGCAACAGATAGATCATGCAATACGGGAATGTCAACGATCGTATATCACGCCGATACCAGAACTTGTAGACTCACCTTATTGAAAAGTGCAATATTTGATGAAGTGCAAGGACAAGTGCACAGAGAGACAGAAACTAACACGCAAAAAAGTGCATTAGATGAATTGCGGAGAACCGGAAGAATCGGAAAACCAACGATAACCACAACTATCGGATCAGAGGTCACACCAACAGTAGTAATATCAACTGATACCACAATCGGAATGAGATTTATAAAAGGACGGATGGTGAGCAAATGTGACGAAATGGTAGCCAGTACTAATTATAAAGGAATATTCTTATCGCGAACAGCAATACCGAACGCAAAAGCGCAAATAGACCCCAAAGATGTGAAGCTATATCTCTATATAAATAACAAGATGGATTTCTTATATCATAAAGGATTGGCATCAACAGAGAAAATATACTACGATTTGGTTAAAAATGACTGTATCTTGAACAGAGAAATATTAAAAACAAAATTGGCAATGGCAATCACAAATCCGGATAATGCAATCCCATTATTACCACTCCAAGAGGGATATTTTGGAAGAATCGTCGGAGAAGTTATGTATACGTATAAATGCGAAAAGACAATTGCGAAACTACCAGAAAATTCAACAATCCCAAGAGATAAATGCATAAACGAATTAGAGATAATGCATAAAGGAAAAATCAGATTCGCTCAACCAGTAACAAGGATGATAAACCCCGAAAAATTTGTACCCAACATGTTCAGTTGCAGTAATGTATATGGACCGTTATTCGAAATAAGAGATGGAAGTTGGTTACAGTTTCCAACTCGAGTAATAGTAGCACCACCAAAAATATTTGGATTAACAGAATTGGCCAGTGAAGCAGAATTCAAACCAGTTGATATATCACAGAGTGGAATATACCAAACGAAAGATCTGGAACGAGCCAGAGAACATTTATTATTTCCAGCACAAAGGCAAGCAATATTATCCAACATTGTAACTATAACGGGAGGTAACAACTATGGAGAGAAACCCAACTACGAATTGTTACTATCACCAGATCATTTTCAACACGCTACAGCAAATATGATGAAAGCCATGTGGGGAAGATTCTTAATCTTCGGACAGATGATGGCAGGAATTTTAGGAATAATTCTCATCATTCAAATCGTAAGAGTAATCATAACACAAATGTTAGCATGTTTTGATATCTACAAAAGAGAGAGAAAAATCAACTGGAAAATGGCAATTGGATTCTTACCGTTTTTAGCTAAGACAATGGTGTTACATGGACACTCAAAAGATATTCACAAGATAAAAAGACTAGTAGGAATTCTAACGAAAATGAATGGTACAGATGAAGAAGTCGGACGAAAATTTAAAGCAATAATGAGACTAGAAGCCGAGAAAACCAGAATGAAGCGACAAAAAACGAGTAACTGGAAACGATGGATAAATTTCAGAGATGATAGTAACAGCGACAACGACGAAAACCAAGGAGGAACACAAATGCTAACTCAAGAACAACTCAAACAATGGGAAAATCGAAAAACAAGACATAGTGGACATTATAATCATCCACCACCAGTATATGAATGTTTAAAGAAAGCAACATCATCGGTAGAGAGAAACATGCCAGTAGAAAGACACGTACCAATACCAAGATCAACAACATTACGAAATATTTATCCAGTACCATACGAACCAAATTGGGCAGACTTAGTGCCAAGAACCAGCCAAAGATCAAGAAGTGTGGATCAGGATCCAGAAACTCGAACTATAGCTATGTTGCAAACATTAGCTGGACCAACACTAACGGTACCCATAGAAATAAATGGGGTAGAAATAAAAGCAATGATTGATACAGGAGCAAACATTTCAGCTATAAAAATGGATAAAATACCCGGAAAACTGTGGCCATGTATAGAAGAAGCTAACATGGATGTAATAACTTGCAGCAAAGAATCGGTAGCGGTTATCGGGAAAATCTGGTCAATAATCGAATATAAAAATGTGAAAATCAATACGTATTTAGCAGTTATCAGGAAACTGAGCGCAGATTGTATAATTGGAACAGATCTCATGCCAGAATTACTAAAAGAGATAATAATAGATCTAGGATCAATGGAGCTGAGAGATAAAACCGGACGAATATGTATGTTGAAATCAGAGGTGAGATGCTCAGAGAAAATAATAGTGCCAGGACGCACACAAATGATTTGTTACGTAAAAGTGAACGAAGAAACTAGAGGTGAAATGATTTTCGAACCTAATCACAAATTCGAGAAAAAGAAAGAACTGCCATTAGCCAGAGAGATAGTGTATGTAAACGATAACAGTGAAATTCCGATCAACATTACAAATTTTGACGAGGAAGATAAAGTTATCTATGAAAATGAAAGACTGGGAAAGCTAACACCAATGATGGACATTGAACTTCCAACAGCAAAAACTGCAGGAACTGAGGAAAAACTATGGACAATCGACAGTCAGATACTAAACGAAAACGAGAAAGAACAACTACAAAAACTACTTATGGAATTTAAAGATATATTTGCAGCATCCGACTTAGATCTCGGTACAAGCGACGTAACGCAACACACGATACCACTAACAGATGATACCCCAATAACACTACGGCCATATCGATTGGCAGAAGCTCAAAAATCAGTAGCAGAAAAAGAAGTTCAAAAAATGTTAGACGCAGGAGTAATCGAACCAAGTTGCTCGCCATGGCAATTCCCAGTGGTTATGGTAAAGAAAAAAGACGGAACACAACGGTTCTGTATAGATTATCGACGACTCAACGCAGTAACAAAACGGGATACATACCCACTACCGGATATAAATGAAATGTTACAAACGTTGCACGGAGCAGCCTATTTTACATCGCTAGATTTAAAAAGTGGCTATTGGCAAATAAAGGTCAAAGAGGAGGACAGAGAGAAAACTGCCTTTACAATTGGAAAAGATTTATACCAATTCAAGAAAATGCCTTTTGGACTAACCAACGCACCAGCTTCATTCCAGAGATGTATGAACTTTGTAACTCACGGCATTAAACAATGTATGGTATATATTGATGACTTATTAATCTATTCTAGTACCTTCGAGCAACATTTAAAAGACATCCGTAATGTATTCGTTCGACTGAGACAATGGAAATTGAAATTGAAACCATCAAAATGCGATTGGGCAAAGGAAAAAGTCACCTTCTTAGGACACATTGTGTCGGCGAAAGGCAAAGAACCAGATCCAAGAAACATCGAAAAGATAAAGAATTGCCCAGCACCAAAGACAGTCACGCAAGTGCAAGAATTCTTAGGCTTATGTGGATATTATCGAAAGTTCATCAAGAATTACGCAACTATTGCGAAACCCATACAAGAGTTAACCAAAAAAGATACCCCGTTTATATGGGAAGAGGAACAACAAACAGCCTTCGAAACACTCAGAGATAAACTGATATCAGCACCAATACTCGTACACCCAGATTTTAAGAAACCGTTTTTGTTAGCAACAGACGCAAGTGGATATGCATCTGGAGCAGTCCTAGGACAATGGGATGACGAGAAAAGAGAGCGAGTTATTGGATATTACAGTCGAACGTTCAAGAAACATGAAAAGAATTATTCCGTGACTGAAAGAGAAGCATTAGCGATAATTCAAGCTATTAAACATTTCAAATATTTATTATGGGGTCACGAGATATACATCACTACAGATCATCAACCATTAGTATGGTTAGGCCAACACAAAGAAGCATCGAGCAGATTAATGAGATGGGCGATGCAGTTGCAAGAATACTCACCGTATATAAAATTCAAATCAGGAAAAGCCAACGCTAACGCAGATTGTATGTCAAGATTTGTATTCGAGGAACTGATGGATCAGGATGTAAGACGCATATGCATGATCATCGCAGAAGATATTGATTTCACAAAACTGAGAAATGAGCAGAAAGAAGACGAGGAGCTAAAAACAATAATCGAATTCATAGAAACGAACAATATGAAAATCTTCGACAACAATAGTAAATTAAAGGAGCATATGGAAAAACACAGACATCGATACACTATGGAGAAAGGATGGTTATTACTAATGGATGGTGAGAAACGACTTATGTGTTTACCAGAAAGTAGACGGAAAGAAGTATTGATGCAATATCATGATGGGAAACTTGGAGGACACATGTCAGCAAAAAAGACGGAAGCAAGACTGCGTCAAAAATATTATTGGCCAAATATCGGAGAAGACGTGAAAGGATGGATAAAGAATTGTCTGATATGTGCAACGAGGAAAAGTACAGGGAGTAAACTAAAGGCACCATTAAAGCCAATGCCAATTCCACCAGAACCAATGACGATGATTGCAATGGATGTAGTAGGACCACTACCAGAAACCAACGATGGAAATATCTATATATTAGTAGTGACAGATTATTTGTCAAAATTCCCGGAAGCATTCGCAATACCAGATCAAAAAGCCAGAACAATAGCGAGAATCCTAGTAGAGGAAATATGCTGTAGATACGGAACACCCAAACAGATCCTAACTGATCAAGGAACCAACTTTATGAGCGAAATAATAGAGGAAGTAACGAATTACTTCAGAATTGCGAAGCTGAGAACATCACCGTACCATCCGCAAACAAACGGTCAAACCGAACGATTCAACGGCATACTAATAGAAATGATGTCCAATTACGTAAGCAGACACCAAAAAGATTGGGATAGATATATAAATCTATGCCTTATGGCTTATAGAATGTCAATACACTCAGCAACAAAAATGAGTCCATTCAAATTAATGTACGGCAGAGAATGTAACATGCCAATAGACCTAGAATATCAACCACCAATATCACAGTATATGGAAATTGATGATTACGTAACAGGATTCAAAGAGCGAATGCAGGAAATCTGGAAAACGGCAGGTATGAATATTAGATTTAATCAAGAAAGCTACAAAGAATTGCACGATAAAAAGAGAGACGTACGTGAGCATAACTTTCAGGTTGGAGACTGGGTAATAATTGCGACGCCAGAAATTATTCCAGGAGTAGCCCGAAAATTACAAAGATGTGGTAAAGGACCTTATGAGATAATGTATGTAAACGAGAATAATGCGCGAGTTAAATTGGTCAATAACCCACTCACTAGACCTATTTACGTAAACGTGAGCAGATGTAAAGCGATACCGAGAACAATAACAAGAGAACCAGAGAATCGAGGTATGCAAACCAGATCACAAACTCAACAACTGAGTATAAACGGACTAACGATGAGCCGAAAAATAGAAGCGACATCAAATAATAATGTAGAGGAACCTAAACCGGATGAATCCAAAATTACGTTAAATGCGACTCAAGATAATGTAGACAAGATGGATATAATAGTGAAAGCCATCAGAGAGATAATGCCAGAATGGGTCGAAGGAAAAGGATGGATGAGAATAGTAAACAAAGCGGGAAAAATCGCAATGGATTACGCTAAAGGAGCTAGAAGTCCACCAGAAATGGATCGTATTAAAGAGAGTATACCCATGATCTTCACTATGGCAGATGTAGAAGGAAACGTACCTTTACATATTGCAGTACAACACAGAAACACTCAAAGGATAATGGATATAATCCAACTCATGCAGAAATGCGGGCACACCTCAAATATACCAAACGAAGAGGGGCAAAACGACAAGCACTCCATTGGAAAGCCAGATGGACAGAAGATAGAGAACAGTCAAGAAGCAATTGGGAATCGAGAATCAGACATTACATTCAGCAAATAGCCGAAGAAGAAGATAGAACAAGAGCGTACAAAGCTAAATGGGAAGATGCGAAAAAGGAAGTCAACAAGCTGAGAAATCAAGGGCCAAAACCATCAAAGAAAATTAGAGAGCCCAGAGACGATAGACAAGAAAGAATGCTGACTCAGATAACCGATCAAGCAAGAAAATGGCGAATAGAATGCAGATTATGGGAGGACGCCAACGCAAAACAATCTAGCTATATAGTGAAATTGGAGCAGGAAGTTGAGTACCAACAAACCAGAATAAAAGAGATGCAGATCGAGCAGGATGAAGCTCACCGACAAAGACGAATACAACGAATAAAAACAGAAAAGAAAGAAAGTTGGATTAAATTAGAAGCAGGAAAATGGAAGGACCAGTACCAAGAAGCCAAGAAAGAGATAAGACGATTACCCAAGAAATTGCTGAATACCGAAGATTGGGAGCTATGGGAGCAGATTGAAGAACAGAAACATACACTCGACGATTACAGTAACCAAATACGAACATTAGAATTCAACGAACGAATCAGAAAGAATACAATAAATAGGCTCAGAAAAACTGACAAGGCCCACAGAAAATGGATTGATCAATTAAATCAGAAGATACTGGAAACCTTAAATGAACAAACTGAGGAAAGACGACAAATCCAGCAATTAAACGAAAGGATAACAGAACTCCAACAGGAGGTGAACGGACACCGAGGAGTTGCAGTATGTAAAGAAATCCAGTTGAGACATCAACATGAAGTTAACGAGCAGTTGAAAGAGCAAGTTGAAACAGAGATCAAAACGATGAAGCAAGGATATGAGGAAAATGAACAGAACTTGAGAAAAGAGATCGAAAAGTTAAAAGCCTTAGAAAACACGCAGCGTTTGGAAATGCAAGTAGAGGAGTTAACAGAAAATACGGAATATCTCACCTATCTCTTAGACGAAGAGATTCAAATATCAAACGCTTTACGAGCAGAAATAAATACCTTGCAAAGTCGACCACCAATCCTGCTCATGCCACTATACCCAACTGAAATTATAAACCAAGTACCCGCCGAACCCGACGAAGGATTCGGGGAGACGGACGAAACGATAGTGTAAATTTAAAGAGAAAATTGTAAAAAGTGTAAAAATAATAAAAATAAAGAAAAATAATAAAAACAGAAAAATCATAACCAATGTATATTTAGCATGAATTTGAACGAAGTAGAAATCCGAATGAATCTAGAAGACGGAGAACACGTACCAAGCCTAATTCAAGTAGTAGAACCAATCGAGCAAGACCCACTGAGATATTACAGTAAAAGATGGAGAGCCGAAAGAAAGGAATGGCAAGAGTTAGTGGAGGAGCAAGAATCAGAAATCGCCCGGATAAACCATCAGTTAATACAATCCAAACAACTAACCAATATGATAAAACGAAGACTAACATCTAGTATGGGAGAGAACAGAGATCAAAAGAGAGAAAATGAACAATTGAGACGAGAACTAGCAGAAATAAAGACTCGAGTAATCCTGGAAGATTATTGGAAAACCGAAGCAGAACGAATGAGAAATAGCAGAAAGAGCGAACAGAGATATGTAATACAACTAGAAGACAGTTGTAAAGAAGCCAGAGAGATAAAAGAAAGTCATCAACAAACTCAGGACGAAATTAAAACATTAACAGAACAGCTCCAGGAAGCGAGAAGAAAGCTGGGAAAGCAAACAGCTAAACGAATAAATTATAAACGTCAACTTAAAAGAAAGCAAGCGAAAGAAAGAAATCTCCAAATGAAAATCTATAACCAACAAAGAGTAATCAAAGAAAACAAAGAACGACTAAAAGAACTCCCAAAAATAACCGAGCGATTAATAAAAGCCCAAGTCCTGATAATGAGATTCTCAGAAAACAAAATTAAAGAGGAGTGCGAGATACACTCAACCCCAGAAAAAGAGAAAGAATAAAAAGGGCTAAACTCCACTAAGCTATGAACCCAAATCTGTGGATAATAATGACGATAATAATGAGAAAATGCAATACTGAGAACCCGTTGGAAAAATGCGAGAAATCCCAACCCTTCAGAAGAGAGGACAGCACCTGTGCCGATTACAAAGAAATTTGTAGTAACCCCAATAATGAGGAATGTCAACAAATAAACCTTCAATGTATGCAATGCCCCCACAAAAGAAAACAAGGACGAATTAAAACAGAATATCGAGAAAACCCAAATAATGGTACAAACTCTATTGAAAAATAATGAAGAGATAGTCATTATAAAAAATGAGAACCGAGAGATAAAGAAAACCCTAGAGAATATCATCAAACAAATTCAAAGAAAAGCCAAAGCAAACCCCAATAATAAAATAATTCAAGAGATTCAAAGAACCGTCCTATCAATCAAAAGGCAACAAGGAAAACAAATCAACCAGAAAAATGAACCCCATGCAAGGACAAGTCTATCAAGCAAACTAATACTACCGATTAGTATAACGTCTAACATAATACTCCTAATATGTTGTCTTATCCTCGGTCTAACAAACAACAAGCAAAGGCAAAATACCCAAATCCAAAAAGTCAGAAGAATGTTCACCCAAGTTCGAAAAACTACCAAACAAAACGAAATGACAAGACTCTCGCAGATTTCCATCAATCACCCGTCAAGATCAACCCAGCTCGAAAGCGAAACCCAAGCCGTCAGCGATTCATTCGAAAACAAGTACAACTGAGTTACAGTAACTGACATTGATTTGAACTGATTTTCTAACTCGAACTGATTTACATTGATTTGAACTGAATTTACTAACTCATACTGATTTACAGTGATTCGAACTAATATTGATCTACATTGATATTGAACTAAACAGTTGATATTTGATTATGTAAGGTAGCCGGACCTTAAGTCCATCTTTATCCTGATGATTAACTTTACCGTAGACATTTTTATGAATGCGAATATTGAAAATGAAAATGTTTTGAAATCAATTGAAATTGCGGGTCGCAATTTTACGGACCCCCGAGTGTTTTATGTTGGGCCAGAACGTAAACGGCCTTCAAAATGTTTAAATGGATCAGAAACACACACGCAGATACAACACGCAATTTAAAATAAACCTGAAAAACACCAAGTAAACCCGATAAAATCTGAGAAATAAAAGAATTAAATATAAAATTAAAAACATAAAAATAAAATAAAATATTAACAAAATGCATCAAGATCCGCACGATACCTACACAAATACAACAAGAAAACACGACAAATTCGACGAAATTAGAAAAATCAATTAAAGTTCATTAAAGTGGAATTTAAATCGAAAAATTGAATTAGCAATAATTCAATAAAAATTTTAAATAAAAAATTATAAAAATAAATCAAGAAATATAAAAACTAAAAAATAGAATTTGCTAGAAAAAGAACAAGGTCGAATTTTGTTTTACTACATCAAATTTTACACGTCACACAATTAGGTATAAATACTGATCCATTTTCACATTTAAACACACCATTTTTCTTGAGAACAAAGAATCGTTTTGAAAAGCGTTAAATCTTTAAAACTAATTTAGAAAATCTTCAACTACTTTTCAATTATTGTGAACTACATCAAATCTATTTTCAAATTTTTTAGGTGAGAATCATTTACATTGGAACCCTCTTTCCACATCACGACCTTGCATCTCAATGGAGCTCTGCTCGGCGTCGATGTGGGAGGAGAGGTATTTATGCTGTTATGCTATTTTATGCTTATTTTATGGTTGATGATTTTGGAATGGTTAATGGGTAACTTATTTGTTTCATGATTAATAAAATTTATTAATATGTATTTATATGTTTTTATAAATTATAAAATTTAATTATCGAAATTTTTCCGGCCCACAGCCGACACATCACGCAAGTTAGTAAAATCAACATAGTGCAGATGCATGTAAGTGCGTGGAAGATCGCCAATGATATGCACCCGTGAAGACTCAGCGTGCGCAACGCAGCGGTCGGATCGTAAATATCTATCCCTATAGCTGAAGCGAGAAATAAGGAAGAAGCCTCTGGCTGCTTCCTCGTTTCTCAATTCTATAAAATCGACCTAAATTTATTTAACAAACGGCTTAAAATCACCACACCGAGTAGTCCAGTGGGCACTCAATAACTATAATATAAACATACTATGCCTTAAGATCAACTTAAGGAAAAGGGTACGGGGACAACGTAAATTGAAATTGCTGATATAACCACTTCCGTGTCAATGCCATGAAATTTAATAAAATTATGATTAATATGAAGCAAAATAAAGTTATGATTAATAGGAAATGAAAGAAATTAAATAAAGTTATGATTGGTATGAAATAAATGAAATCATGAAAAATGAATTTAATAAAATTACGATTGATAGGAAGAGAAATGAATTTAGTAAAGTTATGATTAATTAGAGATTAAATGAACTCGATAAAATTACCCTTAGTAGGAAATAAAGTGAATTTGAATAGAATGAATTTACTAAAATTAGGATTAGTAACAAACAAGATCTCAATAGTACAGTGATTTGATAGAATATACGAGATATAAAAGAAAATCTTAATTGAAACAAAAAATATTGGTAAAGCTAATAAAGAATAAAATCTTGTTTGTAAGGGAAAAATTTAATAAAACTTTCGATTAATGAAAATAAAATCTTGTTGATAAAGTAGGTGAAGTTTATGTTTGAGACGAAAATAAAATTTTATTTGTTAACTCTGCTACAATTGACAATCATAGGGAATAAAATCGTACCTACTAGGATATAGGATTAACCACAATCCGAGATCATATCAGTGAGGTAAGCAAAGATTGTAATCCATAATAAATTCAAATCCATTAGTACAGTGTAATAAACGAAAATAATCAATTCGAGAATTGTAGGATTAACAATAAAATTTGGAACATTTTAGATATCATTCGGCAAGTAGGATTATGTATAGTTGTGCAAAGATTAGAAATTAACCAACAGATCAGAATCATGTTTTAGCCAAATTAATTGCGAAATTAGACAGGGATTTACCATAAAATCCAAATTAATCCGACCTAGCACGACTTGTGAATTGAACCGTCAGAAGATCAAAATCTGAAAATAGCAAAATCCATGTTCACCACGAAAAGTCGCCTCGATGAGATGTATTATTAACAACACCAACGCTCCCCAAAGTTCAATGATATTGGAAAAGGTCCATTCGAGGAATGTTAATACAATCCAAGATAGAGGTAGCCCAATATTACGACGAGAACGAATCACAAATATGTCCATAATCAAACTAATTTTGAAATATGATAATTAAAAATTCCGAGACGATCGGATCAATCGAATTTGTCGAACTAATTAACAAGCACAACAATAAATAATTTGATCTTCATCGACGAGACTAATTTAAATACCAATCTACTTTGATTTTTCTTTTTTAAAAATTAAGTCGATTTGGTTAATTACGGATTAAATCGAATTAAATCTAAAAATTGTAAATTCTTAAAACTTTAAATTAGAAATAAATTGTAATAGTGTATAAATTTCAAGCTTTAAAATTTATGTTTTTTAAATACCTTACTTGACGGCCATCCCAAAAATGAGGTACCTCATGAATTTCACAGAACGTTTGACTCACCTTTACCCTAAACTATCTTATAGGTGCACGTACATATTGCAGACGGATCGAGCCTAGAAAAACCCCAATGATAGTCACTAGATAGACCAAATTTCGGGCCTAAACTCTCTTAACTAATATAGCCAAGACCTATTCCCACGCTATTAACTTTCATGATTTAAATTTCAATCATTACAGAGCATGTCCAACAATCAGATCACCATTCGGAAGGAGCGCTCGGTAATGAGATTACGAACCTCCGACGCAATAGAAAGACCCCGTCACAGTGGCCATATTCTATCCCTCGGAAAGCACGGGATCCGAGTAGTGACCCTCTCGAACCAATGAGGCAAGAATACCCAGCCGCTGAAATCTTCGCAAATGCGCAGGACCTCCTCACCCATTGGGAGCGGGTACAGGAGCAGGTGGACTTACAAGTAGTCAAGGCAAGGATGTACCTTGCAAATGTGCTGGATGACATCCTTGCTGGGCGGATCGCCGTCGCCCATCCACCTCGTCCGGTTCGAGATACTAGGCGTCCTTATACGGTAGAAGCTCTCAAAAGGAGTCTCAAACGATTCTGCCCGGATGAATGAACTGACCAAACGTTATAGTGATTAAAAACGATAATTATAATTAGCATCGCGTGTATTTCTTTTCTTCTTATATAACTGAGAATGAGTGTTGAGTTGTTTAAAAGAGTTGAAATATTTAGGCTGACCATAAATTGACGAGTAAAAATCCATTTAATTTCAGCAATGGCTTCTCTACGGATCCTGCAGACGGAGTTAGATCGCGCGAGGCAGGCGAATGCCGAATTACTTAGTCAAGTCCTGCAACTAACCCGTGAGATGCAGCAGCTCAAAGCGACGTGCTTATATCCTAAACGAACCAAAGTCCTATACCAACGACTTACCGCAGCTCAAAAAGGCTGGGCCGAAGAACGCCAGCTCAATCGGAGTTTGCGAACGCAGATACGGGGGCTAGAAGTCGCTCTGGCGGTATGCAGGGAAGGTGAAGCGGTCACCTACCCGCTCATCTTCGCCCCAACTCAAATGCCACAGACAGTAATCCAGACAGCAGAGCAACCCATCGTCACCAACAATCGCCGACCGGGACGTAAGGAGCGTGCCCGACGTCGAGCAACCCAACTCCAAGATACCAAACCATAGATATGCATCATGTGATTTGATTTAATAGAGTAGTTTAGCTTTAGTTGAGTCATTTTCTTTTGAAATCGCACACCCGAACGGTCATAAGCAACCTATTACGTCTCAGTTTTCCGCAGGCAATTAAGCACTAATCGTGAACAATTATTATGAGGGACAGAGCAAAGCGAGCATAGGTCTTCTATCGACAGCTCGTGAACCCGAGGTTTGTCCGAGCAATTACAGTACTAGCCAATGGTATTCAATTTTTGCGGACATTCCACCACTTGAACACATTTCCAACGTTGCTTAGCAACGGGTGCCAAGTGGAGTAGTAGCATTTTGTATGGCGTTACTAGGGTCGCCAGAAAGATAAGCAAGACTTGAAACCCTGTAACCCACCAATATATAAATATACAGATAGGGCATCACAATTGATATAAATATTCACAAATAACACAAAATACTTCAAAACTTATAGAAGAAAATATATAAGTTTTATCCAACCGTTCTCAAGTATTTCTAAGCAGGTGATTGCTAGATCCTATTAGTATCAGAAGTTAGCAAAAAATGATTCGTGACAATACACATCTCCTAGAAAACTGTTGTTTTTATTCAACTTCAACAAAATTCAAGACTATTACCAACGATTTACTCAAAATAACTGATATTTAAAAACCGTTTCCTGTAGAATTAAAGCCCCATTTTTTTATCAAAAAAAGCATTTAAACTTAAGATAAGTCAGCACTTTTCTAATACTTTTATCTGATTCAATCTCTAAATCTTTTGTTTGCTGCCTCAGTTCTTAATTTGATCAATACTTCTCCTTTGTTGATTCACAATAAATTCTATGTTGTCGTTTCGCACTAAGTCGATGTCAATATATATACGACAAAACGAAATCGTTTCACTATCAAGTTTCAAGGTTAAGCTATTCGTCAATTCTCACTGAACTTCTCTTGTTTTAATGATACGATTATAAGGACATTTTATACCAAACGTTTCTTCCTTCAATTTAGTCGATATAATCTTTGTTTCCACTAGATGAGTCGCAGTTTACAATTATTGTTAAGAAATTTTTGTTACACCTAATACTAAAATGTTAATTTAATTTATATTAAATGGAGCAGCAAATATTTTATTAAAATTTAATTTACTATTTTTATTATTAATTACCATTTTTATTATTTTATTTTACTATTTACATAACTTACCTATTTTTTAGTACTATTAATACAGATTATTTATTTTTAGCAATATTTAATTTTTAAACTTTTACAAGGTTTTTCACTTAAAAAAAACTATTATTTCCAATAAAAAAATACTTTTTTAAATAAAGAAACTACTGATTACCAAAGAAATATAATATAAGGTTTCGATCGATAATTCTTAAAAGAATTGATATCAATTTCACCTAAAGAATAATTAAAACCATATTTAGCCGATATGAATATATCTCCTGCACGGAAAAAACGACTACCATATGAGATTAGAAGCAAAAGATTATTTCAAAACATGAAGCCGGAAAATCGCCAATGCAAATAAGTACCGATTTAGATATTAAATATGAACCAGTACGCAGCTTAATTATTACTTTTAAAAAAACGGGAAGTATACATTCAAAAAGGTTAGAGCTCCAAGGACAAAGAAAATAACACCCGGTGTCGAACAATTTATTAAAGAAAAATGTAATGCATTGAAGTAATGCATTTGTATTTCGACCAAAAAGAATATAAGCGTGTCAGAAGCCACATTTTTACGCTCATTTGAAAATTAGATACCAGAGAAACAACCAAGAAACAATAAACGATCATAAAATAGATACAGAGTAAAATAAACTCGGCCTAGAATTAAACATTGATTTAGATGAGCATAATTTTCATCATAGATAGTGATCGACAAAAAATCCCGTAAAGGATCTCTGTAGTTACTTTGGAAGGTGAATTGGCGAGTAAGAAGTCAACCTGGCAATCAAAAACTAATTTGAACTAACAGTGATTACAGTGAGGGATTTCGAAATCGAGTTAGTTCTCAGTAACAAAGGAAAGGTTGGCATTATATTGACGGTCCTTAGAAGAATGTTGGATGATGAGGCTAGACCTATCGAAACATTCACCCTGTCGAAATATTATAGAGCAGGACCAAACAAAAGCCGAGTTGGTATATATGAAGAAAATATAGAATAATGGAATTCCAATCCTAATAATATATAATATCTTTAAATCTCTTTTCAATTCAAATCATGATCAGTTGTTATTTGTACATTAATTCAACAATATTTCATTTTTGAACAGTAAACAATATTTCAATCTGACAATATTTAGTTTCTGTTTATAATCTATTGGACAACAATTTATTTTATCTTGGTATATGTTATTATTTAGGTTTATTTTTAATTCTGTGATTATACCAGCTTATAAAATATTTATTTTACTTATCTTATTATTCATAATAATAAAAATTCACATAAGAGTAAATTATTATTATTATTATTATTATTATTATTATTATTATTATTATTATTATTATTATTATTATTATTATTATTATTATTATTATTATTATTATTATTATTATTATTATTATTATTATTATTATTATTATTATTATTATTATTATTATTATTGTTAAAAGAAAACGCCATTCAAACACTCGTCGTACAATATATCTTGACAGTTAAATTGTCATCTTCAGGCATAAAACCAATTAAGATAACATGGATTATTTTATATAATTTAAACAATTTTTTCTAATATTAATTATATATTTTAATGAATAAATGTTTAAATACTGTTACACTTATTTTTAAATTTTTTTTAAATATTAAAAATTTTTATCTCTTATAATAAAAATTTTAAAATAATAATGAAATATTTTATAAATTAAATCATTTTAATAATATTAAAATGACAAAATATCATAAACTTGACGACAAACAAGATAAAAACTAATGGGAATGTTAAAAAAAAGATATTATAAAGATATAAAAATAAACAGTAAAAAAGAACAACAAAAACAAGAAAAATCATCAAAAATAAAACCAAATCTGCACCAAATTTATAGAAAAAAATTCAATTTTAGAAAATAAGTACAAAAATCAAACTCTCAATTGAATTCAAAGTTTTGATAAAAAGAAAAGATTAAAATCCGACAAGTAAGAGAAAAGTGACAATATTTGGAAAAAACACGTGGGCGGTTTATTTTTTTCTCAAAAAAGTTGAATCATTATATTTTGAATTTGAATTTTTAGGATTTGGTCAACTTTTTGATTGAAACTATTATACGGGACTCCACACAAATTATTCAAATCTTTTTTGAATAATTATAAGTTAGATCGTTGATTGTACTGTGAAAAGGTTTTGTATTTTCAATATTGTTTTGACTAAAATTCTAATATAGAGGCACTAAAATAAAATGAGAAAATATCATCTATGGTAGCTTTTGAACCCAAATGTTTGCCAGAGAATTAGCAGTTATGGCAATATGGCTAACCTTTTACTGGGAAACCGCGCATTAGAATACAATTTCAACTTCATTTTTTGACAGTATTCAAAGTATATATCTTATGTGAGTATCTGATTGAAACCCCTTGATTGTTCGTAATATCTTATTTTCATTTTCCATCAGGTACCCAGCACGTGCTGGACAAACAAAATTTGACTTATCTCAGTTTTTTCCCAACAAACGTGAGAGTTGAGTACTTTCTAGTAACCATACTGTGGGGTTCTTGTTGGATGATGTCACTTAACCTTGACCCCATATGAAAATTATTATCTCTCCCCCAATGGTTACCTGTTGCGAAGCAACGTTGGTAATGTAACCACTGGTTATGGAATCGCCAAAGGTGAGCGCCATATAGGAACTGCTAAGGCCCGATTCCATAGCGGGTTCAACGCACTACCGATAGAAGGTGTGTGTGCGATTTCTATTTCCGGTCCCTTTCACTTGTAAGTACAATCGGTCATCTCTCTCTCTCTGAGTTATGCTTTATTTTCTTGCGTAGATCATTCTTAACCATAATTAATAAATTAATAAACGTATAGACATTTTAACCAAACATTTATTTGACATAACATTTTCCCGTCAATCTCAATACTCTTCGCCTTGCCCGTTCAACTTTTCCGGGACGGCGTTGGGGTGGTTTTGTCGCCGGTTTGGTGATATTGGTGGCATCGCGATACGCCAGCTGGGCTGGTGCGAAAACTAGAGGGTACGTGACGGCTTGGCCTTCTTGGCTGGCCGCTAGCGCCACTTCCAGCCCGCGAATCTGCGTCTTCATGGCCTGCGTCAACCGTTTTTTCTTCAGCCCATCCACGTTGGGCGGCAGTTATTGGTTGGTATAGAACTTTGGCCTTGGATGGTTCTATCCACGTTGACTTTATGCGGTGTATTTCTCGAGTTAGTTCCAACATCTGTCTGTGGAGATTTGTGTTCTCCCTTCGGGCACTTTTGAAAGCCGTATTTAATATGTCGTTAGAATTCATTTCTACAAAAAAAAATAGTTCATTAATAGGTTTCTCTAGTTATTTTACAATTAATTTATCATCAATTTAGTAATTCAGTGGCGTTAAAATTTATTTGCGGGTAATGTGATGCATAGAACAGCTTTACGGTAAATAAATATAAAGACAAAAAAAAACAATGACTCCGAACTAATTTATTTTATCCAACTCAATGGTAACGAGATTGTGAGTAACGACGTTTTTCGCGCGTAGGAATGATTCCACTCCGGTGCTCGCTCTCCTAATTCCGATCTCATCTCCCTCGGGAGAACTTTCTTCGGCATGGATACGGTCATATGCCTGATTAGTTGGTTTATCCGCGGATCATCGAGCTCAAATGAGATTCCGTAAGAAGGGGCATACCCATCTGTGCTCGGAATTAATCCAGCCGCAATGTCTTTGTTTGTCTGTCTCAGATGCTGACGAGCTCGAGCTACTTCCTCATCAGTTTTCCTTTGATGAGCCTCGAGCCGAGCGAGGATGTCTTCCGCTTGTCCTCGGAGTTCACGAGCTGGGTTTCGACCAGGTTCTCGTTTAATGGCCACATAAGGCAGTTCTACATCCTCTACTTCTCTCTGCTTTCCTGCTCTTGATTCTCGGACGGGTGAGATTGAGTATCCCGCATCCCACATTGCCTGTCTGCATTTCGCGGAGGCGTGAGATGGGAATCTCATTGTTATGCGGGACTCGTCTATCCAGGAGTCTGTTTAAAGGAATATTATTAATTTAAAATATGGGAAAATCGTAATATTATATCAAGGATATTGTGCGTGAGTGTAGGATACTATTTTCGGCGATAACGAAAACGTCGGGTTAGTTCTCGGGTTTGTGTACTGAATATTCTCAAGCGGTGTGGGGGTTGTGGGGCATTCGTGTGGAGTGGCGAATAGACAATGAAATTGAATAGAGTATTGGGGTTATCTTATTGTAAAATGAGCTTGACCCGGTGTTCGTCTATCGTAAGGTCCTGCGCGCGTATGTTGCGTCGACATTTTTATTCAGTTCTAGCGCTTCTGAGAGGTGATAAAATTTAGACTCTAGTTGTTCATTCTGGCCGAGGATATAGCTGGCGACTGTTAGAGTGAGACATTACGGACGTGGAATTAATTGGTTGGGGTTTTCAATGATTTAATTTTTTCACCACGCATTTTGTTCAGTTGCTGCATGTCGTTGTTTCTGTCGACGATTGATTTAAATTGTCTGTTGGCCACGTCACCTGGGTGATTCTCCATATTTCTCCTTATCGATCCACGATTTATTTCGTGATTTCTCTATGGATTAGTACATTAGTCTATTCATTGGCATTTACTTCAATAATATTCCATTGATTATGTCCCGCAATTTTGGATCTCTCCTTCTTGGTGGAAAATCAAGTAACTGATTTTATGAACTTTTCTTAAATGATTATTTCTAGCTCTTCATCGTTCAACCGTCAACTCCTACACAAGTTCCTTACGTCGCATGATTTGGTAGGTTTCGCTATTTATTTGTCGTGACGTCAATCATGGATGATCCGTGGTCTATTCGGGATGTTTTAGAAAAATTAATCTATGGGACTCGAGATCTGTTTCTTTATTCTCTATTTAATTTTGCATCCATGTGGGTGAAAACGGATGTTGGCTGTGCAAATCCTTGATGTATTATATTTTTGTTAAAGTAATTTAGATTTTATTTTAAATGTTCCGCTTATTTCATTGTTAAACTCTATTTACGACATTCTAAGTTCATGGTTCTTTCTATTCTGTGGTGGAGGGTTATAATTGATTTAATAAAAGCAAATTGGGTGATTTTTTGAGGTAAATGTGTTTACGTTCAGCTCATGAAGGAGGTTACATTAAAAAACTTTTCTCTATTATTCAACTATAGTCAAGTACCATATTTTAAGGGTGGATTATTACTCGGAGACAAAATGCTCAAGTTTGAAAGAGTATTAATTTATAGAGGGTAATTATCAAGTGGTCATAAAGATGTTGTCAAGGATTTTATTGCTAGTCACGACGTGAATTTAGTACGTTTAGTTATTAATGATTATTTTAACACAAAACGAACGTTCTATAACCTTATCATTTTCGTTCATAGTTTATTCCCTTGTTATTTTCTATAACTGCGGTGGAATTTCTCAGTTAAATGATTTTTGTTAATTCTATTTATATTTTATTTTGATTCGAGACATTTAGAAGACATTATAACGATTTTCGAATTCTTTTCCCCAGTCTTTTTCCCTGAATATTGATCTTAGGATGATTATGTTTATAGTAGGATTTTAAGAGTGCTCACCGAGCTACTCAATGTTTATGATTTTGGCCGATATGTGAAATCAAAATTATCGAAATCGAATTTATAGGAAACTGGGTGGTGGAGGAGTAGCCAAAAGACTACTTCCCCTCCTCACAATTTCCCCTATAAAGGTTATGATTTGACGTTTGGGCCTGCGTTATTCACGCCGGAACCTTCACGAGCACAGGCTATTGGCAGATAAACTGCTCTTACACAGCCTGAGTTATATGTATATTTTATTGTCTTGCGGTGCGTGAGTGGCTGTGGGCCGGAAAAATTTCGACAGAATGAAATTTGTCAGATTAATCATTTATTTCGTATAGTCATCATAATTCATATTCATAATTATATTTATCATCGCATAAAAATCTTTCTCCACGCCGACACCGCAGACAGAGCTCTCACGAAGTTATCTGGGTGCGACGTAGAGAAAGTCATTGTACATTTCTTCACTCACATCAAATATAGCTGCTTCAAATAAAAACTGATTCAAAACTGATCAACTGATTAAGACTGGTTTTAAGTTTTTATGAAAAACTGATTAAAAACTGATTTTCAGATTAAAACTGATTTAACGAGGATTTATTTTATGTGAAAATGAATCAGTATATATACATATTGTACGACCCTAACCTTGCGTGTTATTTTTGATTTAGTAAAACAAAATTTGACCTTGTTATTTTCTAGAATATTCTATTCTTAATTTTATTATTTTGTAATTTAATTTGACAATTTTCTTTTTAACTTTTAATTTGAATTGTACACAATTCAAATTATTTGCTTTTTATTCCATTTTCATGGATTTTCGCATCTTTTGGAATAATTCTCAAATTCGGTCAAATTTTTAATGTTCTCGTGTTATGTTTATGTTTATTTCGTGCAGATCTTGTTGCACTTTGTTATTATTTTAATTTACTTTTATGTTTCTTGATTTTCTATTTAATTGTTCTCTTTCTCATATTTTAGCAGGGTTAGTTGGTGTTTTAATAGGTTCGATTTTAAATTTGCATGTTGTATTTGCGTGTTTATTACTGATTCATTTAAACATTTTCAAGGCCATTCATGTTTTGGCCCAACAATACTTACCCCAACCCCCTTGCGTCAACAGTTTGGTGGGTTACTGGGTGTTGATGTTTGTTTAAATCTTCTTATGGTTACCCCGGTAGCGCCATATAAATATTTTCTAGTTACCACTAGGCACCCGTTGCTAGGCAACGTTGGAAATGTGTTCGAGTGGGTGGGTTGTCCACAAAAAGTGAGCGCTATTACTAATGCTGTAATTGCTCGGACAACCCCTAGGTCCAACGAGCTGTCGTTAGAAGACGTGGGCTCGATTTTAGATTATTGGTCCCCGCATGTCGTGAACTTTAATGTTGGAGTTTATCGTGGAAAAAAAGGATTCCTACAATGATTTTTAGACTCAAAACGATTGTAAAACCTTTGAAGATACCATTTTCAATATCGGGAATATGTAATTATAAAACAAACATGTAAGATTCACAACTAAAAGGCATTCTAGAAGTTATTTAGGCTTTGTTCAACAATCGAGCGGCTCAGCGTTTTGCCCGCTCCTTTCGTTCTGGTCGATAATGGTTCGGCGTTGTAGTTGTCGTTGGGGTTGCGGTTGGGGTTGCCATCGTATCGCGGTAAGCTAGTTGAGCGGGAGCGAAGACGAGGGGGTAAGTGACAGCTGCCCCTTCTTAACAAGCGGACAGGGCAACTTCCAACCCCCGTATCTGTGTTCGGAGGCTCTGATTCAACTGTTTTTCGTCCGCCCATCCCTTCTGGGCTGCGGTGAGTCGTTGATGTATGGATTTGATCTTCTTTGGATCCACCCAGGTAGTCTTTGTTTGCTGTATCTCACGGGTTAACTGAAGGATCTAGTCATAGAGGGCTTTATTGGTTTGCTGAGCACGGGTCAGTTCGGTTCGTAGTATTTGGAGAGGTTCCATTTCTGTGAACAATGGACATTAACACTTTTATTAACCAATTTATAATTCTCAAGCATACGGTTAATTTAAAACATAAATTTCAAAATTTATACTAAGAAGTCATCAAAGCAAAATGAAAACAAATCTCAACGGGCAATTTTCTATTAAAAGAAAAAAATGTTTGCAATAAACCGAGCAGGTCGGTGTTTGATAACTCAGTGGGGTCAGGCATCCTCGAAAAATTTCTTTACTCCTTCCTCCGGGGAATGGTTCGGAATCGCTATCACGGGCCGTTTGGTATTACGGGCCAGCCTTGGGGGGGGGGTGGATAGGCATCCGCGAGTCGCCCGGCTGCGAGATCGTCCTCTACGTTGGCCAGGTAGTCACTGGTCCGATCTACTAAGGAATTGACTCGGCGCTGGTGCTCCTTGAGGTGGCCCAGAAGCGCCCGGGCCCGTACGTGGATATCTTGGGCCGGACTTGGGCCGCTGGATTGTCCTTCCTTTTTAAATTGCTTCATGGTAAGTATACTAAGAGTATATCTTCTCGCCGTTTTTCTCCAGGCTGAGGCATGTCGGGGTACCTCTCCTTGCTGGCACGTCTCCAGCCTTGACGCCACTGGTCTGCGACGGCGGTAGGGACGTAATTGGTGGGTCCTGAATTTTCTAAATAAGATGGTGATCATTAAAGTTTGTCACTATAACTATAGAGAAAATTCTAAAAATTCCTTATGGCCTCTCTTCGAGTCGTCATTTAATAGAAAACAGTCTGAATATTTAATTATCCCTCGTTTTAGTGATCCCATTACACATGTATGCTTTCAGTTCATATATATAATTGGATAAGGGTTTTG
Organism: Schmidtea mediterranea; assembly: GCA_022537955.1. Taxonomy (NCBI): domain Eukaryota; kingdom Metazoa; phylum Platyhelminthes; order Tricladida; family Dugesiidae; genus Schmidtea; species Schmidtea mediterranea. The sequence continues at coordinate 300,295,965 of CM039679.1, read as the reverse complement.
AGTAACAGGAGATTTAAATTAAATTCTATTTTATTGTGGTTTGTAACTTTTCTAAAATATTTTGCTACAAAATATCACGGCATCTTACAATAATAATAATAAAATTGTTCAATAAAACTTCCCTTTTGGTTTGTGGTTTTTTGCTCACTTTACTCATTAGTTAAATTTTATCAAAGATACTTGTAAATTTTTTGTACTACTAGATAATATTCAAAAAAAAATACCGAAATATTTACAATTTTTACGTAAGTTCCATAAAATTTTCGAGTACAATGTGTTTCGGGTCTGATTTAATGTCTAACTTGGCTAGAGGATTTGAGAATTCATGACATGAAGTAACACCAAGTAAAAATTTTTAGAACCTAACTTAAATATTTCCCAAATTACGAGTTGCGATTGAGTGATTGTGGAACTACGTTGAAAAATTCTGCGGAACATACTTTAACAGCAAATTCAGTTAGAAAATTTTATTTGACGTTTTTACAATTGGTATTAACCATGGGACGAACTGATATGGTGGCGTCGGAAAACATGTACTGAAGGCATATCATTGCATTTGGTCTGCTTCGATTTACAACTGCATTTAAATATTTTAACGAGCTCGAGGAAATCTCTATCGACATGGAATCAGTGACTTAGGAGGCTTGCAAAGAGTAAATCTATTTTTTTCGAGTGGTGCTTGAGTATCTAATGATTGCTATAAAACATAATATTTGTACCATAAAAGAAAAATCTATCCAAATCTAACTTGTAGAAAATAGAATGATAATCAAATGAATGGGAGTTAATGAATTATTTATTAAATGATGACAAAATAAGCCGTGAATATGTAAATCCTTTGCGAGATTGGTAACTATAAGAAATATCAATAATAAGATTGTTACAATCCCAATAATTACTTGTCGGGGGAATCGTGACGTCGATCTCTGAGCATCCATGTCGATCTTCGGTTCCAATCATAGTTTTAAATTTTCCTTGGTAAATGAACGGTCTCCTATCGTCAGCAGATGTTATATTGCAGTGTGTGTTGGTGAGGTCATACCGACCGACATTATCGAAGGAGTTTTCAGTACAGTGTGTGCGCGTATCTACTGAATGAAGTGTGCATATCGCGTCCTGTGCTGTGGTTGGTGCACGAAAAATAATTATCACTATCGATTAATCCTCGTATAAATATCAAGTATGAGAGGTTATCGATCTGTGCAGACAGATATATCTAGCATGTCCTCGGGTTTGCCATTTTTTGATTCTATTCCATTAATTTACTATAATTGCAGGTTCGCTTGTAATTCGATTTAACTGGATGGTTCCTGCCGCAGATGTTGTTTTGAAATTTGTATTCTACAATTTTTTCATTTTTATCTTTTCAGGAATTCCATACTAAGATAAATGTCAGTGAGAGAAATTATTCTTTGAATTAAATTTGTGGGAAGCTTGTTATATCAGTAAGTACTTTCAATTTGTCATTCGTGTTTGGATCAAATAGTGAAGCGGGTTATCGTTGATTATTGATTTTAGACATTAATGAATGGTTAACGCGACCACTTGTTTGGCTCGGTGGATTTTCCTGGAGAAGAAACGCACAATGATCACAGGTACTGGTGGATGATTAGGGTCTTCTTAATTTAACAGCTTTATTCCTTCAGGGCTGACTCGTGGTGGACGTTGACGGGTCGGAGTAGAATTTTGTAGGGCAACGAGATCAATGCCTTAATAAATGATTGTATTTGGTGATCGGTTAAATATTTTGGTTAGGGTCAGCTGGGGAAATACCGGGTGGATAGGTTGTTTATTCTATACGAGAGACTGTTGTTTGATAATTGCCGGTAAGGGTTTTGGCGTCTGTGCTTTTCAGTTTCATTTATGTTCATTATTAGTTAATTTTAGCTTGGCCAAGTGTTTATCGCTATGGGGTCTCATCATGTTGGGGAACATGTATCTCTACCGATTCGATGGCTATCTGCTCGCCGATGTTGTCTGAGGAGGATTTCCCGAGTTAGTCCATTGATGAGAATTAAGCTGTCGGAAATTTCTTCTATGAAAAAAATATGCTCATCGGACATTTGATACGACTAGACCTCCTGTGGTTGTTTAATTGATTATGCCTAGGCCCCTATGATGGGTAAAGTATTAGTTGACTTTATTTTATTTTTTATGTTTCACGTTTTATTATTTCATTTTGTCTGGGAAGTGGTGAAGAATTCTTTTGGGGATTAATTTTGCTCTATGAGTAGAAGCTAATTTTGTTATACTCACTATTAGTCTCAATTTTTAATACTTTGCAGGGCATTTATATTTTTATTCGTTTAGTTTAGGTGGTAGATGCGTTTAGTATCGTTAGGAGTTTCGGAACCTCATGTCGGTTATCCAAGCGTCTTAAATTTGAATTACTCTTGGTTTCTGAAGATTTCATTTTTTATTTTTGCATGAATATTTTGGTCTGTGAGTTTATTTAACGTTGGTATAATTGGTTTATATTTACCGTTAATTCCTTATTAAACTCTTTATTTCCTAATGCCTTAGTTTATTGATTTTATCTAAAATTCCTTCATCGTGGTATCTGTGATTTCGACGTCAAGTTCCTCGATGATCTTTACAGAAAACTTTATGACTTAACCCAATATTTTAGTTCGATCTCCCTTGGAAAATTCTTTATCTCAGTTGTATTCAAATTTTTATTTACTTAAATGATTTTTCGACTATCTAGGTTAACCATAGCAATGAGAATTTATGATGATTACTCTAACAATTTTCGTTCAGGATTAATTTAAGTTTACTACGACTATTCGAATCTACGACTTTATTTAAATTTATAACTCTACTCGAAGTTACTATTTGTACATTCCTAGTGACCGCTTAATATTTATGATTATCTCAAATTATTATCCACCGTTTAAAATTCGTGACCCCTTCGATTCTATAGTAATAGTTTGACTTAGCTTCATAGCAGCGATTCAATTTCTCATTTTTATTTCCCCGTCACCTTTCCCCTTTATTTAACCTTAGGCGCATTTATGTTTACATTATAATTAATGAGTGCCCACTGGACTACTCGTGTGGTGATTTTGAGCCGTGTGTAAATATAATTTTAGGTCAAGTTTAAAGAAACTGAGAGACGAGGAAATAGCCAAAAGACCACTTCCTTATTTCTCCTTTCTTCTATGTGGGATAATATTGAGGTTCCGATCCCTGCGTTCCGCCCCCCTGGGTCTTCACGGGCACAGATCATTGGCGGTATTCCACGCACTTACACGAATCTGAATAACATTTCTGATTTTAATTACTTGTGGTGTGTCTTGGCTGTGGGCCGGAAAAATTTCGACAATTAGAACGTAATTATAAAGAAAAATAATTTTAGGTATTATAAATAATTTATTAATATTAAAAATAATATAACAATTACTTGATCCAAACATAACGACATAAAAATACCACTCTCCCCACGCCGACATCCAAGCAGAGCTCTATTGAGGTTGCGAAGATGTGACGTAGAGAGAGAGTTTCAAAATAAAACTCACACTTACATCAGGTAAATTGATTCAAGTTTGAAAACTAAAAATGATTAATAATTATGTGAAAATGCATCGGTATATATACCTATTTTTTGTCCCTAACCTTGTGTGTTCTTTTTGATTTAGTAAAGCAAAATTCGACCTTGGAATTTTCTAGTGTATTCTAATCTTTAATTTTTATTATTTTACCATTTTATTTGATAATTTTTCTTTTAGAATTTTTTTTTGAATTATTTCTAATTCAAATTCTTTGATTATTATTTCATTTTCATGAAATTTCATATTTTGTTAAATTATCAAATTTCTATCGAATTCGCTAGGTTTTCATGCTATGTTTATATTTATATCGTGCGAATCTTGTTGCTTTTTGTTATTATTTTAATTTATTTTTATGTTTATTATTTTATATGTAATTGTCTTCTTTCTCATATTTTGGTAGGGTTTAATTGATGTTTTAATAGGTTTGAATTTAAATCTGCATGTTATATTTGCATGTGTGTTACCGATTCCTTTAAACATTCACAAGGCCGTTTGTGTTCTGGCCCAACAAGTATATCATTCTGTTCACGAACCCGGAAGAATAATCGAGCTGATGAAGAAGTAATAAAGACTTTAAGAATGGAAGACTTATACCAGTCTATTAATTAATTATTTGGTTTAAATGCTCAATGTTTATTGTTTACATTAAATATAATTTATGAATAGTAAATTTCATTTAATGTAACTGCCTGAACTCATTAAGAATAATATACTTGATAACTTTCAAAATATTTATTTTCACCAAACTTAAATATAATGAATAATAATTAACCTATTAGAATGTATTTATATTCTAAAAATATTTTAATGTTTGCATTCAATTAATTTTATTGTTTTGCTAGATAGATAACATTTTATCAAATTTGTTTATATTAATATGGGTGTTCAAATTGAAAGAATAAAGCCAGGAGATGAATCAACATATCCCAAGAAAGGGCAAACTGTTGAAGTCCATTATACAGGAACATTAACAAATGGAAAAAAATTTGATTCTTCCCGTGACAGAAACAGACCACTGAAGTTTAAAATTGGAATGGGAGAAGTTTATAATTTACTTTTACTAAATGTTATTTATTAATATTAAGGTTATTAAAGGCTGGGATGAAGGTGTGGCTCAACTTAGTTTAGGTGAAAGGGCTAAATTAACCTGTTCTCCGGATTATGCGTACGGATCTGAAGGAATTCAAGATGTAATTCCACCGAATTCGGTTTTGATTTTTGATGTCGAGCTGATCAGCATTAAATAGGCATTTAACAAACGTCTTTTGTCAAGCTTTCTTTAAGTTAATTATTGTAATGTTATAATTATATGTATTACAATTATATTGTTTTGCTATATATAACAAAATGTTCAAATATATTATTTTGTCACAGTTAATTTACTTTTTCTTGCGTTAAACATTCAATTATACAAGATTATTTGAAAATTGTCACTGTGCATTTTGTGATTTAGTTGGTTTGTAAATTAGAAATAACTTTGTAAATATTTTGTATTAAGAGATTATTGTTGATACATTCGTAATTAAGATTAATAATTTTTGAATTGTGTTTAATTTGGTATCATTAGTAATTACTCTTTATGTAAAGTATCCTTTGAATTAACATTGTGAACTATAAAATTATGCAAAGAGTTTTACAGGGCAATAATATTTGAAGTACTTTTTAATACCGTGTTTTTCTTACTGTAAGCGGTATCCTGAATATAATAGTTAGCGTGTTTTTTTGCTTGTAAAAAATATGATGTAGTAAATATAAATACCATATAAATAAAAACTAATTATGCATTTATTAGTAATGCCCGGGGTAAAATTAATGACAACTGTGTCAAAAAAGCTTTGAAGGCTCCCTATCTGGACAAGTCGGATTCATTCGAAGAAAGCTTCGTAGAAAAAATTAGAGATTAGGACCACTTATCAAAGATAAATTTAATTCACAGGAATTAATTGAGTGTTCAAAATCTTGTTTTTGAAGATGTCGCAAAAAAGGACGATTTAACTGTGTTTGATTAAAATGCCTGTATCTTTTTTAAACATTTGAAATATTAAAATATATTATGATATTTTAAGTAATTGGTATAAAAAAAATATAAGAGGTGCCCCACTTTTTTCGACGGAAAATAATATTAGCGGCCGCTTATAATAGGAAAAACACGGCATTGTTGTCATTATTGTGAAAGTACTATTAATCTTTTTATTAATATTGGTGGGTTTCTGGGTTTTGATATATTGAAACTATATGGTTGTTACCCAGACAACCCCATACAAATATCTTTCACTTACCACTCGGCACCCGTTGCTAAGCAACGTTGAACTGTGTTCGAGTGGGTAGATCGTCCGCAAAAAGTGAGCGCTATTGCTAATGCTATAATTGACCGAACGATCCATGGGTCCAACGACCTACCGATGGAAGGCCTGTGCTCGATTTCGATTTTTAAGTCCCATTATTCTCCTATCTCCTTCAAATGTTAACCTATACTCTCATATCATTTATCTTTACGTCTTTTTCCATAGTTCTTCTTACCGTTGTCCGTGTTGATGATTTTCTATAGCCTGTAAACCCGTTATTAGGTTAAATATCCATACAGTATCTCTCTTACCCTTATCCCTATTATTACTACTATGTTCCCTATTATTGTTACTAGCATTATCATTGTCACTTTTATATTTATTAACTTTATTAATTGTTACCGCTATTACATTTATTATTATTCTTATTACTACCATTACCATTATATTTATTATTATTATTATTATAATTACCATTATTCTTACTATTATCATTATTATTATCAAATTTTTGTGTAGGGATTCGTCCTTATTCTCCGGCTTAAAAAAATTTACTCTGATTAGATAAAAATTTAGCCGTAATCCATCTTTTCGACAAAGTATTTTCCTTGAGTCGAAAATTTTTAGCAGCGTACCGCCCTTATTTTACAGTTTTATAAGGATATTATACTAACAATTGAACAACATTCCACCTTCACTTTACTATTTTCGATAAGTATTTTAATTAATTCGGAAAATTTGAGCAGCGCTCCGCACTTATTTTACGGTCTTATCCGGATATTCTATCAATTATTGAGCCGTATTCTAATTTTACTTTGCTATTTTTGATAAGAATTTTAATTGATTGGAAAAATTTGAGCAGCGTTCTGTCCATACTTTCCGTCTTAATTCAACATAATTTATTTAATTCTTATATATTATTCAAAACATTATTTTTCATGATTTTAGTCATTCGTATTAATCTTTTTCTGATGGCTATTCATTTTAACTGTTGCAACGATTTCGCTATTTTCCCCGCTACCCTTTCCCTTTCTTTATCCTTATGATTTATTTATGTTCATATTACATTTAATGAGTGCCCACTGGACTACTCGGTGTTAGAAATTTTGAGCCGATTGTTGTTAAAAATTTTTATGTCTATTTTTCAGGAACCGGATGATGAAGGAGCAGCCAAAAGACTACTTCCTTACCTTCCAATTTCCACTATATACGGATAATATTGACGTTCCAGCTACTGCGTTCTCACGCCGTAGCCTTATCGGGCACGAACTATTGGCGGACTTACACCGCACTTACACAGTTCGATAGTGTGTTTTATTTTACTGTCCTACGATATGTTTTGGCTGTGGGCCAAAAAAGAAATAAATAAATGTTACCATATCGGTTGAGTAAAAGTTTCAATTCATAAAGGTTTTATTTGGCATGACACTTCTCACATAGAAATCGGAAGTTCGTGGCATTGTTCATCGCTTCATCACCATAAATTTAATCAAATTGGTCAATAAATTCATAACGCATTCCTTCATATATCTTCATAATAAATTCATAAAGCATTTACACATCTTCATAATAGATCAATAAATTCATTATTCATAAATAACATTTTTTAATTCTCAGCGTCATTTTTATCAATATCAAACGTTCATAGTCATTTATGCGTTTAAAGTTAGCTGCAACGCACGCTAACCAAAAATAAAACTGCTCAAATTGAGTCTCAAATTAAGACTGAAAATCAATACTGAAAATTAAGATTAAAATCTGTCAAAACATATCAGTATATATAACTATAATTTGACCTTAACCTTGTGTGTTATTTTTTATTACGATTAACCAAAATTCGACCTTGAAATTATTTGTGTTATCTAAATTAAAATTTTATTATTTTGTTGGGCCAGAACATAAACGGCCTTAAAAAATGTTTAAATGGATCAGAAACACACACGCAGATACAACACGCAATTTAAAATAAAACATCAAAAAACACCAATTAAACCATATAAAATCTAAGAAATAAAAGAATTAAATATAAATTAATAAACATAAAAATAAATTAAAATAATAACAAAATGCACCAAGATCCGCACGATACCTACACAAATACAACAAGAAAACACGACAAATTCGACGAAATTGAAAAAATCAATTAAAGTTCATTAAAGTGAAATTTAAATCGAAAAAATTGAATTAGCAATAATTCAATAAAAATTATAAATAAAAAAATTATAAAAATAAATCGAAAAATAATAAAAATAAATAATAGAATTTACTAGAAAATAACAAGGTCGAATTTTGTTTTACTGCATCAAATTTCACACGTCATACAAATAGGTATAAATACTGATCCATTTTCTCATTTAACTTAACCAAACAACCATTTTTGAAAACCAAAACAAAAATCGTTTTGAAACTAGCCATTTTACTTAGTTCTTAAAAATCTTAAACTATTTTCGAGACCAATTCTGAAGGCGTTTAGTTTATTTGAACTTTCAGCAACAGCATTTTTAGGTAAGAAGCATAGTGGTTGGAACCCTCTTTCCACATCACGACCTTGCATCTCAATGGAGCTCTGCTCGGCGTTGATGTGGGGAGAGAGGTATTTATGTTGTTTTATGCTCTATTTTATGATTTGATGTTTTTATGGAATGGTTAAATGGGTAAATTTATTTGTTTTATAATTAATAAACGTTATTAATATGTATAACTTAATTTATATGACTTTATAAATTATAAATTTTAATGTCGAAATTTTTCCGGCCCACAGCCGACACATCACGCAAGTTAGTAAAATCAACATAGTGCAAATGCATGTAAGTGCGTGGAAAATCGCCAATGATATGCACCCGTGAAGACTCAGCGTGCGCAACGCAGCGGTCGTAACGTCAATATTTATCCCTATAGCTGAAGCGAGAAATAAGGAAGAAGTCTCTGGCTGCTTCCTCGTTTCTCAATTCTGTAAAATCGACCTAAAATCATACGACATACGGCTTAAAATCACCACACCGAGTAGTCCAGTGGGCACTCAATAAATATAATATGAACATACTATGCCTTAAGGTCTATTAAAGGGAAAGGGTACGGGGACAACGTAAATTGGAATTGCTGATATAACCACTTTCGTGTCAATGCCATAAAACGAATTTAATAAAGTTATGATTAATAAGAAATAAAATCTTATTTGTAAAGTGATTTAATACAGTTTATGATTTATAAGAGTAAAATCTTATTTGTAAAGTCCAATTAGTAAAGTTTAATGAAAAGTAAAACCTTGTTTATAAAGCAAATCTAATAAAGTTTCCGATTAATAACAAAATAAGATCTCATTTATAAAGCAAGTAAAGTTGATGATTAATACGAAAATAAAATCTTATTGGTGAAGTAAATCTGATACAGTTGACGATTAATAGGGAATTAAAATCGTATCTACGAAGTAAATTTGCTAAAGTATATGATTAACCACAAATCGAGATCATGTCTGTAAGGTAAATAAAGTTTACGATCAACAATAAATTAAACTCTATTAGTAAAGCGAAATAAATGAAGTTTATGATTAACAACAAATATGAAACCTCTATTCGTAAAATAAATTCGGTAAAATTTATGATCAGCAATAAAACGAAACCTTATTTAGATAGATTCGACAAGATTTCGTGATTAGCCACAAACCAAAGTACATTGTAATTAGGTAAAGTTTAAAGAATTACCAATAAATTAGGACCATGTTCTAAATGACTTAATTGAAGTTTATAACGACTAATAAACTATGACCTTGCAGTAATGAATTAGACAGAGATTTTCCGAATTAACTCAAAGGAATAAAGTTAGGTGTGAACTAAATTATGATTTAACTGGGATTTAATAAACCGAGTAGCAAGACACTAATTCAAGGAATACGATAACAAATAATGGCCAGTAATGAACCAATAAAGAGTTTCGTGACTAAAGGGTAAAATAGTTATTGGATAAGGGTAAGCTCGACCCAAGTGATCGTATTGGAAATAGGGTTAATAGTTCCTTAATCAAATTGTTATGCTGCGTTCCGATGAGGCTAAATAGTCTCTCAATAAGGGAGGCACCGAGCTAACCGAAACCAAGTGTTCTATCAAACGAGATGACATAGGCGCGGCGAATTCAACTTGACAATAATCTCTAAATCGATAATTTAATAAAAACGTTAAACCAGATAAAAGCCCAAGGTTAACCAGACGTAACATAAACCGTAAACCAAACCGCTATAAAATCTAAGCAATTAGTAAAAATAATAAAAATCCATCTTTATTTTACGAAAAGTCGACTTTTAAAAATGTTTTATTAACAACAGTACATTGAAAAACTCACCAAAGTTCGATGATATTATAAACGTCCTGACAAAAGGATGAGAAAACCCTCCATCCGAGGAAGATAATAAATTCCAAAGGCATGGGTAGCATAGTCTTGCGAAGGGATCCCCGAATGCTACGACGAGTGGCAGATATGTCCATAAATAAACCGATTTGAGTGTGCGAATAAACGTAGACATTAACAATTCCGAGACGATCAAATTAACTGAGTCAGACATATCAGTCGACTTAATTAGCATAATCAAAACATCACGATGAAATTTGTACTCCGAAAGTTGACTAACTAATGAATACCCGTTCGCTCGCCATCATAAAACACAATGATAAACATTTCCATTATCATGCGCTAGAAGTGGCCAATTTAAAATATCAATTTGACTGGCAAACGGGAACCCCGCATAAATTAAATTGGGCGACTAATCCTCACCATATTGTCCCTTCACGGTTCCCAGAGCGGATGGCGACATTCCCCAAACGTTAAATCAAGTTACCAACACATGCTATTTTCGATACCCATTGAAAGCCCCACCAATAAACCGAGTCCAGAAGAACCCCAATGTTAGCCGCTAAACACGCCAAATCTTGGATCCATATATATAAACGCGCTTTAACCGGTATAGCGAAAACCTTTCCTCATACTATTATTTTCCTAAATTAATTCCCAATTGTTGCAGAACATGTCCATCAATCAGACCCCCGCTCAATCAACTGGAAAAAGGCGCTCGAGAGTGATACTTCGAGCCACAGACGCAATAGAAGGACCCCGGTCACAGTGGCCTTATTCTATCCCTTGGAGAGCACGGGATCCGAGCAGTAACCCACTCGAACCAGAGAGACAACAATATCCAGCCGCCGAAATCTTTGCTAATGCGCAGGAACTCCTCACCCAGTGGGAGCGGGTGCAGGAGCGGGTGGATTTGCAGGTAGTCAAGGCAAGGATGTACCTTGCAAATGTGATGGAGGACATCCTTGCCGGGCGAATCGCAGTCGCCTATCCACACCATCCAGTGCGAGATACTAGGCGCCCATACACGGTAGAAGCCCTCAAGCGCAGCCTAGAGCGGTATGGCCCGGATAACTAAGATAACCAAAACAACCCAGTGTAGTAGTTGATCAATAATAATTAGAAATTTGCGTGTTCCCTTTTTCTCTCTCATGTAATTGAAACGAACATTTGATTTGTCTGATAAATTTAAGGATTAGACTAGTTATAAATTGAAGTTGTAACAACCCTTTTAATTACAGTGATGTCCTCTCTAAAGATCCTGCAAGCCGAACTAGACCGCGCAGGACAGACAAATGCAGAGTTACTCGGTCAGGTCCTGCAATTAACTCGCGAGGTACAGCAGGTCAAGGCCACCTGCTTAGACCCGAAACGGACGAAGCTACTCTATCAACGGCTCACCGCGGCTCAACAAGGCTGGGCCGAAGAACGCCAGCTCAATCGGAGTCTGCGCACACAAGTCAGGGGTCTAGAGGTTGCCCTAGCAGCCTGTCGGGAAGGGGAAGCGGTGACGTACCCGCTCATCTTCGCCCCTTCCCAACTACCGAGTCAACGCAGTGCCGCACTAAGCTCCGAGGCGCCAGCCAGTCAATCGACCATTCGCCGGCCGGGACGCAAGGAACGGGCTCGACGCCGAGCCGCACAAGCGTCAAGTCACCAAACTTAACTTATCATCGATATTCATTCCCTTTGTTGTTAAATAAATTAGCTCTCACGTATTCAGCCATAGTGGTAGACTCGAAATCATCAACATTAGTCGGCCTTAATTTAATCCGCACTAAGCAAGGGACCGAGCAAAGCGAGCATAGGTCTTCTATCGACAGCTCGTGAACCCGCTGGTTGTCCGAGCAACTATAGTACTAGCACATGGTACTCAATTTTTGCGGGCAACCAACCACTTGAACACATTACCAACGTTGCCTAGCAACGGGTGCCAAGTGGCGATCAGTAACATTTCGTATGACGTTACTAGGGTCACCAGGAGGATAAGCAAGATTTGAAACCCTGTAACCCACCAATTTTCATAATTTTAATTGGCAATTTATTTATTAAATTTTTAAATAGATTTATTCAATCAAAAATATTTTATTTTTATTCATTTAATTCATTAATTTTTACTTTTATATAAATGGTCATTTTACGGTCAAATTTTCTTGTTATTATGTTATTTAATGTAAATTTTGTGCGGTTCTTGGTGCATTTTGTATTTATTTTATTTTACTTTTATGTTTTTGATTTTATATTTATTTATATTCTCTCAAATTTTAGAGTGTTTAGTTGATGTTGTATATTGTATTTTAAGTTATCTTGGTGCTGTGTTTTCGTGCTGTATTACTGATATATTTAAACAATTCTCAAGGCTATTTGTGTTATGGCCCAACAATATCTTAATGACATTTTATAAGCTTGTAATTCTTTTCCAGAAACCGTCTATATTCATTCTTCTTTTTCATTTTACTAGATTCAAGTCATTCTAAATAATTTTTTGAAATTACTTGTTTAATATCCAATGAAAATCAAAGGATCATTTTTGGTTGTGGAAATATGTCAATGTCTTAGAGATTTTAGGCTGCGTTGGACCAGGACTGAATTTTGTTTAAATGAATTGAAAACAGCACACAAATACAACATTCAGAATTAAAATCTGACCCATAAACATCAATTAAACATCTTAAAATATGAGAAAGATACAATTAAAATATAAAATCAAGAACATAAAAATAAATTAAAATAATAACAAAAATGCACCAAAAGTATTATGAAATTAACATAAAAATAACAATAACATAAAGATTTGACCGAAAAATGACCATTTACGTAAAAGCAAAGAATTAATGAAAAAATTGAATCAAAACAAAATAACTTTAATTGGAAAAATTCAATTAAAAATTTAAGAAATAAATTGTCAATTTAAATTAAGAAAATAATAAAAATTAAAGTTAGATAGCACAAATAATTTCAAGGTCAAATTTTTTTATCGCACTAAAATTAACACGCAAGGTTAGAGTCACAGAACAGGTATATATACCAATTCATTTTAGCGAAATTTAACATTTGTGAAGGATCACTTTTTCTTGTAAAAAACTGTTACGTTTTTTATCAGAAAAAACGGTATTGTATCACAAGCGTCCGGAACGGTCTCAAACTATTATTAGCAGGAACTATCAAAAACTGTCGAAGTGAGCATGAGTTATGACCAATTATATGAGTTCGAGAAGATGAATCTATTGTGATGAAGCGAGTGAACAATGTTTATGCAAATGAACTTCCGATTACCATGTGAAATGGCAAATAAACAATTTTATGCCTCGAAGCTTTTACCAAATTTAATTGGTAACATTTATTTATTATTTTCCGGCCCACAGCCAAAACAAATTGCAAGTTAGTAAAATCACACATTACTATCGAGCGGTGTAAGTGCGGTTCATCCGCCAATCGCTCGTGCCCGTGAGAGACCTCCCGTGCGTAACGACGGGCTCGCACGTCAAATCATTAAACTAAATAGCGAAAAAGGGTTGCTCGAGAGTGGGTCTTTTGACTCAACTTTCTTGTGCTCAACTTCGATAAAATCGACACAAAATTTTAAACAACAATCGGCTCAAAATCATTAACACCGAGTAGTCCAGTGGGCACTCATTAAATGAAATGTGAACACAAATAGATCATAAGGCGAAAGAAAGGTAAAGGGTAGCGGGGAAAATTGCTAAATCGTTGCAACAGTTAAAATGCATAGCCCTCGGAAAAAGATTAATCCGAACGACCAAAATCACGAAAGGAATATTTTAAATAATATGTAAGAATTAAATAAATTATTTTGAGTTGAGACGGAAAATATGGGCGGAACACTACTCAAATTTTCCGAATTAATCAAAATATTTTAGCGAAAATTGTAAAGTAAAAGTGGAGCGCGGCTCAATAGTTTACATTGTTGGGGTAATACGAAAAAGCACAGTAAAATCGATAAAACACCAAAATGATAAAAGTGCAACATTAATTAAAAAATTTACAAAAATTCGAAAGTAAGATTGATCGGGGAAATCGGTATGGTTGAACGCCAAATTGAGAGACGAGTCCAGAAATAATAATAAAAATTTAGTGAGGGGTCCCTAGAAAATAATATAAGATAAAAAAAGAAATTAATTAAGAAAAATTAATTACTAATGGGAAGCCCAAGTCAATGGGAAACCCGAGAGATGTGGAAAATCCGAAGGGTGAGGAAAACCCAACTGATGAGGAAAACCCAGCATGTATACGGAATAATATAGCAGGATAAATTGGCCTAAACAATATTAAATGGGCGCCACTGAGTTACGGAGAGGTCATTATTTCGTAATTGGTAATTTAGTAATAGAACAAACGTTGACAAATGTCGGCTAAGGTGGTCTGAGGAAAGTAATTATAGTTAATAATTTAATAATGTAGAAAATGTTGTTGACAATCGTCGGAAAACAGTCTGAGCAGGAGTATAAAAGGAAAAGGGAAAACACGAAAGGACTGTCTTTATTAATCAGAGTGGATCGATGTGAACGAGTAGTATAACTAGGTTAGTAGAGGAATCTAAATCCAAGTAACGTCAAAGTTATCTATCAGAAAGGGTGGTTCTCCCTTGGACAACCTACCCTAAGATAATCAGAGTCATACAGTGGTTAAAAGGTGCAAATAAATTAGTGAAATTGTGATTACAAAACGTTGAAATAAATCAGATTGAGTTGTAACTGTGATAAAGTGCAAATAAAATTCTGTGTTGGGTTTACTTATTTGATTCATAAAGGATACGAGGAGTCAGAGGGAACCGACTTTCAATAATAATAACCCAACAATATAATATTTTGATAAATCTGTAAAATAAGGGCGGAACGTTGCTAAAAATTTCCAAAATAACAAAATTACTTTATCGAAAACTGTAAAATAAGGATGGAGTACGGTTAAATTTTTATATAAGTAAAAAATTTTCACAAAGCTGAGAAATAAAGACGAATCCCTACAAAAAACTTGATAATAATAATGATAATAGTAAGGATAATGGTAATAATAACAATAATAATAATAATAATAATAATAATAATAATAATAATAATAATAATAATAGTAATAATAATAATAATAATAATAATAATAATAATAATAGTAATAATAATAATAATACTAATAATAGTAAATATAAATATAATAGTAATGTTAGTAATACGAATAATAATAATTATAGTAATAGCAGTGATAATGGATTAGAATAATACATATAATAGTAACAATGATAATGCTAGTTAAAATAATAAGAAACATAGTAATTATGTTGGGCCAGAACACAAATAGCCTTGAGAATTGTTTAAATACATCAGTAATACAGCACGAAAACCCAGCACCAAGATAACTTAAAATACAGTATACAACACCAATTAAACACTTTAAAATCTGAGAGAATATAAATAAATATAAAATCAAAAAAACATAAAAGTAAAATAAAATAAATACAAAATGCATCAAGAACCGCACGAAATCTACATAAAAAATAACATAATAACAAGAAAATTTGACCGTAAAATGACCATTTATATAAAAGTAAAAATTAATGAATTAAATGAGTAAAAATAAAATATTTTTGACTGAATAAATTTAATTGAAAATGTTAAAAATAAATTACCAATTTAAATTAAGAAATAAATAAAAATTTAATTTAGATAACACAAATAATTTCAAGGTCGAATTTTGATTAATCGCAGTAAAATTAACACGCAAGGTTAAGGCCAAATTATAGGTATATATACCGATGTGTTTTCACAAATTTTCAGTCTTATTTTTCGGAGAAAAAATTTCATTGCAGAGAATTAGTCGGTGTGTA
The DNA here is from genome assembly GCA_022537955.1 of Schmidtea mediterranea. Taxonomy (NCBI): domain Eukaryota; kingdom Metazoa; phylum Platyhelminthes; order Tricladida; family Dugesiidae; genus Schmidtea; species Schmidtea mediterranea. Next base: position 300,279,949 of record CM039679.1, on the reverse strand, counting down.
TAACTGGTTGAGAGCCGTGCATTCAGGCAATTAACACGGGTAAGTGTTTTGCCTGAACACGACCACTCTCAATTGGTGTAATATTATTAATTGAATTTTCGAAGGGAATTGATGGATGATTTTCCAATTGAATTTATGGATGATTTTTCAAATTGAATTTATATATGATTTTTCAAATCGAATTTATGGATGATTTTTCAAATTGAATTCATGGATGATTTTTTTTTCGAATCGAATTTATGGATGATTTTTCGAATTAAATTTTATGGAATGGTCACAATGAATTTCAAATGGTATTCACGATATGCTCACAAGGCTTTTATGCATTACGAATTGCCGTATGTAGCCGATGTAATATGCTGAATAAATATTTTCTATCTATAGCTTTAGTGCGTTGAAACTTTTATTCCAAATACCATGGTAAAATTTATTTATTTATTTTCTTTTCCGGCCCACAGCCGATACAGCATCGCAAGTAAAATAAAATCTACACACCCCAATCGAACTATGTAAGTGCGTGTATAATCGCCAATAGTTCGTGCCCGTGAAGGCTCCGGCGTGATGAACGCAGGAGCTGGAACGTCAATATTATCCGTACATAGGGGAAATTGGAGGGTAAATGAGTAGTACCTTGGCTGCTCCTTCATCATCTGTTTCCTGAAAAATTGACATAAATTTTTAACAAAATCGGCTCAAAATATCTAACACCGAGTAGTCCAGTGGGCACTCATTAAATATAATATGAACATACATAGAACTTAAGGACAAAGTGAGGGAATGGGTAGTGGGAAAAATTGCGAAATCGTTGCAACAGTTAAAATGAATAGCCATGGGAAAAAGATTAATCCGAACGACCAAAATCATGAAAAATAATGTTTTTAAATAAGAATTAAATAAATTATGTAAATTGAAACGTAAAATATGGGCAGAACGCTGCGCAAATTTTTGGAAATAGTTAAAACATTTATCATAAAAAAAAACTGTAAAATAAGGGCGGAACGCTGCTTAAATTTTTCGAAATGATTAAAATAATTATAGAAAATAGTCAAACAAAAGCGAATTGTCGTTCGATTGTTAGTGTAATATTCTTATAAACCGTAAAATAAGGGCGGAACGCTGCTCAAATTTTCCGAATCAATCAAAATACTTATAGAAAATAGTAAAGTAAAAGTGGAATGTTGTTCAATTGTTAGTATTATATTCTCTTGGAATCAAAAAATAAGAGCGGATCGCTGCTCAAATTTTCCGAATCAATTAAAATACTTTATCGAAAACTACAGAATAAGGATAAAACCGTAAAATAAGGGTGGAACGCTGCAAAATTTTTCGAATTAACATAAATACTTTATCGAAAACCGGAAAAATACAGATGGATTACAGCTAAATTTTTATACAAGAAAAATATTTTATAAAGCGGAGGAATAATGAAGGATCCCTAGTAAAAACTTGATAATAATAATGATAATAGTAAGGATAATGGTAATTATAATAATAATAATAATAATAATAATAATAATAATAATAATAATAATAATAATAATAATAATAATAATAATAATAATAATAATAATAATAATAATAATAATAATAATAATAATAATAATAATAATAATAATTAGGATAATAATAATAGTAATAATAATGATAATAATAATAGTAATAATGATAATAGTAGTAATATAATAAATGTAATGGTAATTATATAGTAATAAAAATAATAATAAAGGTAATAGTAGTAACAATTAATAAATGTAATACATATAATAGTATCAATGATAAGGCAAGCAATAATACGTAATAGGGAACATTGTGGTGATAATAGGGATAAGAGTAAGAGAGATACTGTGTGAATATTTAACATAACAAAGGGTGTACAGACCAAAGAATAATCATCAACACGGACAACGATAAGAAGGACTATGGGAATGGACCTGACAATAAATGATATGAGAGTATAGGTTAACATTTGAAAGAGATAGAAGAAGAATGGGACCAAAAAATCGAAATCGAGCACGGGCCTTCTATCGGTAGCTCGTTGGACCCATAGAGCGTTCGGTCAGTTTTAGCAGTAGTAATAGCGCTCACGTTTTGCTGACGATCCACCCACTCGAGCACAGTTCCAATGTTGCTTGAGTGGTGAGCAAAAATTTTCGTATGGGGTTGTTTTGGGTAACCACCACATAGCTTGAAAATTTCACTACCCAGAAACCCATCATAGGGTAGAACGAAATCGCAGTCGGCTCCAACAATCCAGTAAAACTAATTAACAATAGTATTTTCAACAAATTATTTTTATATTATATCAATATATATTTAACTTGATTTTTCTTGAGATAAATAGTTCTAGTTATTTAATTAATTTCAAGAAAAGGATATTATTGTTGGGCCAGAACACAAACGGCCTTGTGAATGTTTAAAAGAATCGGTAACACACATGCAAACACAACATGCAGATTTAAATTCAAACCTATTAAAACACCAATTAACCCTATCAAAATATGAGAAAGAAGACAGTTACATATAAAATAATAAACATAAAAATAAATTAAAATAATAACAAAAAGCAACAAGATCCGCACGATATAAATATAAACATAACACGAAAACCTAACAAATTCGACTGAAATTTGATAATTTAACAAAAATGTGAAATTTCATAAAAAATTATCAAAAGAAAAAATTATCAAATAAAATTGCAAAATAATAAAAATTAAGATTAGAATACACTATAAAATCCCAAGGTCGAATTTTGTTTTACTAAATCAAAAAGAACACGCAAGGTTAGGGCCAAAAATAGGTATATATACCGATTCATTTTTACACAATTTTAATCATTTTTCCAGTTTTTCAAACTTGAATCAATTACTCGATGTAAGTGTGAGTTTTATTTTGAAACTCTCTCCACGTCGCATCTTCGCAACCTCAATAGAGCTCTGCTTGGATGTCGGCGTGGGGGAGAGTGATGTTTTTATGATATTTCGTTATGTTTGGATCAAGTAACTTTTATGTTATTTTTAATACATACAATTATTTTCGTTATAATTATTTTTAATTGTCGAAATTTTTCCGGCCCACAGCCAAAGACACATCACAAGTCATTAAAATCAGACATATTATTCGAATTCGTGTAAGTGCGTGGAATATCGCCAATGATTCGTGCCCGTGAGGACTCCGGCGTGTGGAACGCAGGGGTCGGAACGTCAATATTATTCCGTATAGAAGAAGGGAGGGATAAGGAAGTAGTCTTTTGGCTATCTCCTCGTCTCTCGATTTCTTTAAACTCGACCTAAACTTTATTTACACACGGCTCAAAATCATCTCACGAGTGACGGGAACACAAAATGAAATCGTTGTTATTTTAAAGTTAACTATAAATACAAACCGTTACGACTTGACCCTAAATTTTAAGTTATTGATGCGAAGTTAGAGTAATCATAAATATTGAGTAGTTACCATGAACGTACAATGATTAATAATTTTAAGTAATGGCCTTAAATTCCAATAAATTAAATGATCCAAGTAGTTGTTATGCATTCGAATAGGTTTCAACAAAAGGTTAAATGATAAAAATTTGTTTTCTTTAATTATTAGTTTTGCGCCAAACACAATAGGTTAATTGTAATCTTGATAGGTGTATTGTGATTAAAATTTGGATAGATTGCGGCTATAGGGATTTGAAATGTTATTCCACCCCAAAATCATAATATTTAATTCAATTCAAATAAAAATTAACATGACAAGTAGCGATCGTCCCTGAGGTAAATAGTAACAAAAAATCATGCGGGGAGCCTCGAACAACCTTGTCCAAAAATCAAAAGAAATCTTTTTAATATGAACGCCGTAATTGTTAAATCCACCACATAAGCTCAATTAAGAGGGGTAGGTACGAACTAGACAATCTTTAAATGAAAGGAATACAATAGGTTGAAATACATAAATCTACACAACTAGAACAATAAATTGAATAATATTGGATTAATCATGCAAATCACAAGACCTCATCAAGTTTAAGGGAAATAACTGGCGTCAGATATCTACCGAACCCTCCGAATTAGAGTTGACTCCTAAGGCCCTAAAATCAGAGAAATCTCTGAACATAAATTAGGAATGACCAATCGAAAAGAGTGAATAATACTTCTCATTAGGACAATCCACTCCAAAAGGAAAGCCACGAATACATAAGAAAAAACTAAAGACCCAATCCCCACATAATGCTCATCGCCAATACGGTAGAAATAAAGTCCCTGCAAAGATGCAAATGTAGAATTTGTAAAATTCAATGATAAATAATACCTGTCACCAACACGATCGATCCCAAAATCCCAAAAGAATAAGGACAAAAACTTTAAATAGACAATTTTCGAACAATGCTTATTAGTAACCGACCCCAAACCGAAAATTTCCCTGAAAAACTAAGAATAAAAATTTATAAAAGTAAATTCTAAATAGTACTCACTACCAACACGACCAAATCCACCTATCCATGGGTATACTGAGTAAAATGTCCGCCAGATATGCGACCTCCAATGTTGAAGGGTCAAGTGGCGCAGTGCCCATCTAAGAATTGAATCTCTGAAAAATTTGAGAATTAAAAATTAATAGCATCTAATTCTAGTATAATACTTGTAGTTGATCCAACTTGACTGGAATAAATTAAGTAAATCTGAATTTATAGAAATAGTTAATAAAATCAATGAGAAATCAAAACGTGCTAGACACCCCTGCATTTCCAGTTGTCACGGCATGGATCGATAGTGCCTACTGAATTCCACTTAAAATTTTTTTCCTACCCATCGCGCAGTTGTCCTCATAAATTTTCTACTCTTCCAGCTAGTATGTCCAATTTAATTAATTTTATTAATGGTCCTCACTATATTTCTCTGATTTCCCACCTAGAAAGTTCAACGTAATTAATTTAATTTTAGTTTCTTAACTTGTCTTTTCCGTATGGTCACCCCTCGGCCTGTCAAGAATAGTATAAATGCGGATTTTTTCGTGTGCACCCGATGCACATTTCATACACCGGTGCACAGAATTTTTCTAACACACAAGCAAGCAAGACGTCCCACCCCGTGCACCCTAACATACACACAACTCCACCGGTTTCTATAAAAGTGCAGGTAACATCTGTTTGATCAATAATTCAAACTAATTAAAAGAAAAATGGAATCTAACAAACAATGTACAACAACCGGCGCATCAAGCAAAAGAATAACTCGAGGTCCGGATTCCTAAACTCTTGGTAAGTTCTATTAGCACAAACTGCGATAATTTATTTTATTAGATTTTTAATAAATATTTTAAGGTTTTGAATTTGATTTTTAACTATAATAAAAATTTAATCCTTTAGTAAACAAGTTCTTAAAAGAATAAAAATGTATTTCGATGTTCATTTCAATACTGTAGGAATACTCAATTTCAGTAAAAGGGTAAAACATGTAATTTGATCCGGATTTTCAATAACTGGTAGGAGATCTAATTCCCGAAGGATTAAATGCTAACGGTGATGACCACAATCTTAGCTCGATCCAATACATTAGAAATCTCACTGTTGCCAACACAATTTAGGATGAATCACGATGAAGCTTAGTGTGTGACAGGGAACATTCTGATCTACCTAGACAAAACGCAAGTATAATAAAGTCTCTCTGAAATTACGGAAATACCGTGATCTGGAAAAAACAATTCAACCTGAAACGTATAGGTCCAACACCGGTATTAACGAAGGTATACAGTTCTTGCGAAACATGACAGGATAGATTGATGCCAATGAAAACTGAAAATAAATGTTAGACTCGCTTACTTTATAATTCGATGCGATTAATTGTCGAATCTTCTTACGGAGAGTTTTCACCATATGAAGGCAAATGATTATTGAGATATCGATTATGTAGTTATGTATATCATTATTATTTATTTCCAGATGACTTATAAAAAAATTTTATCGTAAGAATAACCAATGAAATATTAAAACAAATAAAAATCTTACAAAATCCACCTTATAATAGTCGAAACACGTTTTGTTGTTTTCTAAATTTCTATAAATTTTACCAGCCAAGTTTTCGTTAAATTTCCAGAACCGATTTGAGGTTGTGAAGTATAAAGCACTCTCGACGGATAAAGATGTTAGTACTAAACGGTGGATTAAACAAGTTAAGTTTACAAGTAAACAAACCAGGTATTTATGATGCGATTCAGTTTAAATTTTAATAACCATTGCTTTACTTGCACCGCGTGAGGAGTAGAATATTTATAACACAGGAAATTTAACGAGTTAATTAAATCGAATTATTTCAGACGAATCCAGAGCCCTCATTCGTGTGCCTACCCACGTCACTGATCAGTGGTGGCATGCCTGGAGACGCGTCTGGCGGGAAAAATGCCCCGATATACCCCAACCAAGAGAAACCAATGGACCGCCTCACCTTTGTTTGAAAATAACAGACGACCGGGGGTGATAAATGGACAGAGTAGCGGGCAGAGTCCGGTCCAAGAAATTCGGGATCATGCCCGATATCTCCTCACACGCCTCGAGGACCACCAGAGGCAGGTGGACCTTCACGTGGTCAGAGCCATACAGTACCTGACAAACGTAGAGGACGACATTGCGACCGGCAGGATTGCAGACTCCTACAATTGTATGCCGCCACCCCGCTTCAGACAGACCAGGAACACGAAGCGGCCGGTGATCGTTTATCGGGAACACTTGGATGCTCCGTGGACCTCTGAAGGACATCAATAGGCTGATTGTGATAATTACACTATAAATGCTAAATAAATGATTTCCTGTTACCCTAGATCGTTTTTCTTTTGTGTTTTATTAGTTATAACGTTATTGTTTGTTTAATGAAACCTAATGATTAAAAATCTTTAAAGAAAATTAATTTTCCGCTATTACAGAAATGGAACCCCTGCAAATATTACAGACGGAACTAGCACACGCACGGAAAATTAACAAAAATCTTCAAGATCAGATTATTCAGCTGACAACAGAAATGCAACAGACGAAGGCCGTCTGGATGGATCCCAGAAAAGTGAAATTACTTTACCAGAGACTCACCGCTGCCCAGAAGGGATGGGCGGATGAAAGACAACTTAACCAAAGCCTGAGGACTCAGGTGAAGGGATTAGAAGTATCACTATCAGCATGCCAGGAGGGAGCTGCAGTAACTTACCCCGTCGTCTTTGCTCCTGCCCAATTAGCCTATCGAGAGGCGGTGACCACTCCAAAAACGACTCCAACAACGAATAGCTATCGTCCAGGACAAAAGGAGAGGGCTAAACGTCGAGCCGCTCGATTGATGAGTAATGCATGATTGACTTATACACTGTGTTTATCTTATAAAATATATATCTCCTGTTATTTAAACGATATTTTTCAAGGATTTGATAAGTGTTAACCCACAGGAGTAGTAGGAGGACATGGCACCGCCGGATGGACGCTTGCACGATAATTATGAGTATGAACGAGGGTATTAACAATATGATGGGACCAAAAATCGAAAGCGAGCACAAGTCTTCTATCGACGGCTCGTTGAACCCAGAGATCGTTCGAGCAATTACAGCATTAGTAATAGCGCTCACTTTTTGCGGACGATCTACCCACTCGAACACAGTTCCAACGTTGCCTAGCAACGGGTGCCGAGTGGTAGCCAAGAAATATTTATATAGCGTTACCAGGGTAACTACAACATAATTTAAACAAATACCAACACCCAGTAACCCACCATTATGATTGAACAGTAGTTTGGGACCTAGAATTTAAAGACTAGCACAGGCCTTCTAACGGCAGCTCGATGGGCCTAGCATGACACAGAGCGTTAGCAGCCTTAGAAGTAAGACTGAACTTTGGCGGCCTCATAACCATTGGTTACATTACCAAAGTTGCTTAGCGACAAGTAACCATAGGGTGCGGTTGAATGTTGTATGTATGAGTGCCAAGGTCATAAACTACCAACCCAACAATTTTTAGAATTCTGAGGCACATTTATTTTATTGTTGGGCCAATACACAATTTTGTTTAAATGAATCGGTAACAGCACGCAAACACAAGACGCAGATTTAGAATCAGACCCATAAAACATCAACTAACCGTGTGAAAACAAGAGAAAGAAATAATTAAATATAAAATCGAAAAAACACAAAAGTAAATTAAAATAATAACAAAGTGCAACAAGATCCGCACGAAATAAACACAAAAAATAACACGAAAACACGAAAATTTGACCAAAATTTGATAATTTACCAAAAAAAGCAAAAGTCCATGAAAATGGAATTAAAATTAAAATATTTGAATTGGAAACAATTCAATTAAAGGTTAAAAAATAAAATTGTCAAATTAAATCACGAAAATAATAAAATTAAGATTAGAATATACCAGAAAATTACAAGGTCAAATTTTGTTTTACTACATCAAATTTAACTCGCAAGGTTAGGGTCGTACAATAGGTATATATACGGATTCATTTTCACAGAATTTTAACCAGTTTTAATCAATTTTGATTATTCTCTAGCAGGAACTAGTTGAAGCAGAACAAATTTTCAAATGTGAGTGGAGGAATGCTCGAAAACTTTCTCCACGTCGCGTCCATACAACCTCACATAAGCTCTGTTTGGGCGTCGGCGTGGGGGAAGATTTGTAATGACACTTGATGAATGATGTACATTAACTACGAATTATCATATGATATTATATATCAAATAAAAGTTCTTAGAATAGAATGCTTATGTCGAAATTTTTCCGGCCCACAGCCGACAAATCACCGCAGGACAATAAACTATACATACCCCAACCAAACTTATTAAGTGTGGTGTAAGTCCGCCAATAGTTTGTGCCCGTGAAGGTTACGGCGTGAGAACGCAGTAGCTGAAACGTCAATTTTCATTCCATATAGGGAAAGTTAGGTTGAAGAGGAAATAGTCTAGTCCATCATCACTCAATTCCTAAAAATTCGACCTAAATTATAATAACAAAACGGCTCAAAATCAAAACACTGAGTAGTCCAGTGGCACTCATTAATTTGTAATATAAACATAAATTCGCCTAGGATCAATTAAGGGAAGGTAACGGAGAATTCAACGACAAAAAATCGTTGCTATGATTTCTAAATTATCCAAATTTATTATGTCTTCTGATTTAATTTATTGATGTCTAAACTATTTAGGTTTAATATGACCGCTAAATCCAAGTGTTGTCCATGACTCTAAATTAGTATGACTTCTAAATTATTATGACTTCTGATTTAAAATTGTGGCCTATGACTTTAAATTTGGTTGATTGAAACTGCAGTTGATTGAAGCTGCTCCAAGAGATGTCCACGGGAAGTGTGTAGAGCGAGTCGCCAATTTAAGAAACATTTACTACAGACGAGTAGACCCGACCTAAAAAATGTAGAGTCTAAAAGTCAATAATAGTGACCACAGTACGAAACTTACTTAATTCATCAAAGGACGACCCGATTTAGGTTAGTACCAATAATCCAGTGAGAAAACAATAATAATAATGATCCGCGAGGTACCAGACTAATAGAATAGTAAATCGTAATATTGCTAGTCGATCACCGAATGACTAAATCCGTAATGATGAAGTTCAAATAAATAATCGATTCTGGAAGCAGTTGACTTGACATCTATCAGACATTACATAATAGGAATGCGCGACAGTTTAAAATCAGTCAGCATATCCTCACCTACACACTCCTGAAGCAGAGAATTCGCACACCACTTACGACATCTGTCAGGGACAGCAGGTAACCCAACTTGAGGTATACACTGATTCCGACCTGACATTTCTCTAAAAAGCCGATCTTCGTTTTAAAAATGGTAAGCGCAGTTCCTCACAGGAAACAGCGAGAACACCAAATCTACTCCAAATTTAGAATCTTCAAAGGAAACGAACCCCCCATCACGAGATCCGTTTGCGTGCCGCAACTAAATTAGCTTCCAATCAATCCCAAATACATCGCCAATTTAGTCACACTTTATGCATAATTTGTTAAACCGGAATGACGGTTTTCGAGGACGACTCGCAACTATTAAAAATGAACACTGAAACGTTGATAATCCCATACCACCACCGATGTAATGGTTAGAACTTGTCAACTAAAGTTAGTATAAGGACCCCTGTAATTCCAACCCATCGACGACTACCAAAAAATTATAACCTTCAAATACACATCAATAAATCCTAAAATAGGATAACGGAGCGTATTATAATTTAGACGACGATCTCTTACATTAATTCCGGAAACTCAAATGTCTAATAGCTCGAATAGACCACGCAACTGATCAATTAAGTGAGTAGAATTAGATGAAGACGCCCGTAGTTGTACAACCCAACCACGTGTTTGACTTGCGCCAACGGGAATAATAATAACGATCTTCCTAACGAATAATTTAATCACTATGACCTTTAAGATAACTCTTGGATCGATGCGTCCCGAATCATAGCCCGGTTCCCTGCCCACTCGGCCGCCAGGGGCAGGCAAGCGATGTGGGACGCGGTATTTTCGATATCCCCAGTTCGGGAAATCAGACCAGGGAATCAAGGAGATTCTGGAGAAGTAGAACTCCCATACGTAGCCATAAAACGGGAGCCCGGCCGCAACCAGGCTCGGGAAATTCGAGGCCAAGCCGAGTTCCTGTTGGCTCGTCTCGAAGAGCACCAGCGGGAAACAAATCGCCAAGTAGATAAAGCCAGAAGGTACTTGGCACAGATAAACAAGGACATTGCAGAGGGCAGAATATCCAGCACGGATGGGTATGCCCCTGGTTACAATGTGTCAAACGAATTGAAGGACCAGAGGCTACGTGAACGGATCGCAGATATGAACGTGGTGATACCACGAGAAGTCTTTCCTCGAGAATTGCGGAACGAGGAGAGACACACGGAGGATCGTCGCAACCACCCATTTGCTCGAGAACGCCCGAGTCGGCGATATAATTCTAGTCATCCCGAATTTATGAACCGATAAATGTAGTAGAATAAATATTTAGAAAATCTTGTTTTTATTTCTTGTCAATAACCCTGAAGTGAATAAATAGGAGGGCGAAGCACTTGTCGACCGTAGATCATAATATAAGCACATAAGTATTAAATTGATATAGTGATAAGAGAATATAAATTTAACAAGCATTTATCATTCTAGACATGCATTTTTCCCAAAGTTTGCAAGAGAAGCTAGACAAAGCCCGTTTAGCCAATCGAGAATTGGGGCAAAAGCTCATACAATTAAACAGTGTGATACAACAGATCAAGGCGACCTGGATCGAGCCCGGGAAGGTGAAATCGATTTATCAAAAGATGACCGCAGCACAACCAGGGTGGGCTGATGAGAAGCAGCTCACCCAGTCGCAGAAAATCCAGATACGCGGCCTTGAGGTAGGGTTATCGGCGTGCCAGGAGGGCAACGCGGTAACCTAGCCTCTGGTATTTTCGCAAGCTCAACTGGCCTACCGAGTAGCGACTGGCGTCAGCAAGCCCGAGAATAAGTTAATCAAGCATTGCCCCCGGAAAAGCAGAGCGAGCGAAGCGCCACGCCGGAAAGACACAAGACTAATAAGCACGAAATTGTTTTGTTTATTTTTTAATAAAGGGTTTGCCTAGATTAATCTTTCGAATTTACTTTAATAAGAATTGAGTTTAACTAAATGAAATTGTGAACAGTTTTCGGAGAAATTCTCAATGAACGTAGAATTAACTACCTGAGTAAGGGACAATTTTAAAATTTTATTTTAACAATTCAGAATCATATTTACATAAAATAAGACATTATTTAGAAATATTAAAACACATAAAATTAATTAACTATACACGTTGTTTAAATATTCTTAAAAATATTTAATTACAAGTAATGGATACGAATTCAGAAATATACAATATTGCAAAAAAGTATTGGTCCACAAATGTTATTAAATTTGACGAAGAAATTGTAAACCATATCTATCATGAATATATGCTCAAATATGGCTTTTCTCACAAGCAAATCCAGTCATTAGAGTTTACTCAATATTTTGAACAATATTTGTGGCCTAATTATGTCCCAAATACTTCAAAATATGAAAAAGAATTTATAGTTTCTATTTGTTCTATTGTCAACGAAAAATTATCTGAAAAAGTTAATGCCTGGGATACTTTCAAATGCCAAAATGAAAAATTTCCCGTTTTCTTTTCTAAAATTTTAGAAATTATTTTGACATTAACAAGCACAAAGGATTATACCGATTCAAATGAATATAAAAAAAGTTTATTAGAGCACATCATTCTTATTCAGTTTTTTAATAATTGTTTTCTTGCATTAACTGAAGTACAATTTGTACTGGATGAACTTAAACATTTATTATCAATGGAAATGTGGACTAATCTAACACCAAAAAGACTCGAAGAAGAACTTTCAAAGAACAATAAATACAAGAAACGATTTAAGAAAATATTAAAAGCTGAAAGTAAAACGGAACCAAATATTAAATTCAAAAAAACATTTTTACCCAAATTGCTTGATTGCTTTTTGGATATCATTGACAATTTAGATGAATCAAAATATTGCCCATTAATCATGCGATATTTAGAAAACTTTTTAATACTATTTATCAATTTAGATAGTATGCTTGTATCCAGACGATATTTAAATGCATTGATTGAAGATAAGCATTTAATTGTTAGAGCTCAACATTCTCCTTTAATTAAAAAGAGCGAAGATTCTAAGTTATTTTTTCAGCTGTTGGATATGCTGGATTTTTATGTGAATTTTGAAATAGATGAAATAACCGGATCTACACTCAATGAGATGGATTTCGAACGTAGACAACGCGAAAACTTGATCAAACTTCAAAATTGTGCTTATAAGAAATTTAAAGAGCCAATGAAAAAACTTTGGATATCTAATTTAAAATTTTTAGAAAATTCTGACAATTTCACAAAAATATTAAAAGATCAGGATGAAAATGATCTTCGTATTTTGGCCAACGAAATGCAGATTATTCCAGAGTCACAGAAAGAGAAATATTCTAAAGACGATCTTATTACTATGTTTTCGTATTCGTATAAAAAGCGCAAATCTACTTTAAATAGAATAAATAATCTTGCTCTTTATCCAACAGAAGAGTTGATATATGATGAAAATCTGATTCCCGATGGATTTTTCTCTGTTGAAGATAACTTTGCCATGCCAAAGTTGTCTGTGCAATATCTGTCATTTCATGATTATTTAATGAGAAATTTTGATCTGTTTCGATTAGAAGCATCTTATGAAATCAAGCAGGATATCGAACAATGTCTAAGTATGATGAAACCAGTTAAAAATGAAAAAGGAGACGTAATTTTCAATGGTTGGTCGCGAATGGCACTTGGAATTGACGGGTTTCAAATAATCGAAATCGGTAAACCGGAAATCGGCAGAAATTCTCCAAGATTTGTTAAAGCCGATATTTCCGTAGTACTAAACACTTCAGAATTCGTTAAGAAAGAATGGGAAAATCTAGCTAAACACGATCCATGCTTCCTAATTACCGTTTGTCCAAATATGCTATTCAACCACAAATACAATAACAAAGAGTTAATGGCATCACAGGTTCGATTGATGTATGTGCGGGGATGTGAAATTGAAGGTTTACTGGACAATGAAGGTAAAATAATTTCCGAGGAAGAACGACGTGTGAAAATACAATCAATGACTGGATCAACCAGAACCTGGAGAGTTAAACTTGATCCTTGTCAATATTACGACGATGTAATCAGTGAAGATAGCCCTACAAAGGATGTTTATTCCACATTTAACATCTTTATGAGACGGAAACCGAAGGAAAATAATTTCAAAGCCGTTTTAGAAACGATTCGCGATTTAATGAATGATCATTGCGTTGTTCCTAACTGGCTGGAGGACTTATTGCTTGGATATGGCCAGCCAAATGAGGCGCATTATAGCAAAATGGACTCGGCTTATATTCGAAAGCAAAATTGGGCAGATTCTTTTCTCAATATCGATCATTTAAAAAGCAGTTTCCCACAATACTCCGCGGAAATCAGTTCAAACAACGGCGAATCATTAACCGACAACAATAATCCACTATTCCGTTTGGAGTTCCCATCTCCTCTCGAAGACAGTAGTCTGATTCCAATTAAAATGCACAGCTCCCTAACGGCGATACCAATGGAAACCGATGACAAACCAGTTATTAAAGTTGAACCCTATCGACCGTTGTTGAAATTAGGCCAGAAATTCATCGATTCCAAGCGTCACCTTCAGTTTTCTACTTTACCAAAGGAACCCATCTTATTTCCCGGGAATCAAATTACATTTACTCCAACACAAATCGAAGCCATTCGATCGGGAATGCAACCGGGATTGACACTGGTCATCGGTCCTCCGGGTACCGGAAAAACCGACGTTGCGGTTCAAATAATTAACAACCTCTATCGGAATTACCCCAACCAAAGAACACTGATTGTTACTCACAGTAATCAAGCGCTTAATCAATTGTTCGAGAAAATAATGAATCTCGGAATCGATGAACGACATCTGTTACGTTTAGGTCACGGCGAAGAAGCTCTAGAAACACCGAAAGACTTTTCCAAATACGGCCGAGTCAATTACGTCCTTTGGAAGAGATTAGAACTCTTGAAAGAGGTGGAAAAACTCTCCGCCGGCTTAGGATGCATTCAGATTTCTTCCGATAATCAAGAGGAACCGATTTACACCTGTGAAACTGCTCAGCATTTCTTTCTCTCGGAAATCATGCCGAGATGGTCGGTGTTTATGGGAGACGTCGGGAAACTCGAGCTCCCCGAATACAGCGAGCTATTTACCTATGAACATTTTGTCCAAGCATTTCCATTTCTGAATTTCTTTATCCCATCGCAATTTGCCAATGAGACCAGCATTCGAGAGCTGTTCCCGGGAGTCTCGTTCACTGATGATATGGAATTGGCCCGCGCCTGCTTCAAGCATATTTTGGACATGTTTATAATGCTGGAAGATTTCCGTTCGTTTGAGTTAATGCGCAACGGGCTGTCGAGAGCTAATTCTCTGTTGGTTCAGCACGCGAAAATAATCGCCATGACCTGTACTCACGCCGCTTTACGGCGTCGGGACTTGATTCAGTTGGGTTTCACATACGATAACATTTTAATCGAAGAAGCCGCGCAAATATTGGAAATCGAAACATTTATCCCGCTTTTACTACAGAAACCCGATCAGTCGAATTTGAATCGATTAAAACGCTGGGTAATGATCGGGGATCACAACCAATTGCCGCCCGTTATCAAGAATATGGTGTTTCAAAACTACTGTAATATGGGACAATCGATGTTTTCTCGATTGGTTAAATTAAATGTCCCAGCGGTCCAATTGAATGCCCAAGGTCGATCACGTTCGAGTCTTCGCAAGCTCTACGGTTGGCGTTACGAAATTCTCGAAGACCTGCCAATCATTTTGAATAGTAAAGAATATTCACTGGCCAATCCGGGCTTGTTGTACGATTATCAACTGATCGATGTGCCGGATTACCTGGGGTGCGGTGAAAGTGAGCCCACGCCGCATTTTATTCAAAACCTGGCCGAAGCTGAATATTGCGTGGCTTTGTATATGTATATGAGGGCTATCGGATATCCTGCTTCTAAAATATCGATTCTTACCACCTATAACGGTCAGAAACATTTGATTCGCGACGTGGTCAAGCAGAGATGTGCCGAAATTGGATTTCCTTCGAAAATCACAACGGTCGATAGGTTTCAGGGGCAACAAAACGATTATATAATATTATCTCTTGTCCGTACGAAAAATGTCGGTCACTTGAGAGATATTCGTAGATTGGTTGTCGCGTTGTCGAGAGCTCGACTCGGTTTGTACATATTCTGTCGAACTTCTCTCTTTTCACAGTGTCGAGAACTGCAGAAATCGTTTAATATTCTGATGCAACGTAAAACTAATCTCGCGTTGATGAGTGGTGAACATTATTCCATTTTTGAGAAGTCTATTAACGGTGAAATGAGTATGAGAAATGCTGATGATCAAGTCAACGCTTCTAATATTAATTACATTAATGATGTGCAACACATGTCTTTGTATGTTCAGACTATCTATGACTCCTTCAAAACTCTAATAGCTTCAACAAAGAGACCAAATGAAGATTCTCATGAAGATGCTATTAATAGTAAAATTTCTAAAGTTGATGAATAAATGTTTTTTGTTGATTGTTTTTGTATAAAAATTTTATTTTTCTACTTTTAAAATTTCAAAGTAAACTTATTAAACAATAATCTAGATCAGTATTTCCCAAACTTTTGTACTGCGTACCCCCTTGATCATTTTCATTATTTGATGTACCCCGTTGCTTTAAAATTTATATATAACGATTAAATTTTTTTATAATATTTTTTAAAAATATACTCCCTTTAAATTAATAGCATTAATGAAAAAATAAGTACTTTATAATAGAAATAATGTAAAATAAAAAATACTATAATTAATTTATTGTAATTAATGAGAAGGATGAAATTGTTTGTGGTCAGATGATAATTCATCATAATTTGGTTCTCTGCTAGTTAATTTTAATCTTAAAAATATGTTATTAATATCAAAATATAAACAATAAACAAAAAACAAGATTATATTTTTCTGTATTAATAAAATTTTAATTAAATTTTTTTACTTATCTTTTAATATTTAGATAATAGAAGTTTGAAAAGACCTGCGTACGCCCAAAAATCCATCGCGTACCCCAAGGTTACGCGTATTCCGGTTTGGGAAACACTGGTCTAGATCGAAGTGCTTAAACAATACATATAGGTGTTACATTTGAAAAAAATGTGTTAAATATAAAACCCGTTTTTTATCTTTAACAAAATCATGTCAGCATTTCAATTCCTGAAAAAGTGAAAACGCTGGAGAGAAATTTTGAAAGCTTTGACCAATAATATTGTTAACTTATGTTTGATTATTTTTTAGAAAAAATATAAAGAATCATTCTTAAAACACGTCTGGTGCGATCTAACAATAAGAAATTGCCAAAAGGAACAATTGAAGATTTTGCAGGAGAATTTAAAATGTCTCCGAAAACAATTTCAAGAATTTGGGCGAGAGCCTACCAATATACACTCTAGGGCATGAAATTTCCAACGTCAGTTCTAGAATTAAAAGAAATTCTGGTAGCATGAAGTTATGTTCTAGAATTAAAACAGGAACTTTAAAACAAAACTTGAGCACTTACAATTTACTTTGTACACTGTGTAATTTAACAAAGGCAAAGGTAATCAAGAGACACAGCAACTCTCTGGGGGCAATGTTAACACCGCAAAACAAAAAAGGCTGTTGGAGTTTGCCTTTTCACATATTGACCAGACCACAAATGATTTCAAATCAATGGAGATTATCGTACATGTGGACGAAATATGGTTCTATCTTTCAAGAGATAAAATGAATTTCTATTTACTCCCTGAAGAAGAAGTATCCCATCGTAAAGTACAAAGTAAACGATTCATATCTAAAGTAATGTTTCTCGCTGCTTTGACTAAAACCAGGTGGACTATCACCGAAAAACTTGAGCTTTGGCAGATTTTTGAATATGAACCTGCGAAACGAAATTCTAAAATTCGACCAAAAGGGACATTCGTGACAAAACCAATCGAAATAAATCGAATAATTTATACAAAGCTTATTATAGAAAAAGTTATTCCTGAAATTAAAACAAAATTGCCCCAATATCAGAATTCTATGAAAATTAAAATACAACAGGATTATGCTCGTTCTCATGCTAAAGTTGATATTACTGAAATTATTAAATATACGGATAGATGTAATATTAATTTGATTTGCCAGCCTCCTAACAGTCAGATTTCAATGTACTTGATTTAGATTACTGCAATTCCATTCAGTATATTTAACATAAAAGTTCTCCGAATAATATTGATGATCTTATTGCCGTTTTTCAACATGCCTGGAAGAATCCTGCTGTTGAAAAAGTAGAAAATATTTTCTTGACTCTTCAAAAAGCGTTTGAAAGTTCAGTGTTAGCTGGATGGGGCAATAATTATCAACTAGTACATGTTGGGAAAGAAGCATTGCGAAGAAAGAATCAACTTCCACAAACATTAACATGCAATTTGGAAGTAATTGAAACTGCTCGCAATGTATTACGAGATATATAAAATCATATAAGTAGTTTGTAATAAATATTTATTTCATAAAGCGAAATTAAAGTTAATATATTGTATATATAAAACTAACGAGACAATCATTTTTGAACAGAAGTAGTATGTTGTTTGAAATGATCAAGAAATGAATTGAGAGAATTATTTTTTAATTAAAAAATAAAGCAGATTTCGAGTAGTTAAGAATTTTCTTTTAAAAAAATATGTTGAAGATATCGGGAATATATTATATTGTTTAGTAATCCAAATCAATACATGGATAGTTATTTCTGATAATGATGAACTTTAGTCTTACTAAATACACGAATTTTCATCAGAATGAACTTGTTGAAATTTCCGATGAAGATGAAGTAGAAGAAGATATCGATGAACATGAAGAAGATGATGAGGATGCGGATGATAATAATGATCCTTTATTAAAGGTCAACTTGGTTTCATTGATCTTTGGTACTAATGAAACGACAGATAATAGAATTCTATCAAATTCTCTCAAACGAAAATATGTTGTCTTTAAACCTTAGAAAACCAGAAAAGAATTAACTTTAAAGATTGGTGCCCAACGGAGATTTATATGAATAACAGTAGCAAAAGGCTTTTTTAAAATTTTTGATTTGATTTATTTTTATTTAAATTATATAATATATTGCACAATATATGGATTATAACTAAACGCATATTTAAATTTTAAATGAGTCCGATAGACACTTCTGGTCCTTTACGGGTTAATGATTGTTACGAAATAATTCAAATTATCCTGTCGATTCCTTGCACGATTGCAACAAGAATATCGTAATTAGTACAACAAAACATGATGTTCAGCAGATGTCTCAAACTCAAGCTATGTCTGGTAAAAACATAAGCCTGAGGGCCTCTTGACTGAAACATATTTATACAGTGATTTAAACCCATAAATATACTAAAAGTAAAAAAGGAAAATTTATAATTTTATAATACAAAAATCTGATAAAGTTATGGATTTTAGCTTTTATTTTATCAATATAGCTGTCACTGTGTTGCTGGCTTACATTAAATGCCTAAAGCTAATATTACTGTGAAATCAATCCAATTTCTGGCCACTTGACTGGTATCGTTTTACATCAACCAAGACATCAATGTTAGGTTTAATGTCTTGCGATGAAACTAGTCTCAGAAATGCTTGCAGATGCTCATCAGTAAGCCTTGATCTTAATGGAGATTTAATGATCTTAATGGAAGAAAAAAATGTTCACAAACATACATACTTTCAAACATTGCTGTCATCCTTACAGTAGCAGAGAGTAACATGGGAAACCTTTCTTTTGAAACAAACTGATAAAATTCTAATACTTAAAATGCTAATACTTATTGTTTTAGCATGGAGTCACACTGAAGATCTACCAATTTCACCCACACTTCCTCTGCTACATTGTCAATCTCAACAGCAAATGGTGTGGGAAAAAGTTGAAAATGTGGTTAAAACGCAACACAAACTGTTGATGCAAATCTGAAATTTTATCTGTGATTTCTTTCAAGGATTGCTTTACAACCTTTTTCAATGATTTAAAAGTTGAGAAATGGCGAAAATCACCAGTAATAAGCTGTTTTGAAACAATATCAGTTTGACCTTTAATTATTTAGCACTGTCATACACCTGTGTAATGACCTGTCTTTTGCCCTGGAGTTTTAAGTTTAATGCCTTTAAATTACCAGTTAAATCTGTCAGAAAAACAAGATTTTAGATAAATCAGTGAGGTGTGGAACTTCATTCTTTTTCATTTTCATGAAAGAATCAATCTCTTCTCTAAGAGTAAAAGAACGATTCCTTACATTTCCATGACTTAGCCATCTAACTTCGGTGTGATAGATAATTTCTCGATATTCTCTTTCTATACTTGCTAGGAAAGAAGTGAACTATCTGCGATTTAAGTCTCGTGCACGTATAAAATTGACCGTTTTCATAACCACTTCCATGAACTCGTCATTTTAATACTTTTGCAAACAAGAACTTCTTGGTACACAATGCAATGTATGCTGGTGAAATTATTACTTGGTATATTCAGGTTTTCTAGTTTGGTCCTCACTAATCCAAAGACACTAAATTTTTGTAAACACATAGCTGGCGAACCATCCGTGGTCATGGATACAAGTTTGCTCCACAGAAATGCAGCCTTTTCAAAACACTCTTCAATCCTTGAAATATATAACATCCGATTGTGGTACCCTTCAGTATTATCAAGCCTAGAAATTATTCAGTTACATTAAGTTTACTATCCACTCTTTTATTGAAAACTGCACTCTGTGAGATATCTACCACACCAGCACTCTCATCAAGAACGATCGAATATGCTTCAAAATCTTTTAACTTTTCAAGCAATTGTTTTTTTACATTATCAGCTAAATCTGTTACCCTGTTAGCAATTGTATTGGCAGATAAACTTATGCCTTCAAAAAGTTTTTTTTATCACGAATTAAAATTTCTCTGGCCTTCAAAATTTATTCTTTTATGAATGGACCTTCTGTGACAGGTCGCTATGATTCAGCTATCATCTTGCTTAGTTCAAAACTTGTTTTTACTGAATTTTCTGCAAAATTGCTTACATCCGAAAAGAAGTTTCGCTGCTTAGCAAATCATATATTAAGCGGGTAATCTTATTGATTGCTGATTTTTCTAGCAAATTTATCATGTTTTTCACAGTGCATGGTGTCATAGTGATAGCAAAGGCTGAACTCCTTTGGTACTGCAATTGTCTGCTAATATATAAGACATTGAATTTTATCTCTCACCGTAATAAAAAAATATATATTCTCATACTTCTCTTGGAAAACCCATTTTCATCAACTAGTGTTCTTTTTTTAGATAACGAAGACATTTTTTGATTAAAAATTTAAATATGAAAATTATTGTTTTTAAAACAACTGAAGTTTTTGTGAATATAAATGTTTTTCGATAAAATTCATAAGAATGACGTAACGAAGGTTTTATTAAGTTGAAAGCAGATGCCATCTGTCCAAATAAAATTAATTATAAGTTAAGTTTTAATTTGTTAGCTAATTACTATTTCAATTGTTAGATAAGTTGGGTTAAATTACAATATCTGTGTGGTTCGTCGATGGTCACAAAATACAAAGCCGCGGGCCACGTGTTTTAGACTCCTGATGTACAGTGTAGAAATAAGAAATGTACTACTTTAATGTATGATGCATGGTATGGAAGAATATCAATTGTGGAGATAATGATTCGTCACAGAGTAGCTATGGATGTTACAGATATCGATGAACATGAAGAAGATGATGAGGGTGCGAATGGTAATATTGATGATTTATTAAAGACCACCTTGATTTCATTGATCAGTGGTATTAATAATACGACAGATTATGGAATTCTATCAAATTCTCTAAAACGAAAATATGTTGTCTTTAATGATTGTTCCGACGAATATGAATGGCGTGATTTTAAATCATTTAGAAATATTTCAAATTATCCCGTCGATTTTTGCACGATCGCAACAAGAATATCCCAATCAGTAAAACAAAATATGATATACATTTGTAGAAATATGTATGATACATGATATGGAAGAATATCAATTATGGAGATAGTGATTCACCAGAGTAGCTATGGATGTTACTGATATTGATGGACGAACGTCTTTACATGTACCTCAACGAGTAGATGAATATAAAGAGGAAAAAGATTTATTTATTGAGAAATTGGAACAATTACTAACAATCAGTATAAAATTGAATCATACTGATATTGGAATGTTAGTTAAAGAAGACAATAAATAAATAGAGTTAAACTCGAGAATAATCGAAAGATTGTTAGAAACAAAAGACGAAAACTCCGTGAGGTCCGAAAATATGTCAGTTTGTAGAGAAGAGGAAAAGAAAATTCCAAAGAAATCTTTAGGAAAAAACACACCATTCCGATGTTTGAGGGATGTTGGGTTATTATTATTGAAAGTAGGTTCCCTCTGACTCCTTGTGCCCTTTACGAATCAAATAAGCAAACCCAATACAGAATAATTTTATTTGCACTTTACAACAGTTACAACTCAATCGGATTTATTTCAATGTTTTGTAATTACAATTTCACTGATTTATTTGCACCCTTCAACCACCGAATAAATTTATTATCTTAAGGTAGGTTATCCAATGGATAATCACCCTTTCTGATAGATAACTTTTGACTTTACTTGGGTTTAGATTCTTCTACTGACATGACTACACTACTCGTTTGCTTCGACCACTGGTCCTTTCGTGTTTTTCCCTTTTCCTTTTATACTCCTGCTCAGACTGTTTTCAGACAATTGTCAACAACATTTGCTACATTATTAAATTATTAAAAATAATTAATTCCCACATACCATCTTAGCCGACATTTGTCAACAGTAGTGGGATGTGTCACATCCAGCACATGTCACATCCAGCACAGTACCCCCTCCCCCCGGCTGAGAGAAAATTTTTCTAAGTCCAAAAGACAAAGACCATGACTCATTCAAGGCCATTTAAACAAAGACCATGACTCATTCAAGGTCATTGGATGACTCATCATATTTTTTCAAGGCCATTTAAACAAAGACCATGACTCATTCAAGGTCATTGGATGACTCATCATATTTTTCAAGGTCATTTAAACAAAGACCATGACTCATTCAAGGTCATTGAATGACTCATCATATTTTTTCAAGGTCATTTAAACAAAGACCATGACTCATTCAAGGTCATTGGATGACTCATCATATTTTTTTCAAGGTCATTTAAACAAAGACCATGACTCATTCAAGGTCATTGAATGACTCATCATATTTTTTCAAGGTCATTTAAACAAAGACCATGACTCATTCAAGGTCATTGGATGACTCATCATTTTTTCCCCAAGGTCATTTAAACAAAGACCATGACTCATTCAAGGTCATTGAATGACTCATCATATTTTTTCAAGGTCATTCAAAAGTAGGTCAAGGTCATTCAAAAGTAGGTCAAGGTCATTCAAAAGTAGGTCAAGGTCATTCAAAAGTAGGTCAAGGTCATATTATTTTTAAACATTTTTAAATTTAAATTTACTACTTATAAAAATAAGTAGTATATATTTTGTACATTTATTTTATTATTATTAAATTAAATTGTTTGTTTTAATCAAGTCAATTATTTTATTATTATTATTTTTATTATTATTATTATTTTTATTATTATTTTTATTATTTTTATTATTATTATTATTATTATTATTATTTTTATTATTATTATTTTATTATTATTAATATTATTTTTATTTTTATTTTTATTATTATTAATATTTTTATTATTATTACAAGTTTTATTTATTAAGATTATTAATATTATTATTATTATAAATATTATTATTATTATTAATATTATTCTTTTTATTTTTATTATTATTTTTATTATTATTATTATTAATATTATTCTTTTAATTTTTATTATTATTTTTATTATTATTAATATTTTTATTAATATTACAAGCTTTATTTATTAGGATTATAATTTTTATTATTATTATTACAAGTTTTATTTATTAAGATTATAATTTTTATTATTATTATTACAAGTTTTATTTATTAAGATTATAATTTTTATTATTATTATTACATATTTTAATTTTTATTACAAGTTTTATTTTTTAAGATTATAATTTTTATTATTATTACATGTTTTAATTTTTTTTTTTACAAGCTTTATTTATTATTAATATTATTATTTTTATTATTATTATATTTATTATTATTATTATTACATATTTTAATTTTTATTACAGGTTTTAATTTTTATTACAAGTTTTATTTATTATTCTTTTTATTATTATTTTTATTTATTATTACAAGTTTTATTTATTATTATTTTTATTACTTTTTATTAATAATACATATATATATAATAAAACAAATACATAAAACAACTATATAAAAAACATCTATATAAAAACAACTATATATAAAAAACAACAACTTCATAAAAAGTAAATCAATTATTAATTATACAATTAAACAAATATCAAGTTTTATTTCACGTTTCTTCACGCTTGGCATTTGATTATGAAAATATTGCTAATAAAAATAATAATAATAAATTTTAAACAAATGAAAATACCAAAGAGAAATTTTCACAATTTTTATTTTTATATACAAATTTGTTAATAAATATCAATAACATTCTCAAATATCTCATCAAATTGCTGATTGCGAACTGTTGGATCGGTTTCAGGCATGATTATATTACCACCAACATCAAGGACATCAACCCCTCTATAATGACCATATGCAAAACTCGAGTTTTTCCCTACCCAAGCTCTCTTGTCGTCATGATTATTTAATGCTATTTTAGAATTTTTAAAAGTGAACAGCTGATGATTTCGGGTCCTATCCTAGTTTGAGGTACCGACATAATACTATTGTTATTATAACAATTCAAATATGATTGGTGTTTAATGTCGGTACCCGGTAATTTTACACCCTTAGCTCGCATTGTTGATTTATTTCCTAGCAAGCTATAACATTTAGGGCGCAAGAAAACCCACTCGCTATATCCTAAACCTTTACTCTCATCCTTGAACTTGCCAATAACCGAGTCAAGTCGTCTAGAATATAAAGGATGAGAAGGATCATAATTTGATGTATCTAACAGATCATCCGAAATCATAGCTTTTAATAAAATTTCTAATTTTAAATTTTTATCTCCAAAAAGAAGCTATCTGTATCACCCGCTACTAGATTGATATCACAATTGTAAATATCACGATATTTTTGTAACTCAACATACTGTAACTGGTACATCCGTAGTTTGGATAAATCTAGAACTGATTGACCGATATAACTAGGTCTATCCAAACATATTGAGTCCTTATTAAGATGAGCGGAAAAAAGATCATCAGTAATCTCTATTGTTTTTCTAAATGCCGGTTTTGACGAATATGTAATTAACTTTTCAGCTGAATTACATAATCGCAAATTCATCCTCTTTTTAAGGTTCTCAACAGATTTACCATACAGACTGTTGTTATACAATTTAAATAAATCTCTATATAATTCACTAACTGCATTTGCACGCAAGTTAGTGTTTTTATCGATATAATGTTTAAAAATAGGAGCTTGCTTGTATTTAATAGCTCTATGTATGTGTGTAACCTTAGCCCCGAGAGAAAGATAAAGCCTGAGAAGCCTCCAATGAAGAACATAGTTCTTCTTAGGATAATGCGTTAGCATTAACTTCTCAACTTTTGAATTTGGTGGGCACATCTTTTCCGGTCCAATCGGAAAGTCATTTAGAAAATCATGTAAATTATCTGGAATCTCGATATCAACTTCCATAGTATATCCATATGGAAGGATTTCAATATCCACAACATTCGCACATTCATTCAAAACCTCATCCAAACCATCATACACCCAAGTAAAATCAGCGTAAGGAAGACTTTGGCTGAGAGCCCAACCATACAGATTATTTATATCTATGTACAATAATTCTGTATCCTCCGAAGCAGCAATGTAATGTTTGTTAACAAATGTTAACCCACCCCGTATTCCACTTCGTAAAAATTGAACATTTCCATGTCCTGTAAAAGTTCAATGGGTTCCGTTAATGTCATAAGCGCTGAAGCCCATGACATACCCGGAATGCCATAAAAGTTTAGAGGTTCAAGACCATTGTAAACAATAGCCTTGGCACGGAATTGTTGAAAATAGTCCGCAAGGAGGAATACATCAAGTTTAAGGTAAATTAACATATAATCACGCAAAGTCCTACAGTTTTGCTGCGTCCAGATTAGTTGTGCCCTATCGTACTCATCTTCACTTACGCCCTCCCAAATTGGAGGCAACTCATAAGTAGTCTCAAGAACTTCCTCCGAAACAGCAAAATTATATGGAAAAATGCCTTTACAGTCGACTATAGAACCTTGAAAGACAGACGAAGTCAATGGAAGAGAAGTTAGCGTTTTCACAGCCTTAGCTAACGAACAATTAACAAATTGCATACTGTCGATAAAGCGAACAGCCAATTTGTTAATGTGAACAATTAATGAAATAAATTTTTCTGTAGAGGTCGGTATGATATCTAAATTCCATGAAGGAAAGCGATCGAGACCATATTTTAAAATATGGTGAAGGTCATACCCTCTTAAATTATGAAAGACTATAGGTAGCAACCGATAAATCCTACGAGCTATATTACATTTTCGGCAAGCTGCCCTAGATAATTACCAGTAAAATGGCAATGATCTCTAACCGGATTTACAATCGTTTTTTACATAAATAACAGGTTCGACAAGATTTAAACTGTCGAACCTCACTGAAAGACATAGGCCCTATCAATTTATCACCTTCCGAATCATAGTACGGAATAACAATTTCAGTTGCAATTTCCTCAATTTCTTAAGAAAATCAGGAATGCAATCAAGTCCGTAAAAGTAATAATATGATTTTGTGTTAGTATAATTATTAATTAATAAAAGGCCTGCTGCAATAGGCATATGAATTTGATGATGTCTATCATCAGGAGGTAAAACCGATTCAAAATCGGCATAAATCACAAAAGGTGGGGTGATATGTTTAGAATAATTAGGAATTCTAAATTTTTATTTTCGGGGAGCGTGTATAGGGTTGTGCCAGTCTGATTTTTGGCGCATAATGCAACATGTGTATTGAATGCATTATCTAATCTAAACCCATTAAGGCAATGTGGACACCAACGACATCTAATTTGAATGTTACAGTCAGGGTTTTGATGGCAATTCATTAACCAGTTGATATTGGTCACAGCGGTATAATGATATCTATCATTATTTTCAAGTAGTAATAAAATAAATAGGGTTTCCGTCAGTGACTTTGCTTCTATGGATCAAACTTAAATGAGGATGGTGAAAGACATAATTATCTGGAACCTCATCAATTATAACAGTTGGTGTGTACGAAAACACATTTATTGCTAATTTTAAAGTCGAATTTTTCTTTTCGAACTTTGGGATGTTTATTAATTTCATGGACAATCCGTGATCTCATCGTACTCTAATTCGTCTAAAAACTCGGTATATTTAGAGACTCTTTGGGGTTTTCACCAATTATATCTTTCTTTAATAAATAAAGAATAGAGTAAAGGAAGCACTTGTCGTCATTGTTTTTTATATTTACTATGGCTCCTTTATTTTCAATGCAGAAGGGGTTTTAATATATTTATGTCCAGACAAACGATTAATAGGAGCATATTTTGTTAAAATAAAATGAATTTCCATAATATTAATAACACGCCATCCACTGCCTAAATGGGTGAATTGTTCTATTTTTCATTAAGCTTATTAACCCCTTCACTTAAAAAGTTATCTGAAAATGTCTCCGCATTATTTGAAAAATAATTGTCACGGATCTCGCCATCTTTTTCAAATTAATTAATATCGCGAATTGAATTTTAACGCTCCCCATTTTATTTATCTCAAAAATTAATTTATTACTGATTCGCTCAGTTAAAGTTACTGTAATTAGTTGCGCGTTAGATATATCAAAACGTAAAGTTTTGATAGCGCCATTTAAATTTACTGAAATGTTCGGCTCATTCTCTAATACAGAACCTCCGAATTGTATAATATTTTCATTATTTATAGTAGGTATAGTATTTTCATTAATTATAATAGGTATATTATTTATAATATTTTCATTATTTATAGTATTTTCATTATTTATAATAGGTATATTATTTATAATATTTTCATTATTTATAGTATTTTCATTAATTATAATAGGTATATTATTTATAATATTTTCATTATTTATAGTATTTTCATTATTTATAATAGGTATATTATTTATAATATTTTCATTATTTATAATATTAGAGTCATCATCATCACTGATTTCGATGACTTCTTTTTTAATTATTTTATTTGGGATATTAATTTTAATAGGTGCAGCAGGTCTTTTATTCTTTTTATTTGATGTTTTTTTTATTTTGTAGTATATTCAAAATAACGACGTTATTTTTATTAATTTTCTTAAACATATTTATTTTACTCGACTTGAAAGAATTTAAATGAACCCCATGTTCCCTATAAAATTCTTTATATTTAATGTTCTGGGATGTTTTGCATATGGCGCAGATAAAAAAGTTGATGCCATTAAATCTATGGCGGTAATATTTTTTCATTTCTTCATGGCAACTTTCATTATGTTGCAATGATGAGATGCAATATCTTGGATAAAAAGTGCCTAATAAAATATTAAATTAAAAACCTATATAAAGTAACTATGATATAAAATATCTAATAATTCTAACAAATAACCTATATACAATAATATTTGCATGCTCACTGCAAACTATTTAATAATTCTAATATATAAAACCTTAAATACAATAATATTTGCATGCTCACTGCAAACTATTAAATAATTCTAATAATAAAACCTTAAATACAATAATATTTGCATGCTCACTGCAAACTATTAAATAAAATATCTATTAAAATAATTCCTATATAATTCATATATATAATTCAATTACGTAAGATCTATAATAAAAATGCTTATATAATTCAAAAACTATTTGTTCAACTATATTTGTTTATAATTTATTATGTTAATATATGTTTCAGTAATAATACTTTTTAAAATATATTATAAATTAATGATATTTAAAGTATTTTAAAATAATACTTTAAATTTCATCAATTTAAAAATATATTTATCATAAAACTTTTGAAATAAATAGATCCTTATTATAAATTTATTATAAATTATTATAAATTATTGATATTGATGTAATATTTTAATAATACTTCAAATATCATTAACTTAATTTCGATAAATAAAAATAAATAAAAACTAACATTTATCTCCTGATTCCGACGAATCATCATCCTCTATAGAAGAGAGGTCCTCCATATCTTCCCAGTAACGAGGGCATCTCCAAAAACGGTGGCATAATTATTGTCATCCCCAGAAATGGGGGCATCTCCAAAACGGTGGCATAATTATTGTCATCCCAGAAATGGGGGCATCTCCAAAAACGGTGGCATAATTATTGTCATCCCCAGAAATGGGGGCATCTCCAAAAACGGTGGCATAATTATTGTCATCCCCAGAAATGGGGGCATCTCCAAAAACGGTGGCATAATTATTGTCATCTGCATCCAAATCAACTAAAATGTTTTTTAAATATATAATAAAATTAAATTAAAATTTACCATCTTCGATAATATCCTCTTCGCTATCGCTGATAACAATTGTATCTTCGATTAAAATAACTTCTAAAATAATTTATAAATAAAACATATATAAAATTAAAATTTACCATCATCTTCGATAATTATAACATCATTTTGACGATCTAACTGATCTTGTATTTCTGTTAAAGTATACCAATCTAGAAAAATATAATAATAAAATTAAAAATAAATTAAAAATCCTTACCATTTTCATCGACCAACAATTGGCGTAAAATTCTTGAGTTCTCCATTTTAAAATTTTTGAAATCCCGCGAGTAAAATTTTGAAATAATTGTGACAAATTCTACATTTGTCAATGTTTATAAAGAGAATAATATTTTCAGGATTAGCCAATCACATTTAAGCAATACACACATATAGGTGAGAGATTTTTAGACATGTTTTCTTTGTAAAACACATGCAGTCTACACTGTGACTGCATGCGTTCTTTGTAAAATCACATACATACTTTTGTTTGTATGTGTTTTCTTTGTAAATCACATACATACTTTTGTTTGCATGTGTTTTCTTTATTCAATTTTGTGTATGCATGCACTTATCATGTGATGATCATGCACTTATCTTGCACTGTCTTTGTGATCACGCACTTATCATGCACTGTCTTTGTGATGATGCATTATCTTTAATTAAACACATAATAATAATAATAAAAATAATAAAAATAATATTAATAATAATAATATAAAAATATTAATAATAATAATAATATTAATAATAATAATATAAAAAGATTAATAATAATAATAATATTAATAATAATAATATAAAAATATTAATATAATAATAAAATAATAATAATAATAATTATAATAATAATAATAATTATTATTATAATAATAATATTTATAAAAATAATAATAATAAGTAATAATAGAATAATAAAAATAATATTTATAAAAAGTAATAATAAATAAAAATATTAATAGGTAAAACACAACAATAAACATTAATACATTTATTAATCATCAAATCTCTTGGATAATAACCAAGCTAAACAATGTTGACCACATGTTAAGGTCCATGGTTTTTGATACATAGTTTTATTATAGACAATAGGTTTACCCATTGTTTGCAGTTTCGAAACCATTAAAGCCGGATAATAGAAACCCATAGGATCAAATACAAATATCTTGCTAGGCTTCATATATATTGCTAACCAATGTTCTCCACCGAGATGAAATGATTGAGTATTGACGATTATGGCTTGATTATTACGTAAATATGGAATTTTATCAAGAGGAAAAACCCCTAAAAATTCATGTCCTAGTATTTGTTTTCCAATTCGATAGACCT
Source organism: Schmidtea mediterranea (assembly GCA_022537955.1). Classification (NCBI taxonomy): domain Eukaryota; kingdom Metazoa; phylum Platyhelminthes; order Tricladida; family Dugesiidae; genus Schmidtea; species Schmidtea mediterranea. The sequence goes on along the minus strand of CM039679.1, from coordinate 300,249,302 downwards.
GAACAGAACTACATCAATAATATTAATAATACATTTAAAAACTTACTCCATGACAAACTATCATAAATTATCTATACATTTATACCAACATTTTCAAACCAACAATGTTCGTTCAAACCAACAATGTTTGAACTCTGTTCAAACCAACACTGTTCTGTTTGCAGTTATTTGAACTTCATTTTCAAACACTTCATATATTACAACATGTACCGGTTCAGTTGTAGCTTTAGCAAACTTTATATCTAATCGTAAATTACCATTTTGAGGTAATTGACTCTGATTTAAATCGAAATCGGGTGCCAAAACAAATGTGAAGAATGGATATTTGCTTTTAAAATCTTCAAGAGTTATACCACAATTAAGGTTTTTATCCAAATAACCCATATTTCTAACTATACTCTGCATATATGTAGCACAATAATTATCATTTTCGAAATCTTGAGTATATGTTTCTCTATAATCACTATTTTTCGATAAAGTTAGCGATGTTACACCAAAGTTTTTGAAAATTGAGCTCGATGTTAAGTATGATCCATTATATTGAGATTCACTTTGAAATGTTACCAATATAAAGTTGGGCATTCTTCTATCTCCAAATATTTGTTCCTTATAGAAAGAAGCTGAACCCTTAGCAATAGCAAATTGAACAATTTCCTTTGTTTTCAATGGATATATTGCATGCTTAGAATTAAGCCCCAATTGATGACCTGCTAATACAGAAGGCTCAACACGAACTCTTCTTACCAATAATTTTGCATCAACTAATTGAAGAATTGGTGTTGTGGTGGCACTTGTTAGTGATAATGCCGAATCAGATCTTTTCAATCTAATGTGTACATTAACACCTGGGAGTAAATATTTCGGTTGATCCATAAAATCGAGTTGTAATGATGAGCACATGGTAAATAATTTCGATCCTTTAATCCACTTTTTCCTATCATCATCACTACCATAACCCATAGGAGTTAAACATGTATTTTTAGTATCACTATTGTAATTTATAATAGTTTCTATTAGAGCTTTGTGAATATATGTACTGTTACCACCCTCAATCTTGATATTATTAAATCCGAGAACTGCATCTTTAAAAAGTGTATGAAACAAGAAATTGTTTGGTATTACATCACTAGGTTCACCCAACGGTTTTCTATCTTTATCTACAACTTTGATCTGAACAGTTAACAATGTATCATTCAAATCTAAATATTCAGTTTGGGAACCATTAATATAAAATTCAATATCGGTTCTACTATCCATAATAGAATTCATCGGAATACCTCTTCAAAGGCCCCCATTTCAATTACTGCTTGGGAGACGGTCTATCAAATAAGCACAATTCAGATTTACCACAAATCATTTTTGAAATATAGTTCCATGTCCTTTCATTCGTTTGTTTATATGTTTATGATGTCTTTTACGTTTTGAGCCGGTGCAGGTTCTTGTTTTTGAAACATACCTGCAACACTAGGTAGAACTTTCCCTAACTCGGATAATGCATTTGATTTCAGAGATGGCAATATTTTCTGCTCATTCATTATCACATCTTTAGCAGTTTTCATACCAAAACTACCAAGGCGTTTAAGAATAGGAAGTGCAAATCTACCAATTGTTCTCAACCAACCTGATCCATACTGTTTACCAATAAAATATGGTAATTCGCCACCACTTTGGCTACCACTATACATACTAATAATATCGTTATTGGCCATCTAATTTACGAAAATGTAATGTCAAATGAGTTTTTGTATCTTTACTAAATTCAATAAATTTACCGCTATCATCACGAATATTTATTTCTATATTGTTTATACATGATGTTGATACCGGTAAGTACATGGGATTATCAATATTTATATTGACAACTTCATCCTGGTCATGTTTATCAACCCAAACAGATTTCAAAAGAGGAACCAAAGAATCACCAACAATTATAGGATCGATGATGTTAGTATATATGAACATTTGCCTATGAAGTTTTATTATTTTTGGTTTGCGTACACCAAAAGCACTTGTCCTATATGTTTGCTTATCTAATCGCAATGTATTAGCCAAATTTTTATCAAATGTAATTTCACAAATGTTATTATTCAGACTGAATTTACATAATCCATCTTTAACAAATTCAATAGTTTTAAATATATGTAAACAATTGAATGAAATATATTTATGTAATTCTTCAAGTGTTTCAATATATAAATCATTAGTAAATGTAAATGTCTCTTCAACTTCATTAATATATGATAGTGATATTTTGATGTTTTCGATTGTTACACTTTTTTCATCAAATGTTTTGAAACGTATTAGGTATTCAGTACCAGGAACAACAATGCTAAGCTTATCACAACCCATTCGCTTGGCATCCTCAATACTTTCAAACTTTATTGTAAATGGACTATAATCACAACTAACATTCAATCCATCTTTGAAAAACATGCCACAATTTTCATCTAAAATCTGATTCGGAATATGACAATATCGTTCAAAATTATTGATTGAGAAAATACCACTACAGGTTTTGGGTACACGTTTCTTGTAACCAATTTTACAATGACTATAAAATGGGAATGTATTGTACACAAATGTAAAGTCTTGCAAAGCAACTTCCCAATTTCCATGTAAATAAATGGGATTTTGAAGATCAACCATAAATTTACTTGCTTGATTTTCCGGATGGATTAGTGGGCAACTATTACTCGGTAAAATTGTATAGAAACTCATTTTACTAGGTCTTTTGATGATATCCATGAGGGTTTTTGATATCCATGCCATTTGACATAGTATTGTTTATCCTTACCCACCATTTTAGTTTTCAATATTTTCTGAATTCTGAACACTGTAGGTTTGGAAATAACTTGTAATTCCTGTTCATAGAATTTCCCTTGTATTAAATTGTTATCACTATCTTTAATAACATACATTACAGGACTCTGTTTAGTATTAATTTTAGTAATTTGAAATACCTCATCACTCCAATTACTATCGAAATTTTTGATGAAAGGTGAAGCAGATATTTTACTAATTCTAACGTAATCACCAACTTTATATTTTGGTTTTGTAATAGCAACTGTTTTAGATCGTACTGATTTAGCTAATGTTTTCGAGCTGATATCTACGGGTCTCAAACCATTCAGACCTCGATGTGATGAATTATTATAACTAACAAGTATTTTCGGTAATACATTTATCCATATTTTATTACCTTGATGCACGAAATATTTCTTCAATCTATCCCTCAATGTCCGGTTAAATCTTTCAACATGAGCGGCTTTGTATTGAGAATGTACAGAATAATGATTTATTTTCAGACGATCCAGGATTTGCTTAACTTTACTATTGTAAAACTCCTTGCCTATAATAATAATAATAATAATAATATTAATAATTATAATAATAATAATAATAATAATAATAATAATAATAATAATAATACCTAAATCGGTTTGCAAATTGTCTGGATGCTCATTTTTAAACATTGAGTTAATTGCTTTAGATATTTCCTCTGCAGATTTTGTCTTTGTTGGTACACCGCGAGCAAAACGACTGAAAACATCAATACACGTTAAAATATATTTATAACCCTTGTTAATTTTCGAATACGGTATCATCTCCATCAAATCCATTTGCCATAAATCATTAATACCGAATGTTTTATAAGCTCTCGTTGGAAATCTTTTCCGCATTGGTTTGTTTAAACTGTACGCAAGCTGATCTGACAACCACTTTTGCGTTTCCTTTTTCGACTTTGGGACACTTTTCTTTAACTTTGCCACTCCACCGAAACCTGCTTCGTCTTCTGGGTTCGTCCAAATCTTCTCCATTACAACAAGATGATTTAAATTTTAATTTAACATTAGGTAATGATTGCCCCATCGTTTATTGTGATAATAATGATAATGCTAATGGTAACATTGCTCCAATAAAACCACCTTGTTGTTTATATATGATTTTTCTCATTTGCTTACGATTTTTATTATTTACTAGTGATAACAAAGGCTTACGATGTTTATTCAGTACTAGTTTTTTAGAATTACTGATTTTAATTTTACCTCTGACTACTTTTAATAGAATTTTGAGTAAATCATCGACAACAAAAGTTGGAAATGATTGTAAAATAGACATTCTTTTCATACTCGAAGCCTTTAACAATGCATTAAAATATGGGAAACTCCTATGATTTTTTACAATTTTATCTGTTTTCTTACTCTTTTTAATAATGTTTTTCGAAATTAGATTCATTGCAGGGTAATTCTCGGTTATTAGCTTTTTAGATGGTGTATAACTAGTTTTTGGTGGAACACGTTTCTTTATAGTCTTTTTAATATTATGTCTAAGTTTCGGATATTTTTAAGCCTGGATTTCATAAACATTTTTACATGTTAAAGTTTTCAACTTTGTTTATATACCATGGCACCTTCTTTATTGAAAATATCTGTTTTTACCCGTAAATCATCGTTACATTGTTGTGTGAAATCAAGAAATATATATCCATGTGGTGATTTTGTAGCATCTTGAAATGCACTGATGAGAAAATTACGATTATTAGGGTATGCTTGTCGAGCAAGAAAATCAATAACTGTTGCATCTCTAGGATTCTTGAAAATAACTAAATATTGAACATTTAAATTCCTTGTTCGATGTGCACCACCCTGGTGAAATAGATTTTGAGTAATAAAGATCACAGTAACACCAACATGTCTACTGATTTTTGTGAATAAATTATTAAAATCCTTTTCTTTATTAGCTTCCTGATACAAATCATCAATAATGATGACATCACCTTTCCTTAAACGACTTGACCAGTTTTTATCGAAACCCTTTACTATTTTCATGTTTTTCAATTTACAGAAATTATCCTGAGTTAATCCATGTTCTTCATCTGCACCACTATGCCAATAAATCTTGTTGAATTTTGTTTGAAATAAATTAGATTTCAGTAATTTACACACAAACATAGTTTTACCACTACCACTTGGGCCGACGATTTGATATACAGCATCATTTCTTAAGTCCATTATTAATTTGTATAATTATAGGTTTTTGTTTATATTATACGATTTAATGAACTCTTCCTAAAAATCATATATATAGATTAATATTTCATTATTGTTTAATTATGTTATCAAATATAAATTATAAAGGAACTTTTGATGTATCAAAAATGACGTTTCCAAATGGTAAACCCCAGCAAATTGTAGATAGGAGTGGAAAATACCCTATAATATTTTTCAAATCCGGCAAATGCAGAATCATGGGATGCAAGAAACCTTTAGATGTCAATAAATTACAATATAGAATAAAGGATCTTAAAATACAGTCAATTACAGTTACCATGGATATGGGACAATCTATCAATCTATACAACATGTCAACAAAATGTCTTTGTATGTTCGAGCCGGAATTATTTCCTGCATTGAGGCTTTTAAAATACAACCCAATGTGTGTTAACGTGTTTGCTAGCGGCAAAATAGTCATATTAGGGGTGCGAAATCTAGAGTACAAAAATATTGTTTGTGACATACAAAATGAAATCACCGGATTGGTTGATATCTGATTGGCTAATGATTGATTAAAACAAATTGCTTATTCATTTTATTTCATTTTTAAAATGGAAAATATTATGTATGCTATGCCAAAGAAAAATATCGCTGAATACGGTAAATTTATCATTTTTATTTCATTTTTATTTATATTTTATTTAGACAAATATGCTCCAATGCTAATCGAGCGTATTATTTATTACTATCCTCAAATAAAGGAGATTTTGAAGAATCAAGAACCTTCAATGCATCAACAGTTGATATATAATGAAACACGAATCGATATTTCAAATCTGATTAAACAAGCCCTTTGGGACAATGAAATAAACCGAACGGTCAAGGAGATGGAAACTGAATACCCCTGCATTCTGGGGTGTAGCTGCTGTGATTTCCGATATCAGCGCTATGTCGAATGGAATCTGACAAATTCCATACGAAATTTTCAAAAAATGCAACTTTTACGACAATAAATGTATTTTATTTTGATTGTTTTGGTAGTTTTATTGTTGGTAATAAATGTTTTTGTATTTTATTTTTGTTGTTTTGTTTAGTGTTGATAGTAATAGTTTTATTTTTGTTAGTTTTGGTAATAATATTAATAATAGTAATAGTTTTATTTTTGTTAGTTTTGGTAATAATAGTAATTTTATTTGTATAGTAATAATAATAGTAATAATATTAATAATAATAATAATAATAGTAATTTTATTTGTATAGTAATAATAATAGTAATAATAGTAATTTTATTTGTATAGTAATAATAATAATATTAATAATAATAATAATAATAATAATAAAAATAATAATAATAATAATAAAACACGTGATGTTAATAATACATTTTATATAGATGAATGCGTAAAATCATATACAAAATCCACGAGTTAATTCACATACAGTTTTCCAGTCACGCACTTGTCTTGCACTTATCATGCACTTATCATGCATTGTCTTTGTGATAATGCATGATTCTGATTGGTTAATCAGTATCTGTCAGGGTATAAAAGTGCGTCACCACATTATAAAGATCATAAATCAAACATGACCAAGAAAATAAGTGTCCAACCAGTTCAGATGTTCCTCAATTATAAAATGTATTTTTTAAAGGAGCCTATCAATATGCAATTGGCAAATCCAGTCAAACTCAATAAAACGCAATTTCAATCTCTTGCTGGTACTCTCTCAATGTTAGATATCAAGGATATTGATAATACATTCAAAAAGATCAATTCCAATTTAAAATGCAATGAAAATGCTTTCTTCACGAGTCAATATACCAGATATTATGATGCATTTACAGAAATAGGATTCAAAGAACAGGAAAACTGGTATATAACAATAACAATCCAAGGATATAAAGCAGATCAAAACGATGTGCTTTCTCCAATCTGGAAAATTGTTACTGCTAGACTTTCACAGTTATTTTAATGTATAGTGTTTAATAAATGTATTAATGTTTCTTTGTTATTCTATAAACAAAATTATAAGTAGTTTTAAAATAGTGTTAAAATGATGTCTGAAAAAGGTAAAATATAAAATATAAATAATTAATTAATTTTGGTTTAGAATATTTAATAAACTTTTTGTTTGATAAACTTGAAGAAATAACCGGTGTAAAAATTAGAGATATGTTGACTCTAGTTGAAGCATTGAGTAAAGAATCGGATTGCGAATCTGAATGTCAGAGTGATTCTGGATGTCAGAGTGATGAAATTGTTAATGATGGAGATACTGAAATTATTAATGATTCTGAAGAAATTATTAATGTTGAAGAAGCTACCGAAAAAGATGAGCCTACCGAATTTAAGAATTGTATTGATCATGTTATAGAAAATATTATGATAGAATCTTGTGGTGATGAAGAATGTACATGTAATAATCAATAAATCCTTAAAATATAGTTTTTTATTAATAAAAATAACAAAGAAATATTTATTAAATCTATGATAAACCTTATTACATAAATATAAAACAGATACTCCAGTGAATAGTTTTAATAAAAATTTGCAATTCTCGATATAAATATCAGAGCGTTTGGCTTCTGCGGCAACTTGAATAATCGTTGTCCATCCACCGTTTGATTCTACCCACGGATCAATTTTTGTTTCTATCACCTAAATAATAATAATAATATTAATAATAATATAAAGTAATATACCTCTATAGACCATTGGAAATAATTTTCATAGTCGGATCCAGATTTTAATATCATGTGTTTCATGTACATTAATCCTACTATTATTCGCATCCATTTATTATTTTCATCGAACATGTAACTAAATATTGATTGGAATGCCTTCTTTCTCTCCAATGGTGGCAAATTGAGAATTTTTTCATAATCGAATGGGATGTCTTCAACGATTTTCTCGGTACGGTTTACCATAAATTTCATGTTTTTAATGATTTCATCTTCTTCTCTATTATTAGAGACCAGCTCATTCAACAAAGTTATAAAAAATTTAGTTTCTGGCATTTTATAAAAAATATATGAAAGTGTAAGCTTATTTATACTATATTCGACCAATCAGAATCATGTAATACTAAGAAAATATGTAAAAATATATAATGGAAATGGCAATGATGATTTGTTGGCACTGTTAACTTCTTTCAAGCTGTTGCCGCCACTGTTAACTGGGTGTTGTTGTAATTTCATTATACGATTGAACTGATCAGTTGTTTTATTAGAATAAAATTTTATACTATATTGAACTTGATTCATCATTTTTTCATTAAGTTTATGATTTTCTTTCAATTCTAATATTGATTTTCTTAATTCATTTTTGATAGTACCAATGGTCTTATTTAAATATATAATATCATCATATAATTCGTTTTTAGCTCTTTTTAAAGTCTCATATGTATGTTCAAATCGGAATTCTAAATTACTCATTCTTTCAGATAATCTTTTGACTGGAGTTTTCAAATATCTAGGCCTATCTATCATATACAAAATATCCATCAATACAGCGGTATCTGGACATACACATCTTGTTGAATTTTTACCTTGAACGGTTACAACAATTGAGTTGGCCATATTAAAAACTAATAATAATAATAAAATTTCTTTAATCATTTTTAAATCTATATAAATTAATATTTATTGTTTATAGCTAAAGATGTGTGTGTGTGTGTGTCTCTAAATTAGTATAAAAGTAATTGTTATTTCATTTTTTATCATTAAAATGGTTGTACCGAGCGCAGTTCAAGCTATGAATGAAATTAAACATTACGGTAATTTATTATTAATATTATTATTATTACTTGCTTTTAGATGATTATTTTAAAGTTATTAAAGAACGTCTGCAATTCTATTATCCAGAAATACATGGAATCATGGATAAGCCTGCATCAATAATTCCAGACTTGATATTCAATCATACATCAATATGGATATTTACTGTAATAGATGAGTTCCTATGGGATATCGAACAAAACAATTTGTCAAAAGATATGGAACCCGAATACCCTTGTGGTGATGGATGTCATTGCTGCGCCGCCCGATATCGGAAGTATGTGGAATGGGCTTTGAATAAAGCTCTTAGACAATACTACTATAGTAGAATTGTCTCTTTATAATAAATTTGTTGTATTTGTCTCGGTTTTCAATATATAATAATAATAATAGTAATAATAATAAAAATAATAATAAAATAAATTTACAAAATATATACTACTTATTTTTATAAGTAGTAAATTTAAATTTAAAAATGTTTAAAAATAATGTGACCTTGACCTATTTTTGAATGACCTTGAAAATTTTTGATGAGTCATCCAATGACCTTGACCTACTTTTGAATGACCTTGACCTACTTTTGAATGACCTTGAAAAAATATGATGAGTCATTCAATGACCTTGAATGAGTCATGGTCTTTGTTTAAATGACCTTGAAAAATATGATGAGTCATCCAATGACCTTGAATGAGTCATGGTCTTTGTTTAAATGACCTTGAAAAAATATGATGAGTCATCCAATGACCTTGAATGAGTCATGGTCTTTGTTTAAATGACCTTGAAAAAATATGATGAGTCATCCAATGACCTTGAATGAGTCATGATCTTTGTTTAAATGACCTTGAAAAATATGATGAGTCATCCAATGACCTTGAATGAGTCATGGTCTTTGTTTAAATGACCTTGAATGAGTCATGGTCTTTGTCTTTTGGACTTAGAAAAATTTTCTCTCAGCCGGGGGGGGTACTGTGCTGGATGTGACATGTGCTGGATGTGACACATCCCACTACTGTCAACAACGTTTGCGCATTACTAAATTACCAATTAGGAAATAATTACCTCTCCATAGATCAGTGGCGCCCATTTAATATTGTTTAGGTCAATTTACCCTTTTATATTATTCCGTCTACACGCCGGGTTTTTCTGATCTCTCGGATTTTCCTCATCTCTCGAGTTTCCCATTGCCTCGGACTTCTAATTGACTCGAACTTCCCATTAGTAATTAATTTTTTTAATTAATTTCTTTTTTTGTCTTATATGATTTTCTAGGGACCCCTCACTAAATTTTTATTATTATTTCTGGACTCGTCTCTCAATTTGGCGTTCAACCATACCAATTTCCTCCGATCAATACTACTTTCGAATTTTTTGTAAATTTTTTTAATTAATGTTGCACTTTTATCATTTTGGTGTTTTATTGACTTTACTGTGCTTTTTTCGTAATACCCCAACAGGGACGAGTAAAAGAATATAGAAATTGATTTGGAGCTTTCAAAACACTTATCTATGATGCGGATGGAAGGAGATGTTACCTCTACGAAATTATTTGGGGGACAAACCCTTAACGATGATTGAGAATCTTGAATATTCTTAAATGGCATATCAGACGACAAAAGAAAAATTAGAAAAAAGAAATGGTGGCAAGGACAGATGTTATCTTCATATGTTAGATGAAATGGATTATGGAAAAGTTAAAGAACACATTTTCGGAACTACAGAAATTGAACAACCAAAACATCAAGAAAACAAAGAAATGGATGCAACTAGACAATCCAGCCAAAGTGTAGAAAATGTAGAAAAAATGTGTCCATAACTTTTGTTTCCTGTGTATTTTTTATTATAGATTTGTTGTGTGCAGTTTATGTGTGTTCGTAATACATTTTTGTCACCAAAATAGTTTTCTGCTCTTCTATGGTAAACTCACTTAACTTACAAAGACTATAATTTTTGTCGTTATTTTAAGTCGGTGTATATTTTTTCCTATATGTAAATCAATTTATTTTTATAGAGCTTAATTTGTGGTGTAACTGGTGGTACTTTATGAAAGATTGTGTTTTCAATGCTAACGTTAAATTACATATATTTATTTTTATAAATTGATTTTTGCTTTTAAATTTAAATATTATTATTTCAGTATTGAGCTCTGTATTTATCATGTATTTATCAAACTATGCAATATTTATCGGTTTTATAAATTTATACATATTTTTGATTATAGCATCAATATATAATTTAAAATATGAAAACATCAATTCCAAAAGCAAACCAAAACCGGTTACAAAAATTCCATGGATAACTGAAAGTCATGAAAATAATCAAACGTATTCTCTTAAAATGCAAACACTTTTAGTCAATAATCCATTTGTCGTTTTTAAAAAAGTTCCATTGTCCTTGACTAATTACAGTCGCTTAAATTTCTTCGACATTCCGAAACACTTTCAAATAAGAAAGCATAAATTTTTAACAAACGATGAAGCATGCTTTCGGAAATCTTCCAATCAACCAATCAGAAAAACCTTTTCTGGAGGAGTTTGGAGTCCATTGTGCGCAACCAATCACAAAGTAGCAGTATTAATTCCTTATCGAAATAGAGTTTCCAATTTGAAAAGGTTTTTACAAAGAATCCATCCATTTTTGCAGAGTCAAAACCTCGATTATGGGATATATGTCATTGAACAAAATGATTCAGAATCATTCAACCGAGGAAAATTGTTAAATATCGGTTACTTATTTTCCACAACTATTTATCCATTTAATTGCATTATTTTGCACGATGTTGATAAATTACCGGAAAATGATATGATTAGATATAACTGTCACACTCGCCCTATTCTGC